>VZTZ01051319.1:56369-258296 GCA_013400955.1 Drymodes brunneopygia | reverse complement strand
GGCGCCGGGGAGCTGAGCCGTGCGGTGCCGCCGGAGGTCGCGTTCGGGAGTTGGAGTGCCGGGCCGATGCCTCGTCCTTAGAAAGATGCGTTTCGTGGAGGGGCGCTCTGGTAACCGTGGCAGCGCCTGGCAGGGTGACCGGGGAGCTTGGGCACCGCGGGCGGGGGCTGCCAGCGCGTTCCACAGAAATGCAACCTGTCCATAGAATTTTGCAACCTGTCTCGGACCGACCGGTGCTCTGTGCGGTAAACATGACCTAGTTATATATAGGGGGGAGGGAAGAGTCAGCAAAACGTATAGTAATACATAATGCTATGTCCCTCCTTTGCTGAAATGTCACCCTCACTTTGGAAATACGTGGGACACCCGGTCTCATGGACCGAGCCGGTCCTGTGCTCCTGCCCAGGCAAAGGAGAGATTGCACAACGCTCTTTGATCAGCCTGGGTCAAAACCCGGGTGGTTTGGCAGCTTTCGGTGGTTGTGCTCCGATGGCCATGAGAGCTTCGCACTGAACCTGTTTGTTCTGGTGCTGGCACGAAGTCAACGCAGGTGTTGCCTTGGTACACCTTCTCCTGGTTTAACTTTCGGTCCCTCGGGTGGATTTGGTCCCTTGGTGTCCAAATGCAGGAGGAAAAGCTGCGCGGAAAGGCAAAGGTTCTGTAACTGTCTAGCAGAAATAGGGCATGGCACACAGGGCAATCCCAGCTGGGACGTGATTTATTGAGTTGCTTGCCATTGCATGGCTGGCTTTAACAGACTGAAAATAAGCTAAAGCTACTAGTGGCAGACTCCGTGTCGCCAGAATTGAATGCATTCACTGCCACTTACTTATTTACAGGAAACCAAATGAATTCATGCATTCCTTTATTGAATGCTTACTTGACTCAGAAAACTAGAAAGGCTGTTGAATTTGTTTTGTTTGTTTGTTTTCCTAGGCCATGAACTCTATTACAAATTCTGATCAGAATTACTTTTTACTACTTTCTATACATCGGGTAGCTTTAACAAACATTCAGGGATACTTTTGAGACAGCTTGTTTACAACATGCATCTGAAAGCCCTGCCTCCCTTAGGGGCAAAAAGCTGCTTAGCTGTAAGAATGGGATGGGGGATACGCGTTTGTGGCATAGTAAATATGAGAAGTGTGCCAGGGCAGTGGCTCATATCCTGCGGGGCTTGAGAAGCGAGCTAGTGTAAAAACAAAGGCACAGCAGACTTAGCAACTATACAGTGATTATATACTCATTGCTCCTTTCTGTTCTCAGGCTCTCCTGGGATTCATCTGTAGAGAGGAGCAATTAGCATTACAGCCATAGGGGACAGTGTAATGTGCTTTCAAATGATAGAACATTCAAACATTCAAAACAGTTGCTTGACTGTCTTCTGTGCTGGAGCTGAAAGTATTCATGGGGTGTGCTTAGTTTCCTGAGGTTTTGGGGAGGAGGTGTGTGCAAAGGGGAGAAGAGAGCACTAGACTATGTTTCAGTCCCCTTTAAAATGGTCATTCCAGCTATGGAACGAAGAACTCTGTAACTCAGGAGGTTCAAGAGACAGCTGGGAGGCTGTGTCCAAGGTCATCCATTGTAAGTCTTTAGGTTAGGTGGCAAACAGTGGGGTCTGTACAGCTACTGTACTGTCAGTGTGTGGTGAACAATTTACTTGTTTGAATCCTGGTTTTTGAGATCTAGTTGTCAGTTTCAGAGATGTGCACAGAGTGGAGTTTGTTTTTCTAAGACTGGAACGGGGCACGTAGCAACAGGCACTCTGAAAGCAGCATTTTCACTGTTGTTCAGTTGTGTGCAAGCGTTTCTTTGGATTTTTTTTTTTACTAATTCACAGTAAGCAAAGTTTGATGCCATCCTGCCATCTTGCATCTGTGATAATATATGTCCAGATTGTATTAATGAATTAAAATTATTGTATAGGATGAGCTATTTCTACTACACTACTGGAAATCAGCATTTTTTTTTTTTTAATTCTGCTCTAGATGTGCCATGTCCAGTAAGGGTCTTGATACAAAGTTTCACTTCATCTTTCTCCGTCTGCTCTTGTAGATCCTGTAATCCAAACACAACTACCTGAAAATTTCTGTGGCCACAATGAAGCCTTCAGTGCTGGGATAAAGTGGAGAGCCCAGCTTGCCCCGAAAGACCTCACATGGCCCTAATTCTCAGCCAGTCATGTCTGAAACTCTCTGTGTGCTGCCACTCCGTTTTGTGGGTGGCCAGTGTCAGTCCCTGGGCAATGCTCTCTGTGCCAGTACCCACAAGTGTAGTCTGCTGTTTGGGGTCAGCTCTTGGGCAGCAGCTGCTGAGCCCTCACAAAAACATTTGTCTTGGACTTCTCAGCTCAGACCTCATGCTGGCACTTGGCCTACTTAGACCCATTTCAGCCTCTGCGGTTGTCTGATTTCCAGGTTGAATCAAGGACATTATGTCACCGCTTCCCTACAGGCTGAGATACTAAAGGTGAGGTGTGAAAGAGAAGAGCTCTTGCTGAGTTGTGTCTGTGACACTGCAGCAGTGTGAGGTGCTATACTGAGACAGCATTGCTGTGCACAAACCCTGCAGGAGCTTGTAGAGCCAGTGGGTGCAGGAGCAGCACTAAGTGTCACGGGTACACGGGTTATGGCAGTCCCTGAGGCCTGTGCAAAAGTCTTTGCAAGCTTTACTGTTTCATAGTGCACAAATATCACTGGGGATGAAGTGAAGGTGGAAGAGTAGAGCAAGGATAGTACTTGATCTTCAGCTTGATTACTAGAGAAGAGTTCTGTCATCTGCCCCCTTGTGTTTAACTGAGCCTTCCTAGTATCAGTCAGTTTGTGGAGTTCCTGGTGGTTATTGATACCTCTGCTGACAGCTTCCAATTTTGCTGCATTGTTAGAAGAGTTCTCCGGGAAATCACAGGTGAATTGTCAGGTCTGAAGGGTTGACAGCTTGTCAAAACATAGCTGCTAAGTGCAGTCATCCAAGCTCTCATTCTTTCAGTTCTAGAATAGAACATGTGATTGACAGCCCAGAGAATGAACCTGGTTTTTTTCATGAATCAGGTAAAGCACACTGTGTGACAGGGCATACTCCTACCATGTACAGAAGTGTCTCCTGTAGACTATGGAGAGAGGGGAGTGGGGACTTGTGGATTATAGCCATCCCTCATGAGTGAAAAAGTTATGTAATTGGGCATTGACATGTTAAAATACCAACAACGATCCACCTTTTCCTACTTCAGGGAACTTCAGGGAAGTTTCCTCTAGACTCGGAACTGTAGCAGGCTTTTGCTTTCTTCCTGTTCCAGATGCTCTAACAAAGGCTGCAAGTGACAAGACAACCTCAACCTATTCTTCCCTTTCAGAAAATCCAACTTACACAATAACCTGAGAGAATGCTTCATCCTTGCCCTGACTTACCAGGATGGCAGCCAAATTTTCATCTCTGATAATTGGCCTTTCCTGTGGTATTGATTAAAATATGAGTCAGTGCTGGGTGCACTAGCAGTTTTGGTAGTACAGGATCCACCAGCTGGAGTTCAAGCTGATTGTTCTGGCTTATGGGTATCTCCTAATTCCTCTGTGCTGAAATCTAATTGGTCAGAAACTGAATAGCTTGTAATTTCTATCTCCCGTCATTCTTCTCTCCCACACAAACTCATTTCTGTACACAAGAAGAAAATGGTGGAAAGAAGTTCTAGTAGCTGTGTAAAACATTTTTCTTTTCCCTGTTCTAAAACTTACTACTTTGCAGCAAGAGTTAGTTATTTCCAACAGAAACTTTAAAGTTTCTAGACACCAATTTCTTGCTGAGTGCCTGTTCTTTTAATGCTGCTTGTTGACAGCTGACTTAAGAGTAATTAATGAAGGGCAGTGTTATTCCTCTTATTTAGCTACCTTACGTGTAGCAGCCATGCAGATGGGTGACAGACCAGCAACAGAACTGGTCTCCTGTGTCTCACTCCAGTGGTGGCTTCTTCCTGAAAACAGGAAATTGTTTTAAGCATATTACTGTCTTTGAAAGTATGCAGTTTTGTCTTTCATTACATAAAAGCATTAAGGTCTCCCTCATTTGCCCCCACCTTTCTTCCAGGGAGGACAACTTTTCCTTTCTTTCTCTCCATCTAATGTGCACTCTAAAACTGTGCGGCAGGAGGTTTGTACTGTTCTGTATTCAAGTGGAGGGATATGGAAGCCTGATCCTGAAAAACATGCGAAAAAGGGTTACTGGGAAAGAAACAGGAGAGGAGGGCTCCCGCCATAGGGGCTCAGATAATTTTAATAAACCCAGGAGTCCTTTCCCTCTCAAATGTGAGCACCTTTCCAAATAATAGGAAGGAAAACATCAGATGTCCAACCAGGCCAGAAAGCAGCATAGTCTTCAAGAAGAAAACACTTTTTTTGTGTTGTGTTTTTTCTGAGTTTGGCAGATTTAAAATATCCTTAGATTTATTCTGTTCAGGGGTAAGTTTTCTAACTGGGGAAGAAGAAGAAATGAAGTTTGGATATTTACCTGGGCTCTTTGAATTGACTCGGCTTGCATTTGGAGAAACACTTTAACACTTACTTACAGTAAGTGGAACAGGGCCAGCATTTCTAACAAAGCAAGGGATTCCCAACTTGGGAATTTTGTGGCAAACCAAAGCTGTGCAGAGGTCAACAGCAACCTGCACACCCCTAGGCTGGAGCATTTTCCCGGGGTGTTTAAAAACCAGATGACATGTTCCACACACTGCAGAAAGGGGAGGTGAAAGAACGTGTGTGAGCAGCGGGTGTGGCTGCAGGGTGGTTGCCAATGACACTTCTGGTGTGAAGGGAAGGGAAGGGAAAGGCTGACCTTGAACCCCATACGACTCTGCTGTTGCAGCCCTTGAAACTGAAAGGGATTGCTTTCTTCCGGCAGAAAAGCAATTCCATGGAAACTACTACTGCAGTTTTATCAGGGGTAAACAGATGTTTTCTGGGCTTTGAAATAGCTACTTTGTATCTCCTTTGTCTTCTCTAGCTCCTCACTGCTATAGATGTTCTTAGAGTAAGTTCTTCTTATCTTACCACAAAGCTGTTTGGATCAAGTGTAGTGGATTGTTTAAAGGTTAGTGAAAAGATTGTGCTGCCAAGAGTGACTGCTCCTGCTTGTAAGTTTAGCAGGAGCCTGGTATTAGCACAGCTGGAAACAAAATTGCTGCAGCTGCTGGTGACTGAAGTTGGGTCTCTCCCCAGATAACCTTTGCTGTCTGGCTGATTTGTTCTCTGAGGGTCCTCTATGGCTTCCATCCACCCACAAATGTTTCTGACAAGTGTTTTCAGAATAAAATGTTTTAAGGAAGCATTCAAGGTGGTTCAGCATTTTAGCTGGCTGTTTGTAGATTTCTTGCAAGGGCTGTGTGGAAATCCTGTGCAGGTTTAGCTCCTTTGGTAACCAGTGATGAAGAGCCAGGGAGCTGTGGCTGTGTGTGTTCCTGCCCAGTCTCTTGGCATCATCCCATATGTGCTGATTTTAGTATGTCTGGAGATTTCACACGTCTGTTTTTCACTAGATGTGAGTCATGATTTTTGCTTAGGTAAGCAGTTTAAATACCCAATAATGTGTCATTTTGTCTGGTTCCTCATTCTACATCTTAAATTTATGTCAAAACTTTATTTAATCCTTTGCCTGCTGCAGCCTATTGAGACTATTGAGTCAGCACAATTTCAGCTTGAGGCACAAATCTGCAGCTGATTCACACACATACACCCCCACACCCACCCACTCACTGACTTTGTGAACATCATGTATACAGAAATGATTTTGTACATGCCTTTTCACTAGATGTGATATTCACTGTATGTCCAGGAATCCTTTGTTGTCTGGTTTCCATGGCTGATTGTTAAATGTCTGTATGTGGTTCCCTTAATTATTTTATTTTCTCTGGTTTATTATGTGATGCTAGGTAGCTGGCCTCATTCATGAGTTACCAAACTGACCTCCTATTAAATGTTAATTTAACTCTGATACAGTAGATGAAAATACTTAGCAGAGTTTGAATTATGTTGTTTGTGGATGTTTGTACATAGTGCCTGAACCAAGTATCCACCAGCTGATAACAGTATGTTGGTAAACTCTTGCTTTTCTGCAGTACTGTGATAAGAGTTTATTCAGTTACCGCAAGTTTTTCTTGAGGCGCCAAAATATTTTCAAAAAGTAGCAGAGTGGTTTCAGCTGTGCTTTACAGGTATAGAAAAACAGAACTCCTGCCGTGGGCAGGGACACCTTGTGCTAGAGCAGCTTGCTCAAAGTCCATCCAACACTTCCAGGGATGGGGCATCCATAGCTTCTCTGGGAAGCCTGTTCCAGTGTCTCACCACCCTCACAGTAAAGAGTTTCTTCCTAATATCTAAATCTACTCTTTTGCAGTTTAAAACCATTCTCCTTTGTCCTATCACTATAGGCCCTTGTAAGAAGTTCCTCTCCAGGTCTCCTGTAGTCCCCTTTAGGTAGTGGATAGTGTTATATTGTCTCCCCAAAGTCATCTCCTCCCCAGGCTGAACTAATCCAGTTCTCTCAGCCTGTTTTCTTAGGAGAGGTGCTCCAGCCATCTGAGCAGCTTTGTGGCCTCATCTGGTCTTGTTCCAGCAGGTCCCCACGGTTCTTATGTCCTCATTCTAGAGGGCAAATACTCATATTTCCTGAAAATTGTGTTGCTCCAGAATATATTACACTGTGCTATAAAAAAACCCCAAAACTGTAAGTAGAAATCACTTGTAATATTCACTTCATGGCAGTTAATGAAGATATTTTTAAAATTCTGATCTTTTTTATTCAGTTTGAGCAGGTGTTCAGAATCACACATTTCTCTTCCAGTTCCACCATGCGCTGCATTATCTGTCATCTTTTAACTGGGACAAGCCTTTTGGAAGTATTCTGTTATATGGGTTTAGGCAGGAAGACTTCGTTGGAAATCTTTTTGAAACAGACATCATGAAGCATAATTGTATATAGCACTAATTCAGTTTTGCTATTAACAAGGTGTTAATATTGCACATGGAATATTGTATGAACACAAGCAGAGATGCAGTGTTTCATCAGCTTCAGGTTTTCTTGTGCAGGAAGGACCCCTTCTCTATAATTTCGTTTACCCAAGGGCCATAGTGAGCGTAGGTGATCCTGGATCATTGATTCTGGGAAGAGACAGGCAGTTGAACAAAAACAATTTTGTTGTTTCTGCATTCTTTTCTGCAGAAAAAGCCTGAAGCACCTGTGACAAAGAAAAGTATCTTAAAATGCACAGGGAAAATCGTAGAAACGGAATAAGGTAGGGTGTGAAACTTAATAAATGGCCAGTTTTGACAATGGTTTCCCTTGGGCAGCTCTCTATGTGGGGAAGAATGGAATAATAATTATCAGTTGAGTTCAAAGTTGATATTTATACAGCAAGTTGACAGGGTAACTATTCAAATATTTAACACTTGCTTGTTTTTGTTACAGGAATTACAAGGCTCAGGAAGAGGACGCTTTGTACTGGAACATGCTGCTCCATTCTCTGCTTTTTTGACGGACAGCTTTGGGCGGCAGCACAATTACTTGCGAATTTCCTTGACTGAGAAATGCAACCTCAGGTGTAAGTGTCTGCTGGTTCCTTGCACAAAACTCCCCTGCACATATTGTGCAAAGGCCAAGGTTTTGGGTTAGGGTATTATTGCTGTGTTGGCCCTGTGATGTTTCTTGTTTTCACAAAGTAACGGTAAAGGACAGATAGAGACTAATTGGGGCTGAGCCGTTGGTGGGATGGGAGACAGCAAGCCTAGGGATCTACCAGAGACAGGTGGAAGTGACAGATCTTTTATCAGACGGGGTGTGGTTTGGATAATGATGCTTGTATGCCCAAAGTCTCCGTAAGCAGGAGAGCTCATACCTGGGCGTTTCCCCAATTACGTCTGCAAAGTCTGTGGTGATGTCCCAGTGTTTGCTGGTTGAACTTGATGTCTCTGAATGCAGGTTAGTTAAAAATAAGGTCATCTTTTTCTTCAAAGTGGATCCATTGTAATTTTTGAGGCACATCAAATTAGTCTTGGGTTTTCCTCTGGAATAAACCAGGAAATTGTTAGAAGATTGTAGAATTTTTGCACAATTGGTGTTACTTGACATCCATTAAAGATTACTGCCCTTGGTGCATTTTGCCCATCAATATCAGATTAATCATTGCTGGTTGTTTTTTGCCCCATGTATTTCTGTAATCTTTGTTTCAGGTCAGTACTGTATGCCTGAGGAAGGTGTTCAGCTGACTCCTAAATCGGAGCTCCTTACTGCCCAGGAGATAATCACCTTGGCCAGGCTGTTTGTGAAAGAAGGTGTGGAGAAGATCCGACTGACAGGTGGAGAGCCACTTATCCGTCCTGATGTGGTGGATATTGTGGGTGAGTTCCCAGTCAGTACGGAGGGTTTCAGAGTGACTTGGTACATGCTGATCCAAGAATTGCTCTCACAGCTATCTACTGACACAGTCTGGCAACCGGAAGAACAATTAGACATTTAATCCTGGTGTTTTTTCCCAACATTGTGAAATGCAAGATAACTTTCACAAAATTTCCAGTTCTGCTCTGTTGCTTGGAACGAACTTACATGTCTTTATATTAGAGCAGCGGAACTTGGCATTGTTTTTATATTCAATATCTACTACGGTAGCTTGCAATAATGCAGCCTGAGGGTGAAAAATCAAGAAATTATATGACCAGGTCCTCACTGGTGAGGAACAAATGATACATACTTACAAACAAAACAAGCTTTCTGTTTGATTTTTTAGGAGGGTGGGTTTTTTTGTGGTTTTGTTTTGCTAGCTTGATAACAGATGTCATTTGCCTGTGTTTAATAAAGAATGATGGAAAAACCTGTTTGTTTTTGCAGTTATTGATGAAGACTGTTACTTCAGTGGAAGGTAAATTACTGGGTAAATTTTAGAAGTCTGTCTGCTTTGATTGGTATTGTGTTAAATGACTCTGCCTGGCTATTTTTTCTTGAGTCAGATGCTTTTTTCCTCTATCCAAAGTCTCATATGTTAAGAAAATTGCAGTAAATTTGTGTAGTGGCAATGTATTAGATTAGGGCTTTGTAGGTGGGTGCACTTTGGTGCGTTGTAGACAACTGCACTTGTCTGTTTCTGGACATACACTCTTTTAAAGACTGAAGATAAGAAAAGGTTTATGTGAAAGATGAAGGTCTTGAAAGAAGAGAAGTTGCCTACCAATGCAGTGCGCTTTTGTGCAGAAAACAGTTGGTCTCTGCCTCTGCTCTGTTTTGTTCACCATTTGGATGAAAGATCCTTTCCAAAGGAAGCAGCAGAGCTGTTGCAGTTTGCAGAATTGACCTGTTCGTAGCTGGGAATGGTATGACCAGAGTGAGCTGGGATGTATCTCCTTGAACTCTGAATGTGAGGAGTTCTGAAATTCCACTAACTTTTTGGAGCTCTGAAATACCATTTTCTAGAACATTTTGCCCATGCATGATGGGTTTGGGGTTGTTTTACTATTGAGGAAGCTGTATGCCTTTTAAGAGACGTGTTTCTTTCAAGATATTAGATTCTTTCCAATGATAATAGGTGTAATTATTGCCTCCTGTAAAAGGGAACTAGATTTATAGTTTGGGTTGCAATTTAAAATAAATAAAGCTTTGCAGTTCAGCATATAGTATGGCATGAAAATGAGTTGAAATCAACTATGTCATCAGTTCAGTGCAGAACTTCTTTCCAAGTGTATTGTAGGCACCTGTTTTATTTATCAATGGTAGCTGATTCCTTATACTCAACACAGCTGTTCTGATGTTGATAGTCTAAGTGGAGTAGTCAGGTCACTGCAAAATCATTATTGTATTGCTGCAATCCAGAAGTATTGGTACTGGAAGGATAGACATCTTTTTGGTTTGCTTTACTCCCATGATAGAATTCTCAAAGATTTATTTTAGTGCCTGAAAGAGAGAAATGGATCTTTTTGAACTTCTGGGTTTTCATTATTCTGCTTGTGTTCCTGTTCACAGCTGAACTTTGAGAGTTTCATAGTGATCATTTTAATGAATAACAGTAGTGGTCTTGGGGTTAAGATGTTTGTCCTGTTGTATTAGTTCATTCTGCTGTGGATTTGTGTTAGTCTGGCTGGGTTTTTTTAAAGCCTGTTGAAAATTGTTGAATTAGGTCTACAAACACTTCCTTTTTTCTCAGACTTCGGTGTTACTCTATCGTGCCCCAGTCTGGGACCAAGATAAGAGGCTCAAAACTAAATTGATCAATGTAAATGGGAAAAGTCATTGACAGAAAAGCAAGCCCAAAAATGCCTTCTGTAGAATTTGGGTAAAGCATGTTTTATTGAAGCCATCTTAGCACAATGTACTGGTTTGGTCTGGGTTAGAGTTAGTCTAGTTTTCTAGATGGTTTTAGAGAAGCTGGCTACAATATCTCAGGCACTGAATTGGGTTGAGGTTTAAGTTAGGCTTCCTTTCAGCAAGCCTTTCTCCAAACTATAAATGATCTGTGAAATACCAGTAAAGCTCAAAAATGGTAATGCTGGATTTCTGTTACCAAATTTTTTTAATACAAAAATTCAAGTTTTTTAGTTATTTCAATGAACAAATGCAATTTGAAGCTACTGTAGGAGACCATGCTATTCTGAGACCTGCTACAGTTCTTTAGATTATTTTAAATCTTTTAACGGATGTACATATATAAACTATGAGTCAGCATCTAACACTTGCTGAAAGCTAAATTATGTCCTGGGGACTGCTGAAAACATATGTTTGAGACTTTTCTGAAGCAGCTGATAGTGGAATGTAGAATCCATCTCCTGTGAGATACTCAAAGTTTAAATAAGCACTGGATATAAACTCTGTGATAGCTGTTTATTATTAGTAGCCTGAGGAGTACACATCTGCACTGACAAAATCATTTTCCATGGGGTAGAGGATGGACTATTGGATGACTTTTTATAGCAACTTTTTATTCCCATTTCAAGAGTGAAGTGGTGTAGGGTAGACTTGTTAGTTCATGTGTTAGGAAATACACACACCTTTTCTGGGCTCCATCCAGAGAAGTGCAGTTAAGGAAATGATTGGAGGAGAGTATGTAAGAAAATTATCTGTTTAAGAAGATGCTCCTGATCCTAAAGGAGTAAATATAAAATGGTGTACTTCATGGTTCAGGCTTGACATATAAGTTTTAGCTTCATGCTATGGACTTACAACACCTGTTCTGGTTCCTTTTCTACTTTTTAGTTTTTGTCAGTTGCCTTTGCTTGTGCTGATTGGTGCTAAAGCGGTGACCAAAGGTCAGGAAACAGGTTTAATATAGGTACGAGGAGAGTTACAAAGTTACGAAGTCTCTTTAATCCCTTTTGAATTTAGAGGTCAATGAGGCAAGAAACCAAGACACTGTGAAGGTTACCTTGGTTGAATGTTCTGACTGGTTGTTTTTAACTTGTTGGTGTTAGCGCTAAGCCTCCATCTGTAGCTTCTCACAGCTGTCTACTGTCCAGTTTGTTACTACAGGTGATTCCATGTATTAGTGTACTTCCAGTGCCTCATCCTACATCTTGCCCTGTCTGATAAGGAAAAAGATGCATGGACATCAGCTGCTGCCTGCGCTGAGCTAATCAACTGGTGCTACTTTTAAAATTTTTTTCCATTTTAGGCTGCAGAATGACATTAGTTTTATTCAATACCTTTATGCATTTTACATTTCTAGCAATGAAGCCTGTACGTCACCTGGACTTTTTTCTCAGTTGTTCTGAGCTTGAGCATTTTGTTCATTCTGAGGCTATAACTAAAAGTAGTGATGTTCCTAAACTGTCCTCTGGCTGCAGTGTGTATCCTTTACTCTCACAAAGATTAGGCTGCTAGTGATAGCTAGTGTTAAATTATCTTTGGCAAAATTGAGCCAGTAACACTTATCCTCTAGGAAGAGGTTATTCTTGGTCATTTGGGAGGACCTGAAAGCTGAGGGCCAGGAAAAAAATCTCTCTTAGTAAAGATTGCTCTTTCCCTACATGATTGCTCTTAATCATGTTCCAAAATGCTGCTGCTATAAACTTCAGCATCTTTGCTGTGACCTAGTTCCAGACCCGTTCCAGAGTTCTGGACTCAGCTTAGGGTGAATATTTTGAAAAGAGCTAGGAAATGAGATAAAGCAGAAATAAAGCCCCTATCAACATGAACAAATAGAGGTAAAATAGGGAAGAAGGGACTATGAAATATTTGTGCTGTAATTACAGCTGCCTCAAGAGTAAGGGTTCTTCAAATGTTTCTTAAATAATTAGGGTGGAGGCTATGAGGGAGGAAGGAAAAACCAAAGCAAATTGCTTTGCTGTGGCTCTGCTTCGGCAAGTTGTTTATGAGGGTTTGTTTCATATTTGTTATTGTACTGATAACTGGAGGTTTGAAAGCTTGATCTCTGGAGACCTGGTATGCTGAGGATTTCTGCGTTTGGCTTACAAGGAGGCAACTCTTTTCTAAATCTTAATCTCATGATATTAACTGTTTCTTATGCTGTTTTCTTTTGTTAGCCATTTTTTAGTGTCTTGCGTAAGCACTCTCCAGTCGGCCAGGCTACCACTGGTAATGGAAATATTTCAGTTGTCAAGTGCAAATGTTTTGTCCCTTTGGATGTTGTCTTGGATTCTCTGCAATAGTCTAGTATGTTGACCTTTTTCTGTTTAGTTAGGACTGCATGTGGTATTTCTTTCAGAAGTTTAAAGTCACTGCTGCTGGCAGCTACCTCTGGGTTAGAACTGGTTTTTGGTAAAGCACTGTGGGATAAATGTTGCTAAATAAACAGTTAGGTCAGGTGTCAGCTGTGAAAGGGATGGCTTGCTGCTCATTATTACTGCAGAACATAAAATTCAGTTTGCAAAGGTGGATGAGGAAAAGGAAGTACACAAAATCAGGGGCTGCCTTTCAACAATAAAGTAGGTACTTGAGAACTGCAGAACAAAATTTGTGTACATTTTAATAAGACAAAACTTTATCACATTTCGCTTGCAATAAACTGCTGTGTCTAAAACCTTTTGAAATGGATTTGTCCTAAAATTGGTCTCTTAAACCAGTGCAGCTGGAAGAAGGTCAAAGCACTGAAGTGTCCACATTTTCTTCACACCT
Source organism: Drymodes brunneopygia (assembly GCA_013400955.1). NCBI lineage: Eukaryota > Metazoa > Chordata > Aves > Passeriformes > Petroicidae > Drymodes > Drymodes brunneopygia. The sequence continues at coordinate 245,198 of VZTZ01051319.1, read as the reverse complement.
TCTTAATTTCACAAATCTTTTGGGTTTTCTGTGTAACTTATAGTTTAACTATTCTTTAAAGTGTTGCTTTTACTTTTTATTTCCTAGGTCAACTGTACAAGCTGGAAGGGCTGAAAACCGTTGCTGTCACAACCAATGGGATCAACTTAACCAGACTTCTGCCCCGGCTGAAGGAGGCAGGACTGAATGCCATTAACATTAGCCTGGATACTTTGGTGCCAGCTAAATTTGAGTTCATTGTCCGAAGGAAAGGTACAAACTTGTCTTCTAAGGCAACTGCATTAACACTTGCAGGAATGTTGTGAGTTGCTTACTGTATCTTTCATAGCCAGTTACTTTGGGAGGGAAGTGAATTGCTATCCTTCTGAGGCTAGGAAAAGTAGTCTGTACTAGATTATTCAATAGTGACTCTTCTGCCTTCTTTCTGCAATGCTTAGGCAGGTAGAGCCCCTTTTGTTGGAGCTGGTGAAGTAGAAGATGCTCAGCTCACCACAGTTAGTCATATGGTTAGTCATATAATCTCTAATTGGTTAGTCATAGCTCTCAAGAGGACTCTCCAAATCTTGTGTTGGTCTTGTGTGCTGCTCTTCTTTAATACTGTTCAAAAAACACAGATGTTTCTGCTATACCATCTGGGGACACAGATGCCACAAGAGCTGAACTTCTTGTCATGAATAGTGGCAGTTTCTGGAAGTTATATTTGGGGTGTGCTATCAGCGGTCTCACTTGTGGTTAGTGATACTCTGTATCCACTACTTTTTAATAGAAAGAAACATAAACCATGCCTGAGGTAATTTGAGGAGGGCTGTTGGCTTTGTAACTTCCCTCCTACAGAGCAAATAATTGCAAGTAAAATTTCAAAAATGCTTGGATATGCCCAGTGTTACAGATTCTGGTTTAAATGAATCCTAAAGCTGGTCATGGAGCTCCATGGTTGGGCTTCCTTCCAAACTAGAACTGATTTGATGTTGTATCATTCTCTTCCTGTCCAGAAATGTAACTTCAGCAGTCTGTGAACTTCTAATTCTGACAAAACCTCTAAGTAGCCACCAGATGGTGCAAGAGCCTCAGACAGATGTAGCAAAAGGATTGTAGAAATTTGGAATGCTGTGAGAAGTAATGTCAGTGTTTGAATCACTGCTAGCAAACCAAAGTTCTGCTGGGAGGTGCAGAAAGGTGTCCTTGTCAACAGTCTCTGTGGGAGCACTACTTCAGGTTTCTGTGTCATGGAGAAGAAATCAGTTCCTGTCATAAATCTGACCAGATCATAATCCTTCCAGTGGAGGCTATTGCATTGATCTGGTTGTGTCATGGCACAGTTGGCTCCCAGAGTAGTATCTGGGAGTATCTAATCACAAACAAGTGTTGACTGTGCTCTTTCCTTTTGCTCTCTGTGTTTGAGTATTACCTGGTTTGTGACATTCATCAGTAACAAGCCTTTCTTTTGCCACTGAAGGGGCAAACCTGAGCCTCCAGCTTCCTGAATTATAAGGCCGGAGATTTTCATATCTGATTAGAAGCTGTTAGGAATGTACTGCTTATAAAGGAATCTAGAAGCTATTAGGGGATGAGAGTAATTTTTATTTATACAACTGTTCTCTTCTGCCTTTAAAGAAAAAAAGATCTTTTACCAACAAAGAGAGAAATTGCTCAACTGAATGGCATAGACAATGAACAGGGAAATTGCTATTAATCAATATTTTTTAAGAGAAGAAAGTCTCCAAATCGTAGATATTTTTTCTAAGAAGAGATCACGTAAAAATAGTACCATTGAATTCTAGTGGTTTTTTTCTTTCATTTCTTTTGTAAGGTTAAAGGCTATAAATTTGTTAAATACTTTTTTTTTTTTTTTTTTTTTTTTTGGAGGGTTTTTATTTAATAGGCGATTTCCAAGTATGGAATGAGCAGACAATAGAGTGCCTGCCCTACTGAGCTACCCTGTCTCCTGTGGCAGTTCAAGAGGCAACAAGATATAGCTCTGTTAAGGTGAGAGGGATTCCTGGTCTTGGACTCCTACAGGCTGATAACTTCTCTGGAAAGTAGAGGTGGCATCTGATTATGAGGCTTACCAGGAACTTGAGAAACTTGGAATAATTTCTCTGTTTTGCTGGAAAGTTGATCTGGGGTTTTAAGAGAACACAGAAAATGTGTTTCTTTGGTGCAGGTGCCCTGCGTCACATCTGCTCCTATGTGCAGATGGTTGATATAGACAAAATGACTGTGAGATCATCAGAGATTTCACTGATGTGTGAAAGCACTTTGGAGTACCATAATATTTCTACTTTTCCCAATCTACCACATTCCAAGGGATGAACAAATAAAAAATGCTTTCATGCAGGTAGCCAGTCTAACCTGTTTCATGGCCTGTCCCTTTTTTTTTTGTGTGTGTTTCATACAAGGAAAATGAGGTAATGATGTACTGTAATTGTACCACTAAATGTAGACCTGAAGCCTTTTTTCCTGTAAGGATTAAATGCTGGGAGGTTTTGTTCCATATAGGATTTTTCTGGATAGCTCTAAGGTTCTCTGTACTATAAAGTTGGCTGAAGTTCTCACTTCAGAAGAAATCAAATATGATGAAAATACTGAAATTTTTCATTGGATGACAGAGAAGTGGTTGCTTCCAGGCCTTTTTAGTTATGTTGATTTCTCTTTTCTGTAATCCTGAGGTCACACATAAGGTGTTCTGAGCAGTTGCAGAGATTTTTGATCCTATTCAAGGCTCTGGGTTGTACTTACAGCAGTGTATCATTATCTCCATTGCCACAATCTGCCTGCAATCTTGCTTAATTGGAATGAGATCCACCACAGGTGCTAGAAACTTCCTGGGCACGTGTACAAGTAGGTGGTGATTGAGAAGGGTGACAAGCCATAACTTCAAACAGTTTCTTGCAAGAGTTATTTCACTGTGTGAAATAACTTTGCTCTTTACCACTTTTTTGCAGCCAGTGTTAGCATTAGAACTAACTTAGGAAATAATTGTATCTTGTGCTTTCCTGTGTCCATGCTTTATGATGCCTTTACTAGCCAGAGAGCAGTGAAGTGAAATTTTTGTCTCTTCTTTTTTTCTGATTTTGAATGCATATTAAGTATGCACAGAATACTATTGAGTTACTGCTTGTTTCTGCTGAAGTACCTGCAAAGTAATGAAGGTATGATCTGTTCACTAGAGAACCTGAGTTTCCAGTAGATCATAGATAGGGAAAGGAAGGTAATGGGCCTATGCAGAAAAACATACAACTAGAAGCAGCATGGGGATTGTCATCACAAACTTCTGAGACATACTGCCCTTTTGTTAGCTTGTGTAAAGTATTTGATGTTGAAGACTACAGCTTTAGAAGGAAGAGCTCAGTCTCATACAGTGTTCGGTCTCTTATATCTGAGTTTCATGTGCAGAATAGGAATGGAACTTAGTCTAGAACGTACCAGGGTAGAAGAGGCACTCACAAACACAGGGTGAGCTGCTGAGCACCCCCACTCATCGATAATGTGTGCCCAGAGCTCAGGAGTTGGCTGTCTCATTCTTGTCACCTCTGTTCTCTGCCAGCTGCTGAGCGTGGCAGGGAGGGGATAACATGCCGCATATGAAATTGATGTCTTGATGACAGGTCTTAACCTTAGTTGACAGAAGAGGGAATTTGAATGAGATCATTAAGAGGCTTTCCTAAAGACTTTGGAATTCTAAAAGTGCATTGTTGCTTTATTTTTCTTCCCGTTTTAAGAGGCACATGTAGGGGCAAAGATACTTGCCCTAAATTAACTATCTCTTTCTGTCTGAGAGCAGCTGGCAGGTGTAGGCCACACTAAATGGTAGGATGAAACTGGGCACTTCATTCCTTGAAGTCGTAGTTTCTGACATCTTCTATTTGTTTTCAAGGGTCAAAGGCCAACTGAATTGCTTTCCTAAATGCTCTAATCCCTGCCACATTTTGTTCACTAATTTCCTGTGTTTAGTCATAAAAATGATGATCCTGAAAAATGCTGCCTCTAGTCTTCTGACTAATGGATAGTCAGTAGCTTTGGGAAGCCAATTACATCTGTAGCCAGGGTTGAACAGGAAATCAAGGGGCTTTTTGTTGTTCCTAAACCCATTCCACCCCAAATGTACTTTAGAAAAATCCTCTTAAAATTTACTTAGCAGCCTTGCTTTCTGATTCAGAACAGTGAAATTCTGCCATTGTGGAAAAGACACGAGCCTTTACTATAAAATAAACGAAACACTAATTTATTATTCTTCCTTCCTTGCATCTGGAGGCAGTTCATAAATTCTTTCCACTCCCTTTAAGAGGAATGTAACACAAGGAAAGCTGAATTACAGGGAAGTGGAGAATCATATGCTAATAATACCTGGATATCCAAAAATATTAAATAAAACATACCAGTATTGTTGATTACTCAAATACGAGTTAAATACTGATCTCAATGACTTGAGCACAGTAACATTGTTAGTCTTCGGGGGTTGTGAGGGGGCGTATAATTAAAGTCTCTTTATTTGCAGCTCTTCTTACTTGCAGCCCTGTCTACTGAATCAGATTGGTTTTTATTTCTCATCTCTTTGTCTTGTACTTAATAACCTCCTTTTGTGTTCTGCTTTGAAACAATGAAAATTATTTTTCGCTCCTTTTGTATTTTAGGCTTTCACAAGGTGATGGAAGGAATCCACAAAGCCACTGAACTTGGCTACCATCCTGTTAAGGTAAAGCCAGTGTTTATTTACTCTGAAACTGTTGTGTTTTACCATACATACAGATGACCTGATAAGGAATTTATTATATTCCATCTCACCTCCCACCACACCACATGAATAATTTTTAGTAAAACTGGAGAAAAACTTGAAGATCACATCAAGAAGTAATGAGGAGAATTCAGATCATCTCCTTGTGCATCTGGGGGTGCAGGTCATACTCTGCTCACTAATTTCAGGTGTCTGCTTTACCTGCAGGTGAACTGTGTGGTGATGCGAGGCTTCAATGAGGATGAAGTGCTGGACTTTGTGGATTTCACAAAGGATCTGCCCCTTGACGTGCGGTTCATAGAGTACATGCCCTTTGATGGTAAGTACTGCTGCTTTGAGATTCTCCTTGAACAGAAGTGAGCTGGCTGGTGGATATTCACCCCATAGACTTGCCTCTGGAGGTTTTGGTAAGCTCTTTTAGGGAATTAGGAATTGCCTGAAGTTTTATGTTGTATCTTTTGCAGCTTATTTTCTTCCTTCCGTAAGCTGTAGAAGGACTGGTTGGGGCTACAGCTAAAGTGACACTTACAAAGAATGTGAAGGTGGTTCTCTGCTAATTAAGAAAATAAAATCCACAGTCTGAAGTTAGGCTGGTTTTGTTAATTCCAGGCAATAAATGGAACTTCAAGAAGATGGTGAGCTACAAAGAAATGCTTGATACAATTAAACAGCGATGGCCAGAATTGGAGAAATTACCCTGTGAGACTTCCAGCACAGCCAAGGTGGGATTGGACAGAGAACATGTGAAACCTGTCCCCATTCCTTCCCTCAAATCCCCAAATTCTCCCAAGTTCAGCATTGATGTTTGACAACCAAAGTAATAAATACTCAGTATAGTAACTCTCGGGTTTTGCTCAAGCTGTCTGCATGAGACTTGATGCTTATGAAGTCCTAGTCATAGTCTTTACCTTTATAAATACAATGTGTTTTCAGTCATATATAAAGAATGCCAGGCCTGTATCCTGAATTTACAACTTTTGTCAGTCTGTGTCTGCACATTAACAATCCTGATGGAAGAGTTGTTCAGTGAAGAAACTATTGCTCTAGAGTGTATAGTGTCAAATGGGGAATTTTTAGCTCATGCTCCCTACAGGCATCTCCTGTTAGTTGATAACAAGAGCAAGCATTTAACAAGTATGGGAATTTCCAGAAACAGGACAGAATAGACTGGAACACCTGACAAAAACTGATTTTGCTTTTTTTTTTTCTTTGATATGATTTTTAAGGCTGAGGAAAATCTATGTTAAAATAGATTTTTTGGTCTTTAGGCAAGTGGAGCTATAAAAGTTAGAAGTCTGTATTTGATTCTTTTTTTTTTCTCCTGTGCATTTCTTTAGAGTTATAAGGTGCCACATTTCCAGGGACAAATCAGCTTTATCACCTCCATGTCTGAGCACTTCTGTGGATCCTGCAACCGGCTGAGGATAACAGCAGATGGGAACCTAAAGGTTGGTAGTGAAACAGGATTCTCTTCGATTTCATGCAGTGAAAAGAGTGTTGAAATTCATCCCCTAGAAGTAGCTGGGATGTAAAGATGCATAATTATTACCAGTTAGCTCCTGTTTATTTATCCTGTATGTATTCTTGTTCCATCTTGTCAGGCTGTTAGGGAGATGTTATGTCACCCTTTTTTTAGTTTCTCTGTTTTGCTACCATAGTTAACTTCAGTTGTAAAACATGGTTGCAAGGCCAGTAAATATAAACATTTATTCTAATCTTTGATTCAAAATCATCTTAAACATGTGACAAGCAGATGATTTCCCATTAAAAAAGGGTCCAAGCAGCTGTGAGGGCTTGGCTTTTGCATTCCACAAGGATCCTGTCTTGTTTCCCAAACAACTTGTAACTCTTCTTCAAGAGCAGCCTGTACATTTGCTCAATGGCTGTAGTACAAGAAGGGATAACCATTTCCTGCCACGTTGAAACTGGCAGTTTCTGGGGAAAAATTAAAGTTTTCAATTAAAAATTGGCACTTACGCATTGTCACCTGATATTGACAACAGCTGTGCTGCTGCCTAATGTCAGATGACTGAGGCAGCCTGAAGGCCCAATGAGCTTAGGCTGCATAAACATCCCAGGCTGTCTGCATGAACATGACGAGAGATAAAGAAAATAATCTCCATAAATGTTCCATTCAATATGGTAGGCCTCTTCAAAGCTCTTTACTCTGAGGTTAGTACAAAATACTTGTAAAAGTAATTTGTTTTATTCTTTCTCATTTCTCCTCTTCTGCTTCCTTGGGTTGGCTGCAGGTGTGCCTTTTTGGGAATTCAGAAGTGTCCTTGAGGGATCACCTACGGTCAGGTGCCTCAGAGGAAGAGTTGATTCAAATCATTGGAGCAGCAGTGGGCAGAAAAAAGAAACAGCATGCTGGTATGTTCATTGTATTTGAGAAATAGCAGCAGTGATAGGGAAAACAGTGTCCTGGTACTTGTAACCTTCCATGAGAGTTAGAATCCAGACTATCTGAAGGAATTTCAGCCTGACTTTCGTTCTCAAATGGATGTGAATACCACTGCTCACAACAACAGCAGCAAAGGGTAAAGCTAAGTAGTTGTACTGGGTCCCTTTTTTTTTTAAATTAGTTTGCTGTAAAAGAAGTACTAGGAATAAATTGTGCTGTCGATCCAAGTACTGCACTAACGTCTTTCTAGGAGTGACAAATCTCTTTTTCACTATGCAGAAATTTGTGGGTACTCATCTAGTGCTCTGCATAAGGTCATGACACAAGGTCCATGATGATGCAGTCACATTCTCAGGCTGTATTCATCTTCTCTGAATTTATATTGATATAAACATTCACATCTGAACCTAACTGTATTTTTGTAATCTGGCTCCAGCTGGGAATGCTGACCTCTTGTACATGAACTGGCTTTATGATCATGGATTAGTCCCCTGTACACTAAAAATGCCCTTTTGTTTTCTTGTGGATTCTGACAGATTAATAACAGTAGGTTTTCCCTTTTTCCCTAATGTGTGAAACAAATTTAAAGGTACCTTTTAAATCTAAGCATAGACTAACTTGGCAAAGGCCATTGGTCTGACCCAGATAAAATAGTGCATTTTAAACCTAAGGGAAGGCATGGAGGGATTGATTCCTTTATTTGTAGACCTTTTATTTATGAATTCTGGTTTGGGAATGCAGGGGGTGAATGGGGGAGAGACTACTAAAGGCATTTTGCCATCAGCAGCATTTACCTGACATTGTCCATTTTCTCCCAGTTTGTGTTAATCTCAGTATTGTCCCTGGAGCTTTCTGTCATTGACCTTCCTTGAACTGGAACACTTATTAACAGCTTATCTATAGAGCTAGAACAGTCAAATACCATTGTTAGAGACAAGAGTGTCTCAAACTCATTGAATTCTGTAGCAGGTAGACTGTTACTCACATTATGGCAAGCTTTCTGGGAAAGGGTTTTGCAGTGTGATAGACCCATAGCAGCTGGATGCCTGGAGACTCAGGCAGCTATAGTTTTAAATAATTCCACACTAGATTCCCCCTCCTCCAGTTCCTTTGGTCTTTACTGAGCTTTGTTTCTCCTAGCATGCAGGTTGCACTGTGAAGAGCAGAAAACTAAATATGTAAACCAGATGCATGACTTGAAGCCTAAAAAGCTGGGATTTTTATGTGTTCCTTATTTTATTTCTAGGCATGTTTAACATTTCCCAGATGAAAAACCGGCCAATGGTCCTGATTGGTGGGTGACAAATCAGTACGTAACAAACATACAATGATTTTGTTCGGTTTCTGTCTTTGGGGGAGCAGAGTAGATTGGGCTTCTAAGTCTATCTTATCTGCCTTAGGTTTAGAGAACGAAATAGGCTTCTTAATTAAGCAGTTACAGTTAACATACTTAAGTGGAAGAGGAGGAAAGGTTTAAGGTCCCTACCAAGCCATACCCCATTTTCCAACTGACAGCCCTGGTTTTGTTTTCTCTAATTATGACAGTTAATTACATTTTCCAAAGGGATAATCAACTTTCCTACCTTATTTCCTATCAGCTTTCTTTTTACTTAAGTAGAACAGTATAGTTACTTATATATATAAGACAGTTTGGAGTGAGTTTTGACCATATTGCCATATAAATATAAAGGATGCAGAATGGAGTTTTACCCACAGATTAAAAAATTCAACTTTGTTTATAATATATATAGAGCCATCAAGCTGACAGAAATGCATATGTTCCTACCTTGCTACTACTTCAGAATCTGAGATGTGTGGCTTCATTCTTTTAAAATTCCCTCTTATTGCTGCAGAGTCTCAGAACATAACCATGAAAGGACGTATGAACTACGAGCCTTTGCTTTCCTTCTATTGAAAGCTGTTTGCTAACTCTCCCTTCTGCCTGAAGCTCTGTTCATGAGTGATGTAGCACTGCTGGGGTTCTCTTACTGATTTTTACCATCTTCTTCAGTGTGATTTTACCTCCTCCGGCCTATGTTTCCTTTTTCTGTAAGATAGCTATCCTTCCAAAGACCTTAAGAAATGGTTACAAGAGTTAGTTTTGTAAGATTAATTGCAAGAGGTTTCGTTATTCCTTATCAACAAGGTGTGGGGAAAAAAAACAAACAAGGGTGAAAGACATGAACTTTGTGTTTCAAATCCAAACTCTCATCCTCTCATTGATGTTTTGGAGCAGGTTAGCTGCTGGGGAGCTTAAAACACAGGTTTTAAAACAGGTACCCTTGGGGAGGGGAACATGCATTAATTTGCAGGTCTTTACAACAGGTGATTTAATAACAACTACTCTATTTTTAAACCAAGCCCCTAGGGCTTGTACTTTTGTTGCCTTTATAAGGAAGTAGGATTCACAGAGGTCTTTAACATAGGTCTTCACTGGGAATGTTTTTCACTTGGTGCCCCACTTTAAAGGGCCATCATTTTCCATGTTGACTGGTGCAAGACTGTCTTTTTGAGTGTGCTTTTGCTTGCTTGTATTTGCCCACTGCTGCATTGTGTTCCAGAAGAAGGGTAAGGAGGACTCTTTGTTTAAAGTGTGTACTGACTTGCTGCATGAGGAAAAAATTTTGTTAGGTTTTTTTTAAGATGAAAAATACCATATTAAACTTTTGACTGCTCACTGGGACCTACATAATTTTTCAAGTTGCCTTTGAAAGAATTCCCACTCTCCAAAGTCAGCATTCATAGCAATGTTTGGATGTCTACAGATCAGATCAATCCAATTTCCTTTTGAAAAGTGATTTAACATTGTCTGACATGCAGTGAAAGAGGCAGCCTGTCCAGGTCCTCCTCCTTGAGCGGTTCCATCTCCCTTTGAGACTGACTGCTGGCAGTCACCGCATCAATGGAGAGACTGGAGATGAGTGGAGAGTATCCCACTGTGACACATGGGGAATCATTAGGAGATTTCCTAATTGTGTTTTGAATGACTTACAAACTTCAAATAATGCTGGCGTGCAAGCAGGCAGTGGGGGAGTGTGTATATGGAATTAATTTAATGAAATTTAACAAATGCTGTGAAAATCACTAATTGGTTTTGCTAGACCCAGTAAGCCAAACCTGGTGTCTTCCCTGCACTGCTGTTGTCCAATCCTTTGCTATATGGATCGTATCTTATTTCCCTTAATCAAAATATTCCTTTTGGCAGGTTATTCTTCTCCTGGGTTCACGTCAGTTATGGGAATTTCCTCATTAATTTAAGTATCTCCAGCCTTCTTTTCTTCCCCTGAGATTATGCTAGTTGGAAGCTGATAAAATTAAACTTGAGATGCAGTAATAGGATACACGGAGATGGAATTTGTCAGATGGTTTCAATATATGGTGCAGTGGGAAATCTTTTTTTTTTGTAGGTATATGAGCAATTTGGGTGCAAATAGAGATGTCTAGGTACAACTTCAAGAAGGGTAGGTTGTTCAGAAAAGCAAAGTTGCTTTGCACTCATGACTGTCTCTTGCTGTCTGTTTACTTCCCACTCTACTCGAGCAGACTCCTCTCCCTGCTCCCACCCACATGTGTTTACCCTGTGGAAGGAAGTACTTATCTGCCTTTGCAGTCTGGCTTCTCCTGAAAACAAGACACTTTTACAGGGGTTTAGCTTCAGCTTTAAAGCTAATCAAGGAATCCAGAAGAACAGAGTGCTTTGAGTTCCTGGAGTCTAAAAGGAATATTCAGGTTAGGCCCCACTATGAAAAGAGAGAGCAAGAGAATAGGAATAAGAAAAATAATTTTCTGTGCTCTTCTAAAGCAGAGCACAGTTCATTTATGTCCATTTGATCGCATTCCTCTGAGGTAAACACATGCCTTCAAATTTGCAGGAATCTTAATTTTAGTGGATAGGCCATCAGCTGTAGATGAAAAAAGGCCATTGCCTGAATTTAGGTTATTGCAGTGATTACAGTCATGAAATCTATGGTTGATGTAAGCTTCAGGAATGGGTACTTTCAGACTAATGTTTGGAGGGTACTCTGGGTGAAAATGGTTCTGAGTGTGTCAGTCTTGTTTTAGCAGAGTCTGGGTCTAACAAGGAAGAGTTTGTGGGTTTGTTTTTAAAAAAAGATGGAGGAGCACAGGGAGACCTTTGTCCACACTGTATCTGTTATTGTCACATGGACAGTCCCTGGCCAGCAGAGGTACCTCAGCAATGTGCAGAGGAGCAGGAAGCTGCTTCAATACACCTGTGGATAGGCTGAAAAGAGAATCCTAGAATACCACAGCTGCCAAAGGAAGTTGTTGAGCACAACCTAATTCCACATGTCTCAGAGCATGGAGAAGAGGAGCTTCAGAAAAAGAGAAGCATGCTTATCAATGCTGCTGTTAAACCAGGGCTTGGCCACTTACCTCTGTACTGCTTTCTTTACTTACAAAACATTTGATTCACTTTTATGTGAAAGAGACTCCTTCTGTCTTCACAATTGGCACTTAGCCGAGTGCGAGTGCCAAAACTGAAGGATTAAATGGTGAAAGGGGGCAGGAGGGCTTACTACCTCTCTGCCAGCTGGGAGCTCTGCCAGCTCAACTTGGAACAAGTTTCTGAGTAGATTTAAAAATCTATCTGTCAGTGAGGGGACTGTGGTTTTTCCAGTGCTCAGACTTCAGCTGTCATTAACGTGTTAAGATCTGGCAATAATACAAGAGGTTCCCATCACCCTGGGAGCTTGTAGACAGTGCAGTTGCAGTGCTTCTGGTCCCTGCTGTCCTCAAGTGCTGGCATGACCCTTCCCTGCAGAAGGAGATGAAAGGAGGAAGTGCAGCCGCCTGTGCTGGGAGGGAGGTGTTTGGAAAGACAGAGTTGTGAATCTGAATGTAAGAATTTCCTAGTAACCCTGCCAGGCTTTTGAAAAAAGGCTGGTGTTGGGATGGTCCCAAATGGAGGCTGAGATGTTGGGACTCACTTTTCTGCTGAACTGATGCTCCTATAAGTTTCTTGGCTGCTGTTTCTCAAAAGGTGTTGATACTTTTAGAAAGTAAATTGTTTCTTTTTGTCAGGTACCTTGAAATGAGTGTTCTAAGTCTTGAGATGTGTAGTAGCAAACCAGGAAATGCAGGGGACTGAGGAGAGAGAAGAGAAGGAGCTTGAGGAAAAAAGTGGATATTTGCAGGCTTATTGAGGTTTTTGCAACACAGGAAGTTCCAAGCAGTGCTCTGACAGGGTTCTCAGCTGCTACAGGCAGCTTAGATTTCCAGTTAGTAAGATGTTCTTCTCATGTTACTTTTTGTTTTTTCCCCAGAGCCTGCATTGATGTCATTCCCACTATGCCAAGATGCCCTACAGAATCCTTCAAATTCAAAACAGTGGGGCCACACATTTAGCCATTGGCTGACTTTGACAGCAAGTTTACCAAAACAAAAAGGAAAAGCATCAATGAAAAATAAACTTACAGGACAAGTTTTCCTGCCAGGATCTCACCCAGAGAAACAGTGGCACACAGCAACAGGAATTCTACAAACCCAGCTTCGAGGCTACTGTGTCTTCCAGAAGAACCCAAGCTCCACATTTGATACAAAGTGCCTTGATGCTTCTGTTGGCCAAGTTTCTGTGGACTGTCAGTCCAAAGAGGCATGTTCAGGATCTGAATTCCATACCAGGGATTTGGGATCTTGCAGCAAGGTACCTCGTGCCTCTGACAATTTGACTCACACTGATGAGGAAGGACGGGCCACAATGGTTGATGTTGGAGGGAAGCCAGATTCCAGAAGAAGTGCTGTTGCTGGTGCTGTGGTCCTCCTGGGTGAGAAGGCATTCAGGATGGTGAGGCAAAACCAGGTGAAGAAAGGGGATGTGCTGGCAGTCGCCCAGATTGCAGGAATTCAGGGAGCCAAGCTGACCAGCCAGTTGATCCCGTTGTGTCACAACATCCCCCTGTACCATGTTGAGGTGTCTCTGAGCCTGGATGAGGCCAGGCATGCAGTGGTGATCCGCAGCTCCTGTCACACCTGGGGGAGGACAGGTGTGGAGATGGAGGCTCTCACAGCTGCCAGCCTGGCTGCGCTGACGGTGTATGACATGTGCAAAGCAGTCACCCATGACATTGTCATCCAAGAGCTGAGGTTGCTTAGTAAGACAGGTGGGCAGAGGGGAGACTTCTTAAGGGTCTAGATAATATCCAGATACCTCAAGCCCTCCAAGTGACTACTGCTCCTCTTCAGCCTCTTGCAGAAGTCCTTTTGCTCAGCTGGTGGGCTTGAAGACCTCAGCAGGTGTGTACAGTACAGCAACCCCATGCCTCCAGCATTGCCTTACTCTGTCAGCTCACTGCTGGGTGAACAGTGGAGCCACTTATCCCTGTTGAAAACAACGTGTGTTTTCTAGAGGACAGAGTTCTCCACTCTGCCAGTACCCCCATTTCAGTGTCCTCATCATGAGATTGAGAGAAGATTTCTACTTACACAATAGGGATTTTGGGTTTCTATTTTTTTCCTTTGTGATGTGAAATATACCTGCTGTCATCATACTGTGCAGCTCTGAGCTTTGGAAATGAAGCCACTGCTGAAAGTGCTTTTATTTGGCAACTATTTTTAAGTCAAGGATTAAGATTTCAGAATTGTGTCTGTCCATCTTTCCCCTGACCTCTTTCATTGAATTTAGAGGGTGACAGTGAGAAGAACACAGCTGGGAAAGCTCACCATATAGCAGAGATTATAAACATGGAACAGTCAGGGTCAAGGGGCAGCTCCCATCCCTTAGCAGTGCTACTGCTTCCCTTCACAGAATCAGTGAATCTCAGGATGGATGGATAAGGTTGGAAAGGACAGCAGTGGTTCACCTGGTGCAACCTCCCTGCTCAGACACCCAGAGCACATGGCACAGGGTTGTGTCCAGACTGGAATATCTCCTGTGAGGGAGCCTCCACAAGTTCTCTGGGCAATCTGTTCCATTGCTGTCACCTGCAGAGTAAAGAAGTTCAGGTGGAACTTCCTGTGCATCAGTTTCTGCCTGTTGCCTCTTGTCCCATTGCTTAGCACCACAAAGAAGAGGCTAGCTCCATGTTCTCGGCAGTGATATACATTGAGACATCAATGGTCTCTTTAGGATGCTCAACAGGCCCAGCTCCCTCTGCCTTTCCTCATAAGAGAGACACCTGCAAGTGGAAATACCCACATATCAGTTTTAAAAGAAAAAGAAATGGCAGCTGCCCAGTTTTCTGCCTTGTGCTCTGTAAAACATGATGCAGAAAGAGGATTTCTGGGTTTGGAAGAATTTTTTTTCTGATCTGAAAGATATGTTTTACAATGTTAGAAGCATGTTCCAGCATTTTGACCTTAGCACTGAAATACATGGATGCCCCGTTTGCATGCTCAAGGGATTAATTTTGCCATGCACAGAAGTAAGTATTAACCTCTTCCTGGCTTTAGAAAGAGATGTTGCACCAAGCCCTAGAAGATTCCAAATTTTTAATGCTACAGTGCAGCTCCTACTAACCAGCAACCTGCACAATCCTGACAGATAAAACAGACTTTTAATACTAGTGTCCACTTGGAAAATTAAGGTAGTTACTGTTGCGTCTGCCAAAGTGTTTTCCTGCATGTTTCTCTAATTTGCTTTTCATGAAGTCTTCTGGTCTTGGAGCCCTTGAGCGTCCCCATAAATGTAGCAGTGGCCACAGTCATGTAGCATTAATTAGCTTTGGTAATTAACTGTCCTAGCTAAGAAATTACTCAACATTCTTGTTAATATTTCCCGCTGCTTTCCAAATGTTAATTTAAGTGCTCTAAACAGGGTGTTACTGGTTTTCTGCTGCGTATGGCTAATGTGAAGCTGCACATGATTCAGGGTGCTCCCTCCATTCATACAGGGTTGAAGACAACTCTGGTGAGATCAAAGACACTACCAAAAAATCATCTTAAGAGGTTAAAGTACTGTGAGCACACCACACTGCCACACACATCCTGCTCACTTAAAGTAAGCACAGGTCTCAGATAAGGAGACAATAGGTTTTACTACAGATCCTTCACAAATCTCATACACCAGCTACCACAAAAGGCACTTTTTCCATTGCAGGTGAATTGATTTGATTCATTGTTGTCGCTATGAGATAAGGTACAGAGAGTGACAGACAGAGCAGCTATAGCTGAAAGGGAAGGGAATCTGGAAAGCTTGGTGCCCAAACTGCATAAACATTTGTACATCAATGACGTGGTTGAGGAATGGTATTCCCCAGTTTAGTGTTCCGCTCTCGCTCACTCTTCCCTCCCTGTGGCAGGCTGGAGGGGAGAATTGGTGGCACAATGGGTAAAGATCATGGGTTCAGATAAGAACAATTTACTGGAAACAGCAGTGGAGTAAGAAAATGAGCACTAACACCTTCAGTGATAGAGGGAGCAGGCACTACATGACCGCTCCCTTACTGGAAGAGACCCCTTTCCTAGTCCCCATAATAACCCCCCATGCTGTTAGCCATGCCCCCTCTTGGCCCCTGCAGAAATTACCCATGGCCAGAACCAGGACAATCTACATTCATTGTTAAGAGTCTTGACTGCCTGTCATTCCCAGGAGTGTGCCTAGCACTGCCATACTAAGCACCAACAATCCCACCCAGTCCTCTGAGTACAAGAGACTGTGTTCATCAGTGGAACTGCTGTGCCCATGGCACAAAAGTTTCCTTAGCTCAGCATGAAAACCAAGTGCCAGGAAAAGGAAGCACACGTGTAACCTGCTAAGTCAGCTGACTGACGCAAGCATTTACCTCTCCTCACCACGCACAACACGCCCTGCCCTCCTGGCCTGCCCCTAGCCCCTAGCTAATTTTGAAAATGAAAGGAAACTCGATGTACTCAGTAGCAATAAAACGATGCCTTGGGCATCTGATTCCTTGGCTTCTGGGAAGTTTGCTGTCATGCTGTAAAGCTCACACAAAGGACTCAGGGCCACAGCAGGGACTACTGAGCACACGCTTGCCCACCACGCACACCTCGCTACTTACGCACATTTCACTACTTCCTTGGTTTGAGAGTGGCTGGAAGTGCAGGGCAAACTGACTTTGGTGCCATTTTATGCTCATGTTACGTTATCAAGTCTTTAAACTATGCACATTTATGGGTAATGAACCAAACATGAGTCAGCATTTGGCGAGAGAAATGGGTTGAGAGCACTCTATGTTTCTTGGTGCCAGGTGGGCCATGGTGTAATATATGTTGATGAACTGACCACTTTTTGGAGGCTTGCTTTTTTGTCCACTGTATTTTTAATAAATACCAGTTGCAGTGGAGTGTGGTATACATTACTTTGAATATCCTTTTTATTTATCTTTCTATGTTTTAACCCAAAAGCTTCTATGAATAGTTACCTTGGGACAAGCAACAAGACAGGCTTTGCAGGTTGCATGATTAGTCAGCAATTAAGAAGAGATCAGTCATTATAACTTATTACTATAAAGAATCTAATTCTTTTTGCTGTTGTTGAGTGAAACTCATTTTAATCTGGCTGTTCTTAAACTGTGTAATCCTGTGGGTTTAATGTCATAATTTTTCATCTCTTGTCATTATCCCAGCTTCTCCCACATGCCTGTTCTGAGCCAGTGGCTGTGTATAACATCACTGCTTTTTATTGCAGAACTGGGGCCTCCAGTGCTCTTCCTCCTAGTCTGAGTGACCACAACTGAAATCAAGGTTCAGAGAAGTGCCTGTATAAAAGTCCATCCCTCCGGTATCACAAATAAGCCTTAAGGGAAATTCCTCTTTTCATCCATCCAAACTCCAGGAAAGCTCTCAGGTCTCCTGCTACTAAGAAGGCATCAATGGTCTTCGAAGTCTTTTCTAACCTCAATGATTCTAAGATTCCAAATGCTGTCAATCCTGAAATAAGCACAAAGCTTCACATCATTTTACTAGGAGCAGAAACAGAGTAAAGCACCAAGGCCACCGCCTCCTTCTTTTGAAGGGTGCCATAAGAGTACAAGTTGCACTTCTGTGCATGACAAAGACAACTCAAACAAATACTGCAGATCATGGCAACCCTCACAATGCACACACAGTAGAGCTTTTGCCTGCTGGAAACTCAGTTGTTGCAGCTCATGGCCCTTTTTTGTGTCACAGGTTGTTCACTGCTAATCCAGGCTGAATCCTTTGGGGCATCTCAGCCTGACTTTCCTTCATGCCCACATCCTGACACAAGTTACTCCACCCTCACGCTGTCCTGTTAAAAACTGGATGCAGCATATAAAGAAGTTGGCAGAAGCTGGCCATTAAGATTTCTTGGAGATTAAATCTGTCAAAAGAGTAGTGCTTTCAGGAAGTGCTGGGGGAAGGAGAATGGCCATGGGGGGAAGACAACTTGAAATACCTCAGGGAGAGACCTTTTTTTTTTTCCTGAATGGGAACTGCTCAAAACCAGATTCTAAAGGCAGCAACAGCTCAGCAGTAAATAGAGCTATGAATTTTGTTAGCTGTTCTCAGCCCCTGGTGACCTGCAGTGATTCCCTGTAAATTCCCTGTTACTCAGCTTTACATGGGCTTTGACTGAACAGAATGTGGCCCTTGGTCCTGCCCCTTGCTGGGCGCTTTGCTGGTTCCTGGCTCCCTCTGGCTGCCTCAGCAGAGTCAGGGAGGCTTGGAACAGCTGAACAATGGCTGGTGCATCATGTGTTCTTTGGCCAGGACAGAGCTGCCAATTAGCTAAATGGAAACAGTTCACTTTCCTCCACACACCAGAGCCTCACTCCAAGAGAAGCTCAGCATTTCAGGGAATCCAAAATCAGAGGAATTGCCCTTTGCAGTGGGCTGGCCAGGTTTTCAGGTTTTTGAGATGTCAGGTAAAAGCCTCAAATTAGATCTCAAAACCAGTGGATGTGAGGAGCTCTGCAAAGTCTGGATGATGGCAGGCAACATCCTGACATGCCTGGCACAGTGCCAGAGAGGCACAAGATGAAGAGCTGAGTCCTTTGTCACAGGCTGGGCCTGAACGGCTTTGGGTGAACTCAGTGCACTTTGTCATAAGAGCAGCTTCTAACTTCGGGCACAGCAAGCTTAAACACTGGGTGGCTGAGACACAAATCCAGCTGTCTCTACCTTCCCCTGTCCCTCCCTGCTGCCAGTGCCAGGTTTAGAAAGCTTCCAGTTTAGCATCTCTATCTTTGTACTTACCCTCTTTGCTCCTTTGGGGGGGAGTAAAGGGTATCCAAAATAGTAGCAGTGAAGTGCAGCTGAGTGCAAGTTCACAGGAAGGGATGGGATGGATGCCCTGAGACACTGCTGAGCTTTCCTCCGAGCAGGGAAGCACAGCAAACCAGGCATTGCTCATTTGTGCATGCACAGTCCAACTGCAATGGCACGGCTGTGGCCATCAGGCAAGCTGCCTACTGCCCTCCGAGGTGCCTTCCACACAACACTTGCTCCACAAAACAAAGTCTCACACTTCATGATTGCTTAAGGTTTGCTGCCAGAGCCCCAAACTGGCAGCAGAGACAATTGCTTCATCAATGACTCCATCAACAGAGCAGGCATAATCTCAAATTCTGAACAGCCCACTCAAAACCAGAAACTCTCAGTACTACTAAACTCTTCCTGCATGAATTTAGCCTTAAAATTAACAGAAACACTCTCTTCTATACCCATGATACTTTCAGGGTGCGCAGCTGAAAGGATGCGAGGCCAGCAAAAGCAGAGTTCGTGTTTGCAAAGTCAAGGGCAGCTTGGCAGCAATGGGACAGGAGGTTGGGGAGGAAGAGGAGGAGATAGCAGGAGGGCTAGGAGCTGTAAAGTTGTGTTAATATTATGCTTGGAAGATAACACAGGCTATCAGATATATGGCTGCTCCACAGGTAGTGCCCTAGGCCAGTTACTTGCTGGTGCTGGTTGTGGCAAAGCTCTGTCAACACCAGCAGAGCTGTGCAGTGTCACACCGGGCAGCATCTGCTGCTGGGAGCTGCGAGAGAGGGGTTCAGCTGCACAGCCCTGACCTGCCACTACTGCAGCCTTAATGAACTTAGGTTTCATTATCTGGGTAATTTCAGCCCTCAAGGCTCCCCACATGCACAGTTGCAGCAAGGCTGGAGTTGTGTGAGGCAGTGCCTGGAGTTACACCACCCGTTCATCCCTCTCTCCCTCCATCCCCTCCCCAGCTGCCACCCACAGTCTGCGCTTCAGAGAGCTGCACTTCCCCACCCTGGGCCTGACACTGAATGGAAATGTTTTAGCTCTGTGTGGCTCATTTGGCTTCTGCAGATCAACCCTTGGGGCCATCCTCAGCACAGATCCAAGAAATGAGCTGAGCTGAGGGAAGGGAATTATTTCTGCTGCCCCTGAAGCCTCATCTGTCCTATTGCAGCTGGCAGCTCAAAAGGCTCTGTCTTGCCAAGACTCAATCCTAATTGGAATCAGTGGAAAAGACAAGCTGCTGCCAGGGCCGCCCTGGTCCTGGGCTCACAGAGAACATGGGCAGAGCTTGCCCAGCCCCACAAGAGAAGGCCTTCACTAGGGTTTACAAAAAATAGAATTCCCTCCAGAGCATCAGTGGAAGCAGGAGGCTGAGGCCAAGGAGAGGACATTGGCTTAGATGGGTAGTTTGCAGAGGAAGAGCCACACCGCATGGAAAATCCTCCTGTCCCTGTAGCCTGCTGGGAAGGGAAGCCACCAGCAAAGGCTGAGCTACAGCTAGTAATCTCCAGGCCCTGCAGTGAATTCAAATGCTATAACCATCTCTGATCAAACATACAAAACCATCACAGTCATGCCCAGAACTGCTCTTGCGAAGAGCTACAGGAAGGAGGACAAGGTAAGTTGCCTCCTCAGGCATCCCATCTGCATGTGGCACCAGGATGCTGTGTGATGCTTTTTCCAAGCCACAGCTGCTGACTTCAAGCCCACTTGTTTCAAAGACCCTGGCAGAGCTCACTCATACCTCTGTGATTAGGCAGTCTAGCCACCCCTTTGGCTTTGTGGAGGCAACCAGAATCAACACTGCCAACTCCTAATGCACCCAAGATGGGTGCTCCTGACCCAGTTTCCTCACAAGCACAGAGTGCTGTCATTTCAGCACTGTCTTGTCCCAGCAGCAGCAATGTGCAGAATGAGTGGAGCAGAGCAAGTGCCCATCAGCTGGAATTATTTTTACACCATTTGTTCCACCTTGCATATTTAGGTGTATCTCCAAGTTGCTATGTCAGAGGAAGGCCACAGTGGCAAGTCCTGCTCAGACTGGGAGCTTTAGAAGAGCTTCCCTTGCTGACTCGGGAACAGAGTTACCAGCAGCTCCTGCAGCAGATGCCATGTCAGAGCTGCTGGACCTGAGCAATGAAAATGGGCTCTTGCTCTGGTAAAATGGCTTTAATGGATTTTCCAGCCAGCCAACATGCTTTGAGGAACACACCCAGGTCATTCAGCCATCAGCAACATGACTGCATGTGGAAGGCTCTTGGCCAGCCAGACTGGGAGGGGCATTTAAACACAAGTTTCTTGCCTTCATCTTCATAGCCTGCTATTTCTCTCCCGGGTTGCTAAGGATGCCCCAGAGCACATCCCTCTGGGATGTCCCAGATACAACAGAGGCACAGTCAGTAACAGCCCATCACCAGTAAACTGTAGCTTTTGCAAACCTATGCCAGAGAACTCCAGCTGAACCCCAGCAGCTGGAGGGGTTTTCATTTCCACTTCTCCAAGGCTGGTGTATCAAGGTGTTTTTATTTCTTTTTAATCAATGCACATGGCCAGCTCCGGAGGGGGCTGAATGAGGAGAAAGAGGTGGTGCAGCCACTGTTTCTGTACAAAGTATTTCCACATGCAAGTGGAACAAGGGCTCAACTCGCTTGGTGCGTGTTTCGCAGTGCGGTTATGGGCTGTCGTTCCGCCTCCACAAAGCTGTTATTTATTTACTTAAAGACTTGCATTCCATGGAAAAAGATGCCCCAAGATAGCACTGTGTTTCTAAAATTAAACCCAGCTGGATGGAGTGGGGAGCAAGCAAGTGAGCACTCTTTTGCTCCCACCAGCAGCAGGAACAGGGTTCCCCGTGTCCTGGACTCCCCCACCCTTGCTGAGCAGCAGCAGAGCCTGGCAAAATGCCTCCTGTGTCCTCAGCCAGGAGGGAGGCAGCTCTCTGGGAAGGCAGACCAAGTGCCTTACTCAACAGCAGGAGTGCCACTGCTTCCCATGGCAGGGGATCAGGGTTTAAGAGCAGTGAGAGCCCCTCCTGCCCCAGCAGCTCTGCAAAGCCCCCACCCTGCTGCAGGACAGCAGACACCTGACCACGTGCCTGACACAGGTCTGAGGGTGGCCAGGAGTCCTTCAACAGAATTTGTGAGGAAGGCTGCATTTGTGAGGCTCATCTCCTACCGAACCTAACCAACATTTTCATCTGATTTCTGTGTCGCTGATAGCATCCTGCTCACAGTAAAGCTCAATTAGCCCTTGCTGTTGTAACCTAAGTTAACAAACCTGTTCTCACAAAAGCCATTTATAGAAGGGAAGGGGAAAACCCAAGTATTCCTTCAACCTCGCGTGGCACCAGCAAGAAATCCCTCCCAGACACACTCTCAGCACCTGTTCCCCTGTCCGCACAAGCACAGGGGCTGCCTCTACATCCACAAGTGGCTCTGTTCAGAAATGAGCACATCAGCTCATCAGAGCAGCTGTGCCAGAGATTCTGCTCAGGGGCTTTACCATGGCCTGCATTTAGCCTCATCCCTCAGACAAAATGTCTCCTCACACACAGCTGAAGCTCTCCAAAGGACAGGCTGGGCATTGGTGGAGCCCTCTGCAGCCATCAGGGCTGGGAGCCCCTGGGAGGCTCCGGGGAAGCAAAGCTCCAGCGATGGCGGAGGTGGCTTTGCAAGGAACATGGGAAGGAAAGTGAGGTACAGCCCCAGACCTTGCTTCTCTGCACCAGAAGGCTCACGCAAATGTGGGACAAGAAAAGCTGGCAAAGAAGTCTGAGCCAGACCCAGAATGAACAGGAAAAGAAACAAGGATGATGGCTGATGGGAGTGGCTGAGCAACAGGAAAAATGGTGAAAACCGTGGCGAGGCCAGGGTGCCTTTGTAGCTGCTGCCTCCAGGTTCATGTGCCAGCTCTCCCAGGGCCTCAGGACCATGTCCTCTCCTGACTACAGGAAGGAACTGCTGGTCCTTCACCTATGAGCAAAGAGACAGTCCCTGGCATCACACAAAGCTTGTTTCAACCAAGGCAGAAAGGACAGTCCCACCACTATTGGTCTGGACTGTGATCCAAGAGAAGCTGACCCCAGGGATGTGGGCCTGACTAACATGTCACACTTGCTAAGTCACTCAAATTACTGTTTGCAGATGAGGACACTAACCTGGCATTCCCATTGCTCTGTGCACTCTGCAGTGAGCCCCTGGAGACAAGATTTCTAAGCCTGAGTGCTCCTCATGCCTGATGTACAGTTGAAGAAAATTATGTTTGCTACCAGATTGACAAGTCTGTTTTCAGCAGATGGGCTTTTGTCACTTGGTTTCTCCTAAATATTAGAGGAAGATTTCACCTTGCTGCCTCCCAAGGGAAATGCTTCACGTGTGTTGGTGACAGCCCTGACCCTGTTCTAATGAGAGTGAGAGGTGCAGACTTTCAGGGCTCACTGCAGAGCTGAGGGAAAGGGTGAGGAGGAGTAAGAAGAGAAGCGAGCTAGCCACCAGAGATCATCTCAGCAAAGAGCCTGCCTCTCATCAAAGCTCAGCTATTTCTGTGACTATGCCCATTTTCCCATAATTATACTGGTTCTGCTCTGCACAGCACTAAGTCAGGTCTACTGATCCCTGTCCAAACTCCTGCTGCCTTCCTGTTTGTATTAGGGCGCCAGCATGGGTTAAAAATTAGAGACTAAGACTGCCTCAGTATCTGATTTATCCCCTTTCTTCCTTCCATCTTGATTTGGGATGTGCTGGTCAGCTTTCCCCAGGGAGAGGATTAATCAGGAACAGACAGAGAGCTGGCAGCTGCCTGACAAGGACAAGATCGTGGCTATGGGACAAGCTGCAATTTGGAATCTCTTGCTTTGACCCTGGTACAAGTCCAAGACATGCTTGCTGATGCATCCCAGCACTGACACCCCAGGAGTTGGCACAAGATCAGCACCCCCAAGGCCAAAGCTAGCTCTGGTCCCAATGTCACATTGCCTCAGTGCTGGAGATGCTTCTGCGGTGAAAGGCTGCCCATCCCTGTGACTCCAGAGGCAGTTCCAGCCCTCTGGCTGCAGGAAGAGCCTCCTCTGCACTTACAGAGAGGCTCTCATTTCAGGGACCAGCAAGGGAAGATGTTACTATCATTCCAAAAGGGCAACACAACACCTTTAACATTTGGTCCCTGCATGAACAACAGCAGCACCACAAGGAGGACAATGGGAAGGTAGGACACAGAATCCAATCTACCTGGCAACTCCTGCCTCATACAAAGCCAAACTGAGTGCAGAGCAATAGCATTTGTGCCAAGGTCAGTCCACTGTCAGGGGCTTCAGCTGGAGCCTGAGGAGCCCCAGCTCCTGCAGCTGCTAATACCACAGAGAAAGGGCAGCAGGTCCTCCTAAGATGGACAAGCAAAGGGTCATGGCAACAGAAAGGAATTGTGAGGGCACAAGAGGGAGGTGAACAGGGCTCAGATAGTGAAGAAAATCAGGAGCAGAAGCAAGGGGTGCTTTACAGCAGATGAGAGTGTGGCTCTGAAGAGTTATTTTACTGCTTGGAAGCCCAAAAGGAAAGAAAACACTGGATTGGACAACCCTGGGAAAAACCTGCACTTTGTGGTTTAACCAGCATCTTCTACAAAGTAAGAGCAGATCCAGACCTGTTCAGAGGCACAAACAGTGTGTGTTACCCAAGGAAACTCTTGCCCAGTCGTAACACCTTCCTGTGAACCCCAAGAGTATCTGAGCACTGGACTGGTTCATACTTCTGCCCCTCAAAACACCTCGTGACTACGCAGCGACTGAGATAACAGTTCCCATCACCCCCAAAGGTTGTCACACCCAGACAGCACTCAGCCAGGCGCAGTCTGATCACAGGAATATGCAATAAGATGCTGCAGAACACCATTTCTTACCTCTCAAATTCAGGGACCATCTAACCTCTAACCTTCTGTGGGGGGGAATCCATCTTTATTCTTTCATAGTATTGCCACAATGACATAACCAAATGAAAAATAGCTTAAGCCTAAAGTAGACAGACATTTGTTTTCCTTCTATTTTGTTTGCTTCCTTCTGTGGGCAATGGAGTATGCACAAGTTTTTGATCTTTTTTATTTGTTCCTCAGCCACTGTGCACAGAGCACCTTCTGATACCTTTACAGACCACTGGCTTTCCAGGAACCACCACTAGCAAAACAGTGGCAGAGTTTGACAATCAGAGCATGAGCTATGGATTCACTACAGGTAAGTTCTTGGTAGTGTCCCATGGGGCATCCAGGCCAATTCTTACAACACTTGTGATATTTTAGGGGATGATAAAACATGAGCTTTACCCCTGCAGACCTACTAGTAAGGGAGAGTCTTTACTTACAAACAGACGAATAACGAGTGTTTGTCAGATTTCCTGAGACAATCACAGTTCTCCCCCACACCAATCTTTTAAAACCTCCACAAGGAACGGGAGCCCTCCTCTCTGCAGAGGCAGGCAGCAACATCACACAGTGCCCAGCACACACACCTCCCTGTCTGCCCCATAGGAAGGAGTGTCCAGGGCTGATGTAAGCCCTGATCCCCAGGTCCCTGCAGCCTCTGCATGACTGCTATGCTTTCCTTGCTTATCAGCTGCCTCGGTCCTTGCTGGAAGTGCTCTGAATAGCCCTTCCATGAAGGGAGAGTGTGGCAAAAGTCTTGCTATAACACAACAGACCCAACCACTACTGGTCATAGACATTTCTGGCAAACAAAAGCCTTTTTCCACATCTCACAGCCATAAACGATGGAAGTCTTTTCCCAGATCAGAGAATCACAGAATATTCTGAATTGGAAGGGATCTTCAAGTCCAAAACTTATGTGAATGGCCTGTACAGGGATTGAACCCACAATCTTGGTATTAGCAACATGCTCAGACCAACTGAGCTAATCTTCCCCCCTCCCATTTTCTGATTCATTTTTCTTAGTTAGTGTAATTAGAGATGTGTTCTCCTTCCATGAGTACTGCAACAAATTGGCTCCACACAACTGTGCCCCACATCTCAAACAAGGCGGGCAAAGAACAATTCCTGGATTCCCACCAGGTTAAACCAGTCACAGCACTTCAGACCCTTCTGGACCCCTGGGATTCAATGCCATCACATGGCAGGAAAGATGCAGCAGCTCACTCAAGGCAAGCCTCCACCTCACTGCAAACCTGCTGAGTCTGGGGTGGGGAGAATTAAGGAAAAAAATGGCAAAAAAGGCAAAAGAGAGGGAAAAAAAAGGCAAAACGGAGGGAAAAACAGCAAAAGGGGGGAAAAGACAAAAAGGGAAAAAAGGACTTTACCTCCTGGTGAGTCTAAGCAAAGTAGAGATAAATAGCAACTATGCCTCAGAGAAAACAGCAAGAAGCCCATTAAATTCAGGAACATCAAACAAACAAAATCTGTCACAACAATGTTGAAAACCAAAACTTTTGGGCTTTGAGAGGGGGGAAAAAAACTCCAAACTTTAATTATTTTATTTCCTAGTGGTAGAAATCTAGGGCCAAGCAGATTTCTCCCAGAAAGCTCCATGTCCACTGTGGCAGAGATAAAAGTCATCTTTGTTTAAGCACAAGACAAAAGTTAAAGAAAGAGAAAACCAGTAAATGATAGAGACTCAGCCCTTCCTAGCAAGAGCAGAGAGCTTCCCTTACAGTCCTCTTCACTCCCAGTCATTCAGAGCAGCTGAACCCCAACCCTAGTTTTGCTCAGAAAAAGCCATGAGGCACTTACCTTGCTTCTGTGCAGCAATGACAAGGAGAGGGAGGTCCATGATCATGGGAAAGGTGTCAACCAGGAGGATGGAAGGAGGCTTCTGTGATGGACCGAGGCTGCAGGGCAGAACACCAGCTCTTCACTGTGCACTCCAACACCAAACCAAATACTAAGGAAAAGTCTTCTTACAATCCAGACAGGATGTCTGTCTTGTTCAAAGCAGATAATTCAAATACCACTGGGTTTCACCTCTAACAAGAGGAAAAGTAATGGTTTGACTTCCTTTACCAAACCCCAGCTGCTAGGGAAGAGAACTCAGGGTGGTCCCTGCATTTTCATCCTGCCTCTATCACTCACACAAGGCAGATGTTTCAGAAACGTCCCTTTGCCTCTGCCCTTGCATCTGTACAACAAGAACCTAAAAGTCAGAGTGTGAACTAAATAGACCAAAACAGAGAAATGGAGAGCCTTTCTTACAACTAAAAGCCAAGAACTTTCCCACAGAGCACTCAGACTCCTATTTGCTGCCTGCTGATCCTCAGCCCGTGCAAGCAATTACACCCTGATTACTTCTGCTCATTTCCACAGTTCTTCCCACCTGAGAGCCAGAGCCAACAGCTGGGGCTTTGTCTGGGGTCCCTGGGAACTTTGATGCTGTAGGAATGTGCTGCATAGCCAGCACGGCTCCCACAGGAAGCTAGGCATGAACTTCTTGGGAGCTCAAGGTTAAAGCATTGCCCTTTGATGGGTTGAAGATAAGCATGACATGTTGTGGCTTAAGGATAATTCTGTCAGCAGGCTCTTTCCATTAACAGAAACAGGGAGATCTATGTAGGAATGAAACAGCTCTACACATTGCATCTACAATGAGGACAAGGTTCTGCCCCTGAGCTCCAAGGAATTCCTCAGCACACCCTTCAATTTTGCCACAAATTAGCCCCAACCCTTGTGTGCGTCTTGTTCACCCCACTGTTCTGTGTCTAACTTCTCTCCAGACTCCCCACTCTGCTGTGCTGAAGTCTTCACTCCTGATGTTGGCTTTCCTGGTTTCTTTTCAGATGGCCTTATTTAACTCCTATTTAACAATGCTGTCCTGCCCACTCCTTCTCTGAGTCGATGCTCTTGCTGTCGGGATGTTGCTCAGTTACGTAAGCAAGCTCAGGGCCAGTGCTGCTGCCTTGCACTCCCTTCCTTGCTTGAAACAGCCATGCCCAGCCATGGGTTATGAACTCCTAGAAATCAGGACCATCTCATTTTTTCTTTTGTTTTAAGTGAACTCCTGTGTACTGTATGTAGTTCTGAAGGAGGAAGGAGAGAGAGCCTTTTAAGAGGACCCTTGGATACGGTAACCTGCTGGCTCCATGATCTGCTCTTCACCATTGCACAGCATGGGGAGGATGTGCTTGGGTTCCACAGTGTTGCTTGTTCCTCCAGAACAATCCATGGAGTTTCTCACCAGCTCTGCAGGTGTCACCTAATGAGCTGCATGCTCTTGACCAAAACCCCAGAGCTTAACAAAAAACTGCAGCCAGACCCTGACTTGCCTATCAGACTTTGTAGCAAAATGCACAGAAAATGAAACTACAAAGAAATGTACAGAGACGCAGTGGGGGCAATATATCTTTAATTTTTTTTGCTTTTGTTTTTTAGTATTACAGTATATTCTTATAAAAAGATACAGATAAAAAGGACACTACAGGATTTGTACATTTAATTCACCTATAGTCTTAAACTGACTAAGAAATGAGGATAGGCCAAGGCATTACAGCAGCACACAACCTCCCACTTCAGTAAGCAGCACTGTACTTTCTAGCTTGGCAGGCAGGGCCACCTCCCAAAGTGACCCGCGAGTTTCAAGCTGAGCAGGCTTGCAGAGGAGCAGAACGACTGCAGGTAGGGATGGCTTGGAAGGGACGCGTTGAGCACCGAGTGGCTCAGGTACCAAACATGCCCTCACAATTCTAGAAACTGCAAAGAGCTTTAAAGAGCGTGTTTGAAGGCGAGCAGGAAGTGGGCAAATGGCTTGTCAGAGAGGCTTTTCTAGATCTCTTGGCTCAGAGCTCCTAGTGAGGGAGGCTGAAAGGACCAAGCCCTACATGAGCTGTGTACAACATCTTGCATATAGACAAAACTGTCTAAAGGAGAGTTTTAATCCAAATTCTAATTTTAATTATGCTGGTGTAAAACCAGAGCAACATGAATTGGTTACTGTAGATCCATTCTACATTATCACCCATAATGGAAGACTCTGGTTTGGAACCATCCAGAATCTTTCATGAAATGAGGTGCCAAAACACCATGCCAGACTCGTGGCATGCTTCTCAGCAGGCACAGTGAGCAAATCTGGCCAACTTCAGGGAATACTGGTCATCAGAACTACTACTTAGATTAGTAGATAGCGTTTTTTATACATTATGTAAATAAATATATAAATTCTGTATCTTCAGTTGGCCAAATTGTATTATCCAGGTTGGCCCCTTCAACTTTTATGAGAGAAATTAGGGTGGCCAATGGGGACTACCTGTTTGGATGGCAGGCAATGAGAAATCTCCTGTGTCAAGTACAGAAGCCAAGGAGCCATGGCCAAACACCTGGTGATTGCCAGAGGCTCCATGGGTAACAAACCAACCAGTAGAAAGATTTTGCTTACCTGGGGTAACGTGGGGAGGTGGGATGGAGGAGGAAAGAGGTAAAGTAAATCTTTCTTTGGCCGTGAAGATAGGGAGGAATACTAGCTCTGAGGACAGAGAACTGTCCCAGTTTGTCTCACTAGTGTTTTAACTCTAGTGAGAAGTTACAGGGTATGAACCACTTTTGGCCATTTTGCCAAGCTTCTCTGGAATTATGGACTGAATTTGTGTGGAAGGGTGAAGTTTGAGTGAGCAACTGTGCACCTTAACTCTTCTCAATCTTCTCACCGTGACACATGATAAAAAATAAACGTATTTTGTAGAAAGTGCCCTGAAATAACCAGCCTCCATCAGGTCACCAGAAGCTTTAAAATGTTTCCCAGAACCAGGATCACCAGGGGCAGAGTAATTATGACAAAAGCCAAAAGGGTTTTTTCCTTCCCTCCCTTCCCACACCAAGACTGCTCACACCTGCATCCCCTGGCCTGGCTCAGCTGGCACAGGAGCCAAGCCAGCTCTCCAGCCGGTGTAATGCCCTGGCACGGTCTCAATAGTCTTTGCTGTAATGCAGTGTATACATACAAACATACATAGCAAACTAAAATAAGGCAAAATAAATAGAGGTGTCAGGTTTACAGGTTCCCCTTAGAGATTCCTAAAACCTTTTTTTTTTTAAAAATCATTTAACCCCCAAACAAACAGACAAACAAAACCCAAAACAACCAACCTAGAAATGAAACTGCATATATCATGTACATCATCTACTGTACAGCGGATCTCCTTTCCCCTCATAGAAACTCCTGACACAAGCTTCTCCCGTGCAACCCAGCTCAAAGTGTGATCTTTCCTGAAGAAGAGGAAAGATTTAGCCAGTGGGGCTGATCATTATGGAAACACCTGCCCCATGGTCTCCCACCAGGATCCTTTCCAATTCCTTTCCCTTCCTCAGACACTGTGAACACATTACAGAAATGCTTCTGAAGGACATCCAGGTCATTTCCCTAGTGAGGAAGTCTCTCAGCCCTGAACACTAGTCCTACTTCTGCTCTTGTAGGGTACTAGTGCCTGGACAATGGCTGTGCTACAGAGCATGGAAGGATCTTGTGGCCCTGAAGTCACTTTACCTTGTAGCGTTTCTAGAGACACGATCAACTGAGATGAGTGACTCGGTTCAAAGCAAGTGGAAGGGGGAGGGAGTCTTCTTCAGTCTTTTCTGGGATCATCCTAATGCAACCTATGTAGTAACAATGCAGAGACATGGAGGTAAGTCAGTGAGCACTAGACCTCTAGGGACAAATTCTGGAGAGTTAGAAGGTACCTCTTCTAGGTGTGAGTAACTTCATCATAAAGTCAGCAATTATTGTATTTTTGCAGGAAGCAGAATAAGCCCTCAATTACGCCCTTCTTTCTTATATTTCCTTCTTCTCCATTTTACTTCCAAAGACCAAGTGACTTCTCTTAAAATGCCAGTGGTGCTAGGCACAGATGCAAGGACAATAGCAGCTCTTCTCCAGCTTCTCCAGTAACGTCAGACCTCAGACTGCTTCCTAAACCTGCTCAGGAATACGATTTTCCTTTCTCCTTCAGCACCTGGCAACTCAATCACAACTGCTGAAGAAGAGAGTGTTAGATGCACTCACAGCACCCAAGGGATGAGAAATATGGACAAACTTGGCTTCAGCAAGAATCTGATTCCAGGCCCAACAGCAGAGGGGCCTTCTTCCTTATATCTTCTGTGTGGGTAACCTCATCTCATACAGTAGATAATTGAATGGGCCTCTCTGCTTGTCACCAGTTGTACAAAAACATAGCTTGCCTCAGTGTGAAACTGAGCTTTTCCAAAACCTCCCTGAATTTTCACCACGGAGTCAAGAGCCAGGGGGACTGACCAGCACACTGAATGAAGCTTTTGGCCACCATCACTGATTCAAAACAGGAGGAGCCTGGGGTGCTGGAATGCTGAGAAAGTAGAGCTGCATTGAATCAGGGGCAAGACTCTGAGCTTTCTGTCTATCCCCCTAATGACCCCACAGCTGATTTACAGGAGTTGCACAATTTTTCATTATGAATCAAAGAGGTGGCAAAACTATAGCAGCTTTCTTTGACTTAGTGTGGCTGGAGTGCTGTTGTGTACCATCAGACAGGACGTCTTTAAATCAAGGCTGAACTGTGTACATAAAGGGACAGAGGATTTATCACTCTCTCTGCTTTTGCTACATTTGTGGCCTGGCAAAGTGACTTCAGTTTCAGAAAGCACAGCACAAACCTGGTTTGACAAATACCTGGGCAGGGGAAATGCTGTATTTATATTCAAAGGGTTTGCCCTGAGGTGTTTCTTCTCTGGCAGCTGCCACACTGACAGTCTGCCTTATCAAACGAGTACCTGGGGAGCAAGCAAGCAAGCAAGCAGCTGTACTTGCACATCATCTTGCACCACGACTGACCTTGGCACTACACCTGAAGTTCTGGGTGAGTCCTAAACCCAGGGAGAACATAGAGGGAGGAAAAAAACCCTACAGTGTTCTAATCCCTAAAAGCATAATCTTTGGAATTCAGGGATTATTCAATCTAAACTCAACTGTATACCAATTTGGCACATATTACCACCTCTCATATGGCTTACATGGCATAGGTTACATGGCATGCTTCAAAACAAGACAAACAAAAGGGCTGGGACATATAGCAAGTCTACTTCAGGGAGCAGCAAGGAACTTGTTAATATAATTTACAAGAGACATTTCTAAAAATCCATTTGTAATTTAAAATAAAAATGCTTAAAAAAGTGAGCTTTTTTTTTTCTTAAACTTTCAAAAACCTTTATGAAATAGTCTTTCTTCTACAAGGTGCTTGTGTCCACTGCAATAGGCATTGCTGTTAATAGCTAATCCCAGAAGGGGAGTGGGACAGTAAGGGAGAAGAATGCACCCAGCTCTTGTAAGATACCAGCTCTTCACGATGAGTATTATACAGAGGCGCGGCAGTCTGGAATGTCCTAAATAGGTAAATTCTGGGGTGGGAGACTCAAAATTCAGTAAACAATGAAACATCAGAGTTTAACAATTCTGACTTTTTTGCTTCTCTCCATAGTTTACATAATTATTTAACTCTCAAAGTGTTCAGAAAACCACCACAGTTCGCTTGTCCAATATTGTAGTGTGTAATACTGATCAGGCAGCGTGCATTGCAGAGGAAGTTCTGTTCTGCAGACTCAGTGCAGAGCCCGAGGTTAAGTGACATTCAGAGAAAAATCAAACCAAATTATTAAAGTGACAAATAGAGCTTTTTTCACTTCCCTGGGATTCCTTGATATTTTGTGCTGTTGACTAATGCAGCAATTTGTAGATGGTGGGTCCCTCTTCTCAAATGTTCTCTCTTTTCTTCCTGTCTAGGAGGAAGAATCCATCACCATTTTTTTTTCCTCTTTTCTTCTCCAGGGAAGATAATAAAAAAGAAGACAAGTTTGAAAAAGAAAGGTAAAAAAAGAAAAGGCCATGACACCATGACAATCCAATCCCTTTCCCAGAACCATGAAGACACACAGAATTCAAGCCTCTTCTTGGATTTCTTTGCTTTTCTGCTTATAATTTCTCTCACGTAACTTAACTACAAATTTATTTCTTCTGAATTAACCCAACTCCAAAGCCTGTTTGGCTTATACAATCCTGTGTCTTCCTCAAAAAACTCTCAGTTTTAATCATGGGGCTTTCCCTTGGTTCATCCCAAGTGACTTCTTCAAAATGAAAGAGTCTGCATGCTCCAAGGCTCTCCTTTGACACCATTCATATCTTACCAAGTGACATGGCTCCCCTCGCCAGGAGTGGGGTGTGTGCAGTGGAGGTCAGGCTGTTAGACAGAAAGACCAGTTCATGCCAACAGCAATCATAGCTAGCATCAAGTGGAAAAGAAATCTCACTTCTGGCAGGCAGGGAACCTGTTCACTGTTTGCTACTGGAGACCTGTGGATGATACTACGGAGCTCCCAAATTCCAATCTTGCACAAGCAGATGAGAAATTTTCCACTGATTCCCTCCCAGCCTCCAGCAATGACAATGGTTTCTACAGCCATCTACTTGTAATCCCAAACTGGCAGTGGCTTAGTTTTCTAAAGGAGAGCCAGAGTTTCTTTCCAAGAAGATGCATTTCATAGCTTTGAGACCCAACCACCAAGAAATGAAAACTCCTTCTAGCAAAGCAGGATCCAAAAGACTTTTGCAAATCATTGTATGTTGATCCTGAATCTTGAATTTCATTTTGTTACCGAAACTGAAGACTTCTTTCTAAGCTTCACTTGCTTTGGACAGTGTAGGCCACACAAAAATACTATACAGGACATGAGCTTAAATGCTTTTTTCTGGTGCTAATCAGTGGCTTATAAAATCCAATTCTAGAAGGGAATTGGAAACTTGAGAACCACATCTCAACAAACCCCTGAAGGCCAGTCTAGATCCTGAAGAAGTGATAGTTGTTTACAGAGTTGCTCTGAAATTAGTCTTCCTTGTTATCAGCAAGATGGAGATCATGACTGGTTTTTACTTTGGCACACAGAAAATTATCTTGTTCCAGCTGTGAAGCCATCTGCAAGGCCCAAGTATTTCTGTCATCACCATGAGGCCTTTGATGACACAACAAACTCCCAGAAGCAAATCTGTCAGCTCTGCATGGCCCAGTCACCAGCCCTGCTGTATCCACAGAGGCACTTTATAATGGTTCAAATTAGGAGCACAGAAGAAGGATGAGAGGAAAGCTGATCACAGAAAGGTAACGTCTCTAGCTATAGACCAAAGAAATCCTTTGGGGCAGCTGTTAGCCAGGTGCCGTCACACACATTCATCTTCCTTGTTTTGCACTTTTTCATCACCTTCTTTTGGTTGATTATTTTTCTTCCTCTTGTAATTAATAATTTAGCTTTGTCACCACCCGCTCACGGCTTGTCTCTAAGCCTTGGTTCCCCGAACGCTTGCGGTTACGCTTGAGCTTGGACAAGTCTTTGTCAAAGACTTCACCCGACCTCAATGCTGACACCAGGTCATCAAACTCCCCACTCTCTTCAGAAATGCTTCCAGCTTTTGCTTTCTTTTGTCGCCTCTCTTTTTCCCTCTGTTCTTTCAGCTGTGAAGAAGGACACAGGATTTTAGGATTAGCTCACTGAGATGCCAGATCACTAGGTATACTGCCAAGAAACAGCTAAAGTGCATCAGCACAGATTAGGGAAAAAGAAGAGAAGGAGCTTATCCACAAGGCCATCACCTGTGCCAAAAGCAACAAGAGGCCATGCTGGGCTTCTCTTCTACACAGGCGAGCAGAAAGCAGGAGAAATGAGGAATGAGTAGCAGCACATGTCTGCCTCACAAAGCACTATCAGCCTGCAGCAGGAAGACACACAGGATCTGTCTATGCTGCTACTGTTTTGCACTAATTTTACAGCAGGGTAGTGCCAGCTTGGCTCTCTTTTTCCACTGCTCAGCTCCAGAATCAGTAGAACTATAAAGGGATGGTGGTGGCTCTCAGGAAGCAGGTTGCTCTCTCTGCAAATGCTAGCCCCACATTGCAGGAAGACTCTTTCCATAAGGCCTCCCTCATGGCGTGTTAGGCCTCTGGAACCATCCTACAGTGCTTTAACAGTGGGCTCCTGAACCTTCCAGGCTGGCTGAGAGGAAACTTGAGCATATGTCCTGGCATCTTATCCTTGTGTCTAACAGTAAGGCTGCTGGCATCCTGGTGTTTTACTTCTCTCCTTTTCTGAAAGGCACAGACCAGTGCTTTTGGCTCAGCAAACATTTAAATCAGCAACTCCCCGCAGCGCGGCCTGGGGCCAGGGCAGCAGCCAGGGCTAAGGTCTGGCAGGGGGGAAGGAGGCAGGGGACTGTGAGTTCTCAGGCAGCACAGAGGCCAAGGTTAGAGGGGGAGGCTGGTTCACACGAACCCCTGGGGACACACACAAGTCTGTCTCCCAGCAGCAAAATCCACAGAAAGCTCTCCTGCCACATCAAGGCCAGACACAGCCCCAGTAATCAAGGCATTAAGGCTGACCAGAGAGAAGTACAGCTGGTGTGGGCTGCAGCAGGTGCCAGGGCATTTGCTGTGTCACTGTGCACTGTCAGATGACAGGCATGCAGCAAATGATGATGGAGTCTGACTGGAAGCTGACCAGCTTGGCAGGACTGAGGGGAACCTGGCTTCTTTGCTTGCAGCCCTAAAGCAGGATAATCTGGCATGCAGTGGTGGCAACCCCATCCTGCAAAGTGACAGGGCAAAAATGGCTGGGCTAGATTTGGTATCTGAATCCAAAAGAAGGTAATTTGGGAATCAAACAGTACATCCTTGAGATCTGACAAGACAGACAGCAGGAAAAATGTCATCATGTGAGAAGAGAAAGATGGCAAAGAGAGGTGTCAGGGAGAAGAACATAAAGCAGTACAGGACATGAGCATGGAATTTCTCTCAAGACGTGAAAAGGTGAGGGAAGGAAAACAACTTCCTGTGCCCAGATCCTCACCATCGCCTCCATGCGTGCCCTGCGCTCCTCCTCTTCCTTTTTCTTCCTCATATTCTCCAGATCTTGCTTGGCCTCTGCAAATGACTGTAAGAAAGTGTCGAAGATGCCAAAAAATTCATCTGGCTGTATCTTGCCCTCGGTCTCTCCAAAATGCTTCAGTGCCTTGGCATACTGTCAACAGGGCAGAAAACACAAGACCCATAGTTAGGCAGGCAGTTTGGTGAAGACAGCAAGGATAGCTTATGAGTAACCACACCATGTAATTCAGTACCCTCTGAGAATTCATGTAGCAAGAGTAGAAACTACTCCCAACAACAGAAGTGCTTCTCCTCAAGGCAGGTGCCTCTATCCCTGAAGAGTCTGCTCTCCTGGATATCCTTTGGGCAACATGCAGCAACAGTGCTGGAGAGCACTAACTGTCCACTGAGACAAAAAACCATGTTTAGTTCCTGAGGGCAATAGAGTGATTTCAGAGGATGACACTGTGGCCACATCTCAGCTGCAGCTGCAGGACAGCCAGGACATGGAAGACAGTGAGCTAACTGGGGAAACAAGTAGTTTTAGTCCATACTTTCTCCTTCTATCTTCCCTTCAAATCCACTTTTAAAATGCCTGGAGGTAAAAGTTTTGTGCAATAAAGCTACAGTCTGTCCTCTCAGAAACCTTTTGCCATGTCATCCATCTCTCTGGAGTCCTCTGAGTCAGGGTGTTGCCCGGCAGAGAGGAGACTATAGACAGACAAGGCATGAGAGAGGGGCAAGGAAAGCAGCCAGGGCTCCCGGGCAGACTTAAAAGAGAGTGAATA
Source organism: Drymodes brunneopygia (assembly GCA_013400955.1). Lineage (NCBI taxonomy): Eukaryota > Metazoa > Chordata > Aves > Passeriformes > Petroicidae > Drymodes > Drymodes brunneopygia. The sequence goes on along the minus strand of VZTZ01051319.1, from coordinate 209,273 downwards.
CATCACAAGTGGTTTTTATTTTAAAAGGCAAATGTTGAGGCTGCAGGACACATATGGAGGCAGCCAACTGGCAGGACTTCAGTCACAGGACAGTCCTGATGGGGATATGGTAAATTCACAGCAACCCCTGGCTCTTGGACATCAGTCCTGCAGTAGTTGTACTCTCTCCTTTGCACTCTCACACTCCCAAGTATGTCTCATTGCTCACCAAAATGCACTCAAATGCAAGCACATGTAGCCTGCCAACAGCATGTACACATGTACAGTAAGTGCTGTGTAAGGACACATCCATTGCCCAGCTGCCCTCCCTCACACACCTGCTGCAACAGGCAGCCCCAAAACACACTCCTGATAGTAGCTGTGCCCTGATGCACAGCTTCCCCAGCACTCCCTGCTAGCACACAACCACAGAGCAGCAGAGCATCCTTACAGACCCCTCAGCCTTTACCAAACCAGGCTATGGACTGTCTTCAAGCCCTCTCATGCATGTATTCAGCTCATACTAACACAGCCCAGTTTCCCTTTCCTTATGTGGGTGCTCTTGCAGAATGGAAAAGACAGTAAGAACAGTTCAGGCTCCGATCCCAGCACAAAATGAGTTTGGAAGCAGGTCTTATAAACCTGTCTGGCCCTGTACCAGGTAAAGCATAAACAATGTCTCCCAGTCAACTGCAGGGGGAAGAAATCTCCAAGGAAAGCAACTTCCTTCTGGCACAGCCTGAGAGATTCAGCATCTCCCCTTCTCTGCTATCCCTGCCAGGCCCACAAAGCAGTTTGAAGCAATAGATTCTTTTTTCTTTAAAAAGGCAGTGTTCTCAGCCAGAAACGAACAAAGAAACCCAAAGAATCTCGGAAAAAAAGTGTTGGAAGAAATGCAAGTTGCTTTGAGCTATCAAACATGGCAGGAGTTGAAGGAAACACTACATAGAAACAGCAACAGATTACTTCTCTGTTTAACCCCTGTTCTCTGAAGCCTCTGAAGACATTCAGACAAGTATGCACACCTTCACCCTCTCCATAATTTTATAATATACACATAGGCTCTTTGAATATTAGGGAAGTGCAGCACTCTACAGCAACCCACACTGAACCAGCACCAGCTCTTTGGCAGAGAGAATACAGGCTGTAAATACCACAGAGGGAGATAAAGCATCTCCATATGCTCTATTTTCTTGTCTTGCTTGCTCCAGTGTGACAATCAGCCAGGGTGGCATGGAAGTGCCAGAGGAAGACTTCAGCACAGGCATTGCCACCACTGCTTGAACACACAGAGCACCTGAAGCTCATTGCTCACAGGGGGTATGCTACCTGGAATCCCTTCCCACTTAATCTGTCATTAACTCCTGTGAAAATTGAAAGTAAAGCACAAACTAAGAGCAGTGACTAGAGCTGCCAGCTAGAAGGAAGGCTTGTCCAACTGCTGCAAAGCCTGAAGTTGGGGCAGTCCACAGGAGACGGCTGTTGCACCTTGCAATGCACTGCCTCCATCCCGTGTTTCTCGTGTGCTCAGCAAAGGTGAGTGGGCACACAGAAGGAGGGAGCACACAGAAATGAGCTAGTTGAGTCCATGAAAGTCCACAGGGGTCTCCTAGTCACTTAAGAAAGCTGGAGGTTGAAAAGGCAGGGGTTCCTTGCCTGGGGCTCTTGGGTCCTACATACATCGAAGTCTCCTTTAGAGGGTGTTGTTGCCTGCAAATGTTCTGCACAAGGCCCATCACCTAACTACTTGCACCAGCTAGTTCATGTCACACTGGCAAGAGGGGTTTTGCCACTGCCTCCCCACTGCCACTCAGAGGAGGAACAGTGTTGCTGTGCTGGAAAGACCCAGCAGCCTGTGAGCCTTCCAGAGACACTCGCAAGTCTAAGGTGTTGTGCTCTCTAAGCAGCAGCAAGGAGGCTGAGAATAGCCTGTCTTTTGTGCCCTGGAACACAGGGCTTAGGAGGTCACAGTCACTTACTGTAAAGCAGTGAAAGACAAAAAGTAAAGAATCTGTGAGCTGGATGACCTAAAATAACTACAAAAAGAAAAATCTGGAGTTCACTGAAATAAACATTCTCCTTTTTTCTCTACCCCCTCTGGAAAAAAAGCTGACTGAGCAGAGGAAGGCAAGTCAGGAGATCCAGCTTCTGCTGCCAGCTCTGCCCATGATGTGGCTTTGGAGCTCAGGCTTCCTTTCTGAGCCTTGTGTCCTCCATTCATTACAGAACAGAAAGTGTCACCCCACTAATCTGATATAGCAAACGGCAAAAAAACAGTTGTTCGCATCTGTAGGGCTCTGCACTAATGTAATGCTGTCCTTTCAGTGTTTAAACTACAACAGACCTCTCTGGCTTTATTACTCTTTCTGTTTCTCTGTAATTCTGGTTCTGCATGTGCTTTTCCAAAGCAGCGGTGCTGGGATGAGGGGCAGTGAGCTGCTGCAGACAGCCTCCCAATACTGTTACAGAGTCCAGGCTTCTACCTGCCCACAGTGGCTAAAAATCACACTGCCTGCCTCACTCAGGGCATCAAGAGGCAGCGTGGCACAGATCAAGGTGCTCTGGATCCCAGCCCTCTCTTCTGCTCTGTTACAGGATTTCTGTCACCCAGTACAAATCACTTGCCTGTTCCATGGGCAGATTCCCTGCCAAACAACACCAGCTCTTGTGCACAGTTGTGAAATCTGTAGCGAAGTCCTCATGCATGAAAAATGTTTCCCAGAATTTTGTGATGTGCCCTAATATTGTGGAACAAGGGCTGAAACTTGCTTGTTCCTGAAGTCATTTGGGGACAGATGACATGGGCAAAAGCAAAATGGAAAACTGTGTTTCAGCAGGTTTTCCACTGTAACACAGAATGGTATACCTTTTTTTCATTAAAAAATTCATTTCCACACCATAAGGGCCCCCAAGCTCCAAGATATAACAGGTCCACGAGCTCAGTGCCAGTTCTGTTTCCTCTGCCAAACTTTCCACTGAATTTATCCTCTTGCCAAAGCAAATCGTTTAGACAGTTGTTTATTTTAAAAAGCCATTTTAGCAAGGAGAGGGAAAGCGGGACAGCAGCACACACAAACTCTGCTGTGCTTGCCAACGAAATGTTAAACAGTGGCAGAAGACCTCTGGAAACGGCAGGAATGGGGCTCTATGAGGAGGAGGAAAAACAGCCATGATAAAAATTTCCTGCTGTCTGTGCTGTCTGCTGTTGCAGAAGGAGCCAATACACAAATGAATTGTACCATGTAGCCATGGAACATGAACTGTATTCCCCAGACAAGTACTCTTGAGTGTGCTTTTATGAAGACACCAGTTCTGAGGCAGGTCAAATAAATGTCTTCTCTCTTCATGGGACAAATTCAGATCAGTTAATGGAAAGAGGCCTACCAATTTCAGGCAGGGTTGGGCCCAGCTCTTCTTGTGCCTAGATGCTCCAGGATTCTCCCAGTAGTTTAACAGTGATGCTGGCAGCCTCAAAATCGAGTTACAGGTGCTTTAAACATTTCTCATATATAAGATGCCAACCTGCACTGTAGCATCTGAAGTTCTAAGTTACTGTAGAACAGCTATGTGATTCGTTTACCAAATGGCTGGTGGTGCCTTTTGTAGGATACCTCCTCTTGACTTCCTAAGTCTCTGTCTGGATACATTCCTTATTCATTTCCCCCAGTGGCTGACAGAAAACACCAGTCCCCAAAATGCACAACTGAAGTGCACAGCCTATAACTGGCACTTAGACTATACCATTTCTTTGTGCTTCATAGCATTCTGCCATTAATGACTATTTTCTTAAATGGTTTTCACTCAGCAAGCTTTCAGTTGCCTTTCTGTTCTTCAAAACAGTTACTGTAGGTGCCAAGCTTATTAAACATATGTACAGATTCTGAACTCCTTTCTCCATCATGATAAATACCTTGCTTGAGAGGTATTGTCATTAGAAAGACTGGGAATGGACACTTTTTCTATCCACCTTGCCCAGGCAGTAGTCTCCACAGTGTCTCTATAGAGAGGCTTAAGTTTGACATTCAGCACAGGAATGGCAATATCTGACCAAGCGGACTTTGTACTCCTAACAAGTTCAAAAGTGTCTTAAAAAAAGGTTTGTTATAAACCAAGCATAAAGCAGAACAGTACTGAGGAAGTCTAGTGATCCAAGTTCATACCTGTCAATATTTTAAAAATATTTTTTAAATGTCACCTTTCTCAAGTAGAAAAAAAAAAAATTCACACCATAGGAGGTTACTCTTCCTCTCCTTGGACATTTTCATTGCTTCCCCACAGGAAACATAGAGAAAATATTTCATGAATAAAATTCAACCTCTTCTTTCTTATGTAAAAAAATCTATTTTTCATCTGTTCAAACACATAAAAACTGGTGAAGAATTCCAGGGCAGAGTTTCACTTTCTCCTGCCCCCACCTTCCAGTTTATGGGAAATGGCAGAAAACATTATCCCTTGATCTAATCTATATACTCTCTTATAAAGTGGTATTGAAAGTGAGAAAAACACAAAAAGAACAAGAACCAGCTGTGCTAGAAAGCCTGTTTAGAAAGTTGGTCTAAGTTCTCAATCAGCTCTTAACCAAGCCATCTGTTTACTGCATGAAGATAAGTACAGTTCCAAGGCTTCCTCTGCAAACCTGGATGTCTGCATCTGACAACCTGGCCCTTTAAATTTAAAATATCACTTCCTCCCCATGGCCACTGACTTAGAATGGTTCTGTTTAAGCAAAAAGGCCAAAAAGCTACTGCATGGGATTGTGAAAAATATTGTCTGCTGAGAAGGTCAGTACCACACCTTGGTAATGGATTGTTTCCCTAACTAAAGAAATTACTTTTGCTAATACTGAGAAAGTTTAAAAAAAATATAAAAACTTTCCCAGTTTGAAAAGATAAGTTATATTGTTTTAAATCCCAGCTGAGGAAACATGGCTCTGATTAACTCATGGTAATCAATTAGCCACATCTATATTTAGGATATCCAACTCCAGCTGTTAAAACTAGGGCTTCATTATTATTAACAAATCTGTGAGTCAGACCAGCTCTTCCTAGGCTCATTTGGATATTTTTCAAAGCCCTCCCTGCCCCACTACCTTTTTTGCTCAATTTGCTTTGCTTTGAGAAATCAAAAAAAGAACAGGATAATCAGATGTCTTGGTCCTTCTCTTCCTTTAATTGGCTAGTTCCATTAGGTTTCCATGGTAAGAAAAAAGCTTGTGATTCAACAAGCACAGAGAGCCCATTGAGGTTGGAAGATGTTATAAGTTTTGCAAAGCACATCTGGTTTGTTGAAAATTTCCAGCTTTCTTTTTCCTTTTTTTCGTTCTTTTTTAAGAAAAAAAGGAGGAAAAAGAGGAAGAAGAGAGGGCCAAAATAATATGAAGCAAACATGAGAAACAGCTCAACACTGGTAAGGACAGACAGTTCCCTTACTGGAGTCCAAAAGCAGCTTTTTGCCAGTGGAAGAACCAAAGCCATAGGTTGAGCAAAAGTTGGAATGGTGTGTGTTCAAACATAGCAAGGGTGTGTGAGGAGAAGGTAGAGTAACATTTCCTAAGCATGTTATAGTCATTAAAATAAAACATCTCTTTATGTTGAGTGCTTTATGTTGGCTACGTCTAAAAAAGCATGCAACAACTTCCAGACATACTGGTCCGTCTGCAGGGAGTTTCTCTGGTTATTTTTAAAGCAAAAGAATGGCATTTTTCCTGCAAGTGCCTGATCAAGGAAAGTTGCATTGCTGTGCTGCACATGTACCACTTGCTGGTTTTTAACCCCCAACTGAACTTATAAAGAATCTGCAATTGGTTTTTGTCCTGGTGTGCCAAAAAGAAAGGAGCACCACCATCTTTAACCCCAAACCAAAAGTGTGCAGTCTAAGCCATGGACAGAGTGAATACCCTTCCTGAAATGTGTGCCTAACTATAATGAACTTGAAAAATTTACCCAGTCATAACACAGAAGCCCCCAAAACATAGAAAACCAAGTTTTTCTCAGTGATTTTAGTGGGGCCATTGAACGTAAAATGGTTTTTTGTGCTTAGAAAGCCTGTATGGTGTGAACATTATTATAGAGGAAGTAGTTTGCAACACGACACAATAAAAACAAGTGTTCAGGGCCAGGCTGGAGGGGGCTGTGAGCAACCCAGTCTAGTGGGAGGGGTCCCTGCCCATGGCTGGGGGGAGGAGGTTGAAATTAGATGATCTTTAAGGTCCCCTCCAATCCAAACCATTCTATGATTCTATGAAAAAATTAGTCGTGTTATTCTCCCCAGAATTTTTTGACAACCTTACTGGCGTTGGACTGCCCAACTTTGCCTTCTGAGTGTTGCAATAGCCACTGCCCCTCTGGCTTTTGCCAGAGCAGCCCTCACTGACAGCCGGTGGCTCCTGCGTTTGTAGCTGCAAGTCACTGTCATCAAGTTTATCTCCACAGCAAGGAAATGTTTTTGAATCACAAAATAACATCACTGCAGAGGAACTGGATGAGTGAGAAGTCTTACTGTCAAGATCCTCAGCTTATATTTTCAAAATCTAAGGCCTACTGATCCAACAGCACAGCTTTCATTAGTAATGCAATAGGTCCTTTTACACTAGAAGGACTGACACCAGAGTGGAAACAATTCAATCCAAAAGAAATAAGACATTTGCTTCATGTAGCCAAGCACTTTTAACATGTCAGCCAACAAGGGCAGATTTGCCATTACATATCATTTACTTTAAAACTTGCTCTTCTATAAACATTTTCATATGCTTATGATCTTTTCATATAAATTCTTCCTCATTCAGCTGAGAGACAGAGGCATTAGTGCCAGACTCCAGCCATCAGCAAAGAACACGCACCTCCTTACATGTACTAATCTAGTAATGGAGATGCAGACAGGGAAAGGACAAAATGATTGCAGCAGCACCTGAAGAATAACATGCACATGGTTCTGGGTGTGTAAGAAGAATCCAAGAACTTCAGACAAACCACACGTTTTGGATTTCTATCTTTGTACTGACATACACCCAGTAACAGAGAAGTGGAAAAGATCAAGTATAGGTGGTGTAGCACTGTACCAGCCACTAAGAAGAAAATTAACACTATCCCAGCTGAAACCAGGACACCAAACTACCAGGTACATTTTTAAAGGAAAGAGACAAAGCACAGATGTCCCAGTTGAACGAAGTGGAATGCAGTCAGAAGAAGAAGGTAAAAAGATATGAAGTCACCATCACTAAAAAAGGAGTCCTTTTTCAGCAATGGCTTAAAAGGCATTTCCTTCCATACTGTGGCAAGGTGTGGCATCCTGTTACGGATTGGCATTATTATTATTTCTACTACTATTATTATTATTATTGCCATTGCAATTCTATGTCACACAAGAATAATGTTAAGGAAGATTAGAAAGAAGTGCCTGAGAGCATTGATCTTTCTTTTAATCCTAAAATATGTTCTAAATGGATATAGACCACTTTAGAAAAAATAAGAAATTTCAGCCTAAACAATTTTCAGTGTCTATTAAGTTTTCACTGCAGACCCAGCACCTTAAATCACTGTTTCCATATTAATTCAGGCTTTTGACTGAGCTAGTGAAACTCTAAACACTTCAAAAGGAATTCTTACCTTGTCTCTAGCCTCGTTGAGAAGGTCTTCTAACTCTGAGAAGCTGAAACTGGCCACAGTGATGAAATCGCTCATGACAGGAACAAACCTGTCCCCTGATTCTCGCATGCGTCTCTTCTGATAATCCAGCTCCTAAAAGAGAAGCGAGAGATAGAGACAGGCAAGTGTCAAAGATTCCTCAGTGATGAGGAAGGGAGCAGGAAAGTCCATCTGTTTCACTCACTGCAGAACATGCTCTGCTCCCACAGTCATCCAGAGCTCTAACATAGGAACCCCTTTCTCACTAAATCGGAAGTTTTTAGGCAAGAGAGGAGAGGTCAAGGTGGGATGAAGAAGGTCCTGGTTACAGTTTCAGTTATCCACAAACAACAACCACTCCCAAGAAAGCCATCAACATACTAAGTTTCTAAAGCAACTTTATAATTTAAGCATCAACTACATGAAGTGCTGCATTTTTTTTTCCTATGTAAAATGACAAAAGATGAAGAGTTCTGTGTAGCAAGTAACTTTAGGATTTTTTAATGGTGAGTTTTGCTCCATCGTCTCTTCCCGTGCTCAATCAAAATACTGTATACTTGGGAAAATGTGCTCTAGATCTCCTCTTTATTCCTCTGAAAAGCACCAGGTGTACAGCAAAAAGACATCAAAATCTGTTGTCCCATTGAAGGACAAGCAGACAGATGCCAGGTGCATTTGTTAGCACCCTGCTACACATTAGCTTGGACATCAAAAAAGTGACAGAGTTATAAACTGGGGCTGTTGTGCTAAGAGTTATAGTAAAAGAATACATAAAACCATAGGAAACAAAGATCTATTTGTCTGCTACCTACAAAAGGAAAAAGCTTGATAGGAAGATTCTTTCTTTCTGGCTCAAGATTTTTAGTTTTAAGCCAAGATTACCCATAGCTATCTCTTCCCTTACTTTAATCATCATGTTTGAAACAAGGAGAGAGCTACAGAGCTCCTCAAACTGACTAATTTATAGTGAGACTGGATGTCTCCCATGCCTGTTCTTGGCTTGTGTGCTGTTGACAGTCTCATGGGGACAACGAAATTGTAATCTGGGCCTCATCTTTATTCTCAGCTGAATAATCAGTGGGAATGATAAAGCCTGACTTTCTCTCTAGGCAAAGCAGCATGAAGCAGCAGGTCAAGTTACGATCTGACCCTCTGTTCCCTTTGGAAAAAAATATTTTTGTGCTGGCTGCTACTCCAGCTCCATGCATGTTGGGTGCTCTCTGTTACTGTTGTCAAAATAGTAGTTCACAGAGCCAAATGGGTTGGTTTTTAAGCAGCCATGGGTAGGTTTATAAGCATCTATGCTGAGAAACATCTTGGGATTTGCTCCACACGATGCTGCTGAATGCCAAGAATTACCTTGGCCGTCAACAATCTAAAATCTGACATGATATATCTTTTGGTCTAGTGTGAGTTGGAAAGAGAATGTAACCAGTACAAGGAAAGACCACAAAGCAGAAAAGGAGCAGGAAAAGCAATGAGGAGGTGGCCAGAGAAAGCCCACATTAAAGAAGTGCTACTTCCCCTGCTTTGTATTCCATCCTCTTCTCTGCTGGTTTTCCTAACACATCACAAGGGACAGTCCTGGGAGCACTGCTTAGTTCATCACTTTGCAGTGAATTTTGCCTATGTTACAATCACTTTGAAATTGACCTTACAAATACAAGAGATGTCACTTCACATGCTTCTAAGAATTATGCCTATTTTTTCAGCCACTCTCTTCCATTCTAATTTTGAAGCTTATTTTAGCTCAAAGTTGCTCCACTCTCTCCTTCCTCTGGCAGGTGAGTATAAAAATTATGTCATCTTACTCACTGTTGAAAGTTAAGGCATTTGGGACTGTTACTGGAGAGCAGTGTTTTTCAAAGTAAAATTAAGATTAGGTGGTCTGCTCTTCAATATCAAATTCAGTTCTTCCCTACAGAATAATTATCCCAAAATGCAAAAAAAATTAAAACCCACACAAGTAACCAGTATGACTACGTAATCAGCCAGAGAGCAACACAGAATAACAAATTCCTCTGTATCTTCTAGAAATGGTCTCTACTAATCACAGAAGCACAACAGAGGCCAGAACTGGCCCTGGTGGGCTGGGCTGCTGGTTCTCTAGAGGGATGAAATTATTCAGCCATGGTAGTAATTTCTCAAGTGGTGGTTATGATCTCCTTGCTGTGTGAGAGAAGGGCTCTGCTGACAGAATTCCCTTCCATTACTTATCTGTCCATCTGGCAGCATCCTACACAAAGGCAACAGCTGCATGAATGTCTTGAAAATGAATGTATCTTATTTTTACAAAGAAGTGAGCTGTAAGTCCAGGAAGGCAAACGGTTTGTAGTACCTTTAAGAACATCTGACTGTGAAACTATTTTTAGCTTTCTATTCTTAGGGGGCCTTGAAGAAACACCAATCACTGAAGCCAAGGCTGTGGTGAGAACACACTGGAACAGAATCAAGAATCACACCTTCCCCTCCTCCCCCTTCCACCTGACAGTGATCTTCTATTGTTGCTATAGTGCTGCTTTTTACACGCCAGAAAACCACGAACTGAGCAAGCAGACTGGGAGGTGCTGGCAGCCTCAGAAGAAAAATACCATGGCAGGAAGACTGAGGCTGGAAGATGATGATTGTATGGGAAAGAGAGGCTGCCCGTGGAACCCACGTATGGAAAAGAGAAGAGAAATCAGCTGTAAAGGCAAAAGGACAATCTGATGAAAGAAAGCAAAAGAGAATTAGCTACTCACATTTCAAAGGAGAGGAATTGTCTGTCCCAGTCAAAAACTGGGCCCCTCTTCATGTCATGAACTCCATGTCAGCCTTCCCTTTACAGGTGCTTTTAATTCCCAAACACTGTACTCCATGTATGGAGCAGTATTTCTTCTCATTACTGCATTCTCCCTTACCCCAATAATCCAGAAATATGGTTGGGAAAGTTTGGTGGGTTTTTGTTTCACAGGAGGATCACTGGTTAATTACACGATGAACTGCTGGCAACAGGCAGACAGCCTGGGGGCCACTGATAGGACAAAGATTCCTTCCTCTACCCCAGAGGCAAAAGCAAATTCAGGTCACATGAAAGAAAAATAACTCATCACTGTCTGTCTCATGGTGAATGAGAAGGACTGGAGAGTCCTGTGTTAGTTCCTTGTAAACAGATAATCCTTGCACAGAAACCACCCAATGCAATTCCCAACAACTGGCTTTCATTAATAGCAGGAAAAAACCTACCATAGTTGCTTTGCTTGCCAGCTCAGCTGCTTCATCTTTAACTGGTTTCCATCCTTCCCTTTGCCTTCCCAAAGAATGCTTAGGATAGAGGTTATCGTTGCATATAACAGAGCACTACCTGCTTACTACTACTCCAAGAGCCACGTGAAACACTTGCTCAGTAGCCATCCATCCCTCAGTAAGAAAGAGCAAGAATTTTATTTCTTCTTTCAGTCCATGCCATTTGTCAAACTTTCCTTTTACTTTGCAGGTTGAGATCAAACAAGCTTTTCATTAGCCTTAACTCTGCTAAGATCATCAGCAGGAGCTCCACATGAGAAGCTTTTATTTGTTTTTTCTTGGTTAATGCATTCTGGAATGGAATGGAAAGGAATGAAAAAAGAAAGCCCACTTTATCTTATCATAAAATATATAGCACCCCTGATTCTGAGAGAGATATTGTAAGTATGGCACTTTGGAAACCTTCAGATACTTACAGTTTCAACAGCTTTCAATCCAGTCTTTATGTTGTTGACTTCCTTCTCCAGCTCCACCAGGCTGCACAGGAGACAGACGCGGAGCAGATAAAACAAAAAGAGCAGTGTTACACAAGGGTACAGGAACTGTGCAGCAGCACAGAGCACTGGCCCATCATGTCTGGAATCCGGCCTCTGGCACCAGCCACGCCAGATGACTCCAAACAAGGGGAAGGGGATCTGTTAATGCTCTGTGCTACTTTGACTGTGAGATGTAAGATGAGGCAGACCCTGCTTGCCTGTGGTCACACTGAAGACTGGGATTTTCCTGGGAAGGAAAGGGGGGTTGCCCTCAGAACATCTGCCCTGTGAGCTGAGTCTGACCCTTCAACAAGGAGTGTACACCACACGGCCAGCTTGCAGTGATCAGCTGACACAGGAGCAAGGAGCACAGCTTCAGCACACACATCACTGGAGTCTCAGATTATCTCTACAGATGATTATTACACCATATAACTACTAAATCCCACTAGCAGTACATTTACATGAGATTTTTTTCTCCCTCACAGTCCAAACATTGTTTTTTCCATCTGCGCTTCTACCATATGGTAGTCCAGGCCAGCTTACACTGTAACTGAGCATAGAAATGTACTGTTAATGTTCATATGTGCTTCCCTAGACACAAATGTTACACTGAATTTCTGCTCATCGTATACAAACAGGAGGGTTTTTTTTCTAGGACTTGTGAGCAAAGAAAGTTTTTAATTTCCAGATAACTAGTGAGAACCTATTTATGAGTCAGCAGGCACCCCCTCCAAATATTTGGGGAGTAGTAGCTTACATCTCAAAAACAACACTAAAGCTTTAATAAATGCCTTTTAAGTGTGAAAATACATTTATTTCTCACTCATCTTTCATTAGTTGGACTAGATCCTTACACAAAGAATCATGTCGGAGTAAATAATATACATAATGTTTTTTGAGCAGTGCTTTGGAAAGAAAAAAAATGTTAGTATTTTGGGGGATGGATTCTCTCTTTTTTTTCCACACTTTCCAGAAATGGACCGTTGAATATTTTGCACAAAGTATGATGCTTTCCACATTTCTGTGCAAGACTGATTTGTGCAAAAGTTTGAACAATCTTCCTGAAAATTATTTACTGTAGCCTTTTTGCCTAATTGACCCTATCTTAGAAACAAACCTGCAATTACCCAGAAAAAATAGCACACTTAGATGAACAACCCTAGAATATGGTGAGTGAATTACAAACAACAGCCAGCCTAGTTACAATGTCTGATTCAGAAATGAAGTAGATACAGGCGTATCTGAGTAAAGCTATCAATTTAGTTATCTACAACAAAGGCATTACACCTCTAAGGCTGGCCATGGGTTTAGAAGACATAAATGAAAAAAAATTCTGGTAATAAGGTTAACAAAAGTCGCTGGGAGCTCCAGTTCTGAGAAGTAATAGCACTGGACTTACTTGACTTTTGCTGCTTCTGGAAGATGCTGCAACTCAGACTGGATATCTAGGATATCTGGATAATTCTTTTCAAAGATCATAATTAAGTAGTGCAAGAGTGTAATGTTCCTAAAGAAGACAAAACAAAAACGGAAGATAGAAATGAGAGGAAAGATGGTCATGAGAAGGAAAGGATGGTGAAAGGACTGTGACAAATCAGTAAAAAATATTTGGGTAGGAAATGTGCTTGATTGAACAAAATAAACAATGTATCAGCAGTTAGCAGCACTGCTACTGAAAAAAAAGTACAAGGGACTGAAATGGATTTGTCCTCTATGAACCATCCTTCCTAAAATCCCAAGCAATATATTGTATCTTAATTTATTCTGGAAACACCAGCATGCTTCCATCCATCTGAGTAGATGGCGTAATAGAAAAGCAAATTGCATAACACAGTATAATATTTGTCACCAGATACTTCAGAGAATAAACAACTAAGAGTACTAAAGGGACATTAACTTGTAAGGGAGAAGCAAGCTGTCCTCAGAGGCAATGTGGGGGAAAAAAACCCAAGAGTTAACTAAGAAGAGAAAAAGGTTCCTGAAGATTGGAGAAGCTGCAAAGAAAACTACAGTAATGAAACAGCTTATGAGTAGTGGTGAGGCTCACTGACACAAAACCAATGGCAGCCCAAGCAGGAGCAGATAGAATTGAGATGTATGAGGGATGCAGGAGAAAGTTTAAGGAAATTTGTAAAGTAAACAAGGAATTCTGCATGTAAAGAGAACAGACAGCCATAACAGCTACTTGAGGTGGGTGTTATGTGGTTAACTGACAGGGAAGAAAGCAGATGGCCACTGCTTCATACAGACTGGAGCCTGGAAGCTGGGAACTGGTGGGAGAACAGAATCTGCACGGGACATTTAATATATGGAAAAATCAAGCCAACCTACAGTAAGGCAAAAAAGAGTTCAACATTAGCTATACAAGTGTTAGCCTTGGAATACAGAAAAGGACATTTTGGTAGTCAAAACAGTACTCTGTTAGTTCAAACTCTATTAGGTAGGGATAAATTTCTTATGATTTTTTACTGCCATCATTCATTCTGTCATAGCCTGAAGTAATTTCACCACAACTATGGTCTCAGCAGGTCTTAAAATTCAAGGAAGGTGCAAGTTAGTAAGACCCTGCATAAGAGATCTCCAAGGAAAACCTCAGTGCTGCTGGAGTCCAAAAGTCATATTCTCTGCCCAGTCTCAGCTGGATTAATTTCCAGAACCAGTATGGGGATATGGGACAAAACACAGAGTGACTATAAAGACTTGCAGTCCATGTCGATAAACAGTAAGCTCCACATTCCCAAACCAGCTCTTTTCCTTATCTGCCCAAGACACAACCAGGATCAGTCTCTCTGAGCAATGCCTTGTGGTTTCATTAGTGGTGTACATAGAGAGAAAGTTTATGACAGTCCTGCATCAGAAACATATGCCATGTTTCACAGGAGACATAAAATTGTGCTCAGATTCATTTTTGTGTTTTCTTTTTTTGCAAAACCATGGCCATAAAACTTTGGTATAAAGGGCAAATTCCATAGAAATCCTCCTTCTCCCCAAACTTATTTCAGTTTAGTGAAATACATTTTGTCATCTTTGCATAGGGTTGCAGAAACACAATCCAACATTTGATGTGCATTATCCAGAGAAACAGCAGAATTTGGTTGCTGTGTTAATAGCTGGTCTTAACTTCTGCAGAATCCTTTAGAGTGAAAAGCACTACTTAAGTGCCAAATAAGACATTATTTTCAATTGTCTACAGAGCTAAAACCAAACAAAAACCCATTTTATTACTATGCTAGATGATGCAGTAGCACAGTAACTGATGTATTTATGGCCTTTTACCTTACCTGTCTATGCTGGATTTGGTGTCTGCAATTTTGTTCAGGCTGGAGACTTTGAAGCCATAAGCACTTCCCCTTTGGCCCTTGTTCATGTAATTCCCAAAGGCAAGAACCACCTCCAGGAGTTGCCTCAAACGCTTGCTTCGGATGAGTTCTTTGGATGCCAGAAGAATGGCTTGAAGAGAGAAAAAAAGTTATTGCACAGTGGCTGTTCTTAACATGCTTGGGCCCATGATTTGAAATATCCTGAATACCATTTGCACAGCAAATGCTGCAGCACTGTCTGTGTACTGACTTCCTGCAACCAAACACCCCCGGAACCAGGAGAACTGGAAAGAAAATGCACTACATTGAACTTGTAGGAAGATCCTCTGAACATAGGACCAAGGCTGCTCTCCTGTACCTCACACTCTTAAAAGCCCAGCCAGTGAGAACAGAGGGAAGGCTTGAGGCCTTCTGAAAATGCAGAGTAGAATATTCACTTCTTCTCTGCAATAACCATAGATGTGGTACAGAAGCAATACACCTCCCCTGCTTCTAGGTTATACATTCCCAGAGTAGCAGTGTCCCGAGATATCTATCTGAATGCCCTTTGAAGAGGGAAGGTGCAAAGACCTGAGGGTGAGAAGGGAAGGCTGACCTGCATAGAAAGGCCATGGAAGTTTTTGGCAGCTCAGCAGCAGCCTGATAGCATGCTGTCATATCTATCAGGTCACATTTACAGTGTAACAATCATGAAAGTGACCTTATTAAGTCAATTAGTGAAAGAAGAGCGTCAGAATTCATTTCTTAGGATATGACATGCCTTGGGCTCACTGGCTCTACAAACATAGCATGTGTGTAATAGAATCTCCTTTGAAGACAAGCCTCTCTTGGCCTTCCCTGGCCCTCTGCCCAACTCTTAGCAAAAGCTTTATTAACCATACCTTCCACTTTTGGTTTTGCTTCTGCCAGCCTCTCTGGAAACTTCTTCTTAAAGAATAATGCTTGCAGCCGCTGCTGATAGTGGTCAATCCTGCATGAAGGGCAGAGGAAAGCCAACACTGAACTGGAACTCCTGAAGCCCAGGGCCAGTATGCTCCCCACATAATCTAATGGTTTGATGTTCAGTCCCATGAAGCCAAGGCAGGGGATTATAGACATAGTTCAAACATACAACACTATATAATCAACCTTGCTATGAAAATTATGGACCTCAAGTCATGTTTTGCTCTCAATTGAAAAGGAGCTGGAAGAAGTCCCACTACGTTCAAAATATGAGAGTCATGAAAGATGCCAGCTACACCTCAGTTAGCAGAACAAGATATTAATCCTCATCAGGGGTGTAACAAAACTGGAATAAGAAAGAGGGTCAGAGGATGAGAAGATGAGACAGCTGAACAGAAAAAGGGATCTATGTGAAATTCTGACCCCCAGCCACACTACATCTGATATTTGGATCTGCATTTCTTTTTGTGAACAAATTTAGGCAGAGGAGGCAGATTTCTGCTTGCCGTCAGGGGACAGGCCTTTATGCACAGAGAGTGCTTTTTGTCAATAAGGTTTGTGTCATGAACGGAAATATTTGTAACATTCATGGGCTTCTGGCAAACACAGGGTATTATGCTGGCCCACAATCTTGCACATTCCCCCCCAGTGCCAGACGATCCATTTTCAATAACAATTACAGCTGCTTCCAAGAAGTCCTGCATGCACTCTCCCATAATGTAACAAACAGACCTGCTCATTTCAAAGAGGAAGCGATCCGCCCGGGCCATGCGCTCGATCTCGTGTTTGTGCTCCTCCAACAGGTCAGTATCGCTCTTTTCAGGAACAAACTTCAGTAGCTGAAGTGAGAGACACAAACCAAACACTGAGATGTGTGATCCAAGGAAAATGAGAGGGGGACAGAGGGGCACAAACAAACCCTGGTGGAGAGAGAGAGAGAGCCCTCAGATTTCTCTGCTACCACTGGGAAGCATTACATCGACTCAGCCGTGTGACTGTAACTTCAAAAAAGTGCAGCTGTGTCTACAAAACTGACCTTTGCTAAACCTTTGCTTGCTGTTCTCTCTTTATCCTTCACTGACCCCATTAAGATTAATTTTTAATTCTATGGGGAATTTCCCATTTCAAAATCCTAAAGGCCAAGTGCTACTGCGATTTATCCAAGGGGAAGTACAGACAGAACTCGATTCCCACAGCCCTACTTGGAGTTTAGATTGGTGCAAACAAGAGCAGGATGTGTCCCAAACAGTGTGAAGTACCCATCGTGCCTATCGTAGATCACATACAAAGCCTCATCTATCTCTCTCGGGTATGCCCTGCACTGCTGAAACAATAAACAATAACCAAGCAACTGGATATAAGTCTGACACTGGCTGCTATTCATATGCTGACCTTAAAAGCTCATACTTTGACAGATTTTTGACATATCTGATGGTAGTTGTGCTTTAGTATGGTTATAAATACTGCCCTGCATGCAGCCTCAGCTTACACCCACAAAAACTGCTCACAAGGCATATCAAGCACTTTGCCTTTTATCACTTGTTAATACTTCATTGCACTCTGCAAATATGTGATATTCAAAGGTGTGGAGCATCAGAAGCTTGCAGTGACTTCTGGAGCAGGTATAATCATTCAGATAACATGACAAGTAGGCTATAAATTTTCAAAATGGAAAAACTTTTTGTGCATGATTAAACACTGTGACTGCACAGAAAGAACGGATCACATTTATTAGACTGTTCATAATTATAATGTTTTGCACACCCTAAAGAACTTTATCACGTGTCTCTTTGGTCAAAGCATCATCTGTATATAAATCATCCTTCTATAAATGGAAATTGGGCAATGGTGGTGTAATTGTGGGGTTTTTTTCCTCACAAGTTATACAGTCAACCAAGTGCTGGGGATGGAAGTCCCTGACTCCCCTTCTAGTGTTCCTGTGAGATCCCTCCTAGTCCTGGCTCTAACCATTGACCTACACAGCCTGGTTCCTGGAACTTCCCGATAGAAAAGCTGCAGGCAGAGAAGGGAGATGAAGAAAAAGAAAAGAGAAAAGGAAAACAACAGCAACAGGAAATAATCAGCAGGAAACAGTAGAGATGGGAAAAATTATGGAAAAAAGAGAGAACATGAAAAGAAACCTCATACCACCTGTAATCATGCAAATTTTGCACCAAGAAGAGAAAACTTAGGAAATCAACCTGTTACATGATAGAGGTATACCTGACATCATTGGGAAAAATACTTTTCTCATGCTCCCATGTGCAGCTCCACTGACATGACAGGGCCAAGTTCTGATCTGCAGACAAACCAGCAGTGCCAGGATGTACATACACTTAAGAAAAGGCAGTGAAGGACCTAAAAATAAGTTATATGTGACTAATCTTTCTCACCTGCTCAAGCATATCTTTCGCTAGGTCTTCTTGTTCATCCATCTTCAAGATTGCTTGTCTGATTTCTTCATTAGACAGCTTCAACCTTTCAAAAGTATCAACATTGTACCATTAGTGCAAAGTTTAAGTGACTGACAATTCAGAAGGTAGGAAGCCTGAAATGCTGCACTACACAGGCATGAAACAGCCACAGCAAGCTCTACTGTGAAGTTGGTATTCTAGAATATTCAGTAAGAAGAACAAATCAGGTCTAAAGGTGGGGGGTTTATGGATAATATATTTTCGTCCTCTTCAGTTAATCAAACACACATCAAATATCAGATGGTGATTAATAACAATGAAGCCCTCACAGATCAAAAGTGCTTCCAAGTTCTCCCATACCAGGTACCTCCCTCATTAAATTCTTTTGCTGTAGTAAAACCCTTCATGTCCACATAACTTATGATCATGAGCCCATGTAAAACCCTGACTTGTGAATATTAAAGCATCTCCCAGAATAAAAAATAATGTGACTGAAAACTCCCTTACTGAGAATGGGTTTTCTTGCAAGAAAACTGCTTGTGCTAGGTAAGTTCACTCTGTCAGCAGAGACAGATGAAAAGGAACAGACAGCATCTGCATATCAATGTTTCGTATACAATGTGAAACAAGTTCTGAAAACAAGAGCTTTTTAAAGTTTTCTGAGGTACTAAGATTACACTCTCCTTACCACCTACACCTGTCACTCTGTGTGCAATGAGTAGGGGTCATCAGCTACAACTGAACACAGAATCAATAAAGAAGTCTCAAGGTCTCCACTTGAAATCCAGGGCAGATTAGGAGTCAAAATTTGTGATTACCAAGATGTTGCTTGATGGATACTTGAAGTGAACTTGGTGGTTCTCAGAGCAGATGTCATCAAAGAAGTGCACAAGTGAGAAAGTCTACCCCAATAACCCCAAACCATGATACTCCTGAGTAGAGAAGATTGAAATGAACCATAAAGGAAAGGCTATCCACAAGAAAATCTCAGTCTTGGGACTGAAACAGTAGAGTGCAAAAAGAAATGAGTGGAGTAGAAGCTCCATGGACCTTCTACTACCAATATAATTAATTAAGAGTAGAAAGAGAAAATGCAAATATAATAAGACACAGGCTGATTGCATGAGGCAAAATTTTTTTGTCTTCAGTGCTAAGAAGTTCCATGTTGAAATTTCACATGGCCATTGGCATTTGGATAGAATCATATTTTTGGAACTAGGTAAAAGCAAAAGAAAAAGCTTTATTTTTATAAACAGGAAATATTACTAAATCTAAGGAACTTCAAATATTGTAATATTGCCCAATATAACCAACAGCTGGAAACTAAAATATGAATCAACAGACATTTGAAATCTTGTAAGTATTACAGCTCTGAACTAATTGCTCTTATTGTGTTCCAAGTTAGTCATCATGTCATCTTTCTACAAGGAGGGCAAACTAATACCAGCTAAGAAGAATAAAGTACTGAATGTCCAGAAAAGCTCCATAATTGGGCCATGCTCAGATGAGATATAAGGATTAAAAGTTTTACAATGAAAAGTTTGGAAACTTTTTACTTCAGGTCATTAGTTTGACTCTGGATCAAAAAAACAGACTTCAGTACATGAGGTTCTGCATAAAACTCTACAGCCTCAATCAGAATATGGAAGGGTTGGTTTTGGCTGAAATAGTTAATTGTAAAGCCCATGGCTTTGTGACCCTGAAGTGATCAAACACTGAGAGAAGGGCTGAAACTGGTGGCTGTGGGCATGGTGCCTAGGAGACATGTATACACATGCCCAAAAAATTCGGTGCCTGAAGTTTTTAAAGTGCTACATTTTGTTGGTTATTTTTCCTTTAGAGAGCTCCTTTGCATTTTCCAGAATCTACAGTCTGCAGATTAGACTTATGTTGTAACACAGACACATTGTCTGTGAAAGGGAATGAAATAAAGCAACCCATTAACACCAGGGTGGAGGGGTTTTGTTGCTACTTTCAGAGAGGTTAAAAAGAATGCGGGTGAGTTTCATGTGTTTTCCATGCAAATAATTCAAGCAACTACTCACTGACCACCCATTACACAGTGCAAGTACCTCTGTGTGTGTTTGGGGATGCAGTAAACAGGACCAAATAAACAGGTCTGAGATACATCAACACAACGGTGTTGCATATATTACCACTGATCTTGCTGTTCCATCCAGAAGCCCAAGCATTCCAAGCTCCTCTGTTTGCTGCCATTCATCAGCACTAAATAAACTTGAAAACATCTTCTGTTCAAAAATAATTGAGAGCCCCAAGGACAGAGAGTTATACAAACACTCTGATTTCTTGGATGATTCTGTGCCCCGCCAGCCATCAGCAGAAAAACATCTGGTTTGAACGGTTTAGTCCACGGTAGAGAAAAGCAGAAAGCTTGCCAGTCCCCTGCCGAGAATCAGTTTAACTTGGTCACTTACAAGACTGCAACAGGGTCATGGTGCCTGCAGGTGTGCATCCTAGATTATAACCAATCTAATTACTACTACGGAAGGATTTATAGCAGAACAATCTTACTCTTCCAAAATGGACTTCTTCTTCTTCTGGGACAGGATGCATTTTGAAAGCAACAATGACACAAAGATCTTCCCACTTAAAAACCGTCTGAATAACTGGCCAAAGAATTGTTAATCAAGTGATTCTTCTCCTATTTTCAAAACTCATGCCCAGCCATGCAGCAGATCTTAAAGATGGCCAGCAGTAATGTGAAACAGATGTGCTGCTTTTAAACAGAAACAGGTGAACTGATTAAAGAAGAACATAAAGCAGATGCGTAAAATCTTTCCATTTAAATCTGAAAAGAGGCATCCCTCAGAGCCTAAAATTCATATGAGAGAGACAGCAAAATTAAAGTGGAATTATAGCCCAAAAATTTACACTACAGAAATTACATTTTGGTATCTATTGGAAAGCTGCAATGACTTTCTTACAAGCTTTGCAGATCCAGGCACTCTTCTTCCAGCTGCTGGAGGTAACTCAATTTGGAACAGCACTCAATTCAAGCTGTATTCCCTCTGTCTTACACTTCTCTAAATCATGTATCCTGGGATCACAACACAGGAAATAAATGTGACCAGAAGAAAATACAGTGCCCCTTTCCTCAGCTGCAGCACATTCATTCATAGCACAGATACTGCCTGTTTTTGTTCAACAGGAGTCTGACACTGGTCAGATGAGGAAGGAAAAGGATCTTTACCGAGAATACTCCCTATTTCTTCCCTCACCCATACATCTGGTGGCAGCATATGGAAGTCCAAATGCTTGAGTCATCTTCAAGCAATGTTAAAGCTCAACAAGTACCAAATGACTTCTGATATGGTACTTAGCCTGCCTCCCTCTATCCCCTCTGGCTTCATAAATAATCTCTATTGACTCTACAGAGTAATTCATCACTAATCTCCCCAGGACACCTCGACTGATTTAACACCAGCTTCACTTGCAGACATCAAGTGGTTTATTGTTTCGTCCTCTCGGAGAACGCCGGCAGCCTGACTCGAAACATGCCTGGGAGACATGTTGCAGTTTTACATCAACTTCCCTTACAGACATCCAGTGCTTACTCATTTTTTCTCCTTAAATATACCCATTGATTTAACTCACAGTATCCTCCCCGCCCTGCATTTCTCCCTCCCATGAATCAAAGCAAAATGCTTGTCACGCATTAACCATCTCCCCCTCCAAGGAAAAAGTGAGTTACTTCATGGGCTTGTTCCTTGGATCTTTCTTAGCCTTTGAGAAGGAAGCATGCTTTCCCATTAACAGAGAGCTGGAGTTTTGTTGCAGCTATGTTAAGCTCCCATACCACAGGGATCACAGACCCACTGTCCATTTAACCTTGGAGAACAGGATTGATTATCATGTATCAAGGACATTTTATACCTCCTACTGCACTACAGTGCTTCCAACAGATGTCAATAGTAGTAGCTGTGGCAGAGAGAGGCACTGGTTGATACTTAGCTACATCCTAAGGTCAGTTTGTACAGCTCACCCAAATCTTAGCTTTTACTGACTGCAGAATTCTCCATCTCCACAACTCATTTCCCACAGGCTACCAGTTAATTCATTCCCAAACTTTGTGAGTGAGACATAAGCCTCCTTTAACTCCTGAGCCCTCCTAAAGCTTTGTACAACTCCCAAACTGCAGGCTGTTCAATATCTATGTTTTGGGAATACTGATTGTCACACCCCATAGACGTCTCCTCACAGCAGCAGCATTCAGAAGCCAGGCTGGTCTAACTGCACATTCAGGAAGAAGACACAAAGACGCAGCCACTCTTTCCACACCCTCTTATCTCAGTTGCCAACTCATCTCATTAGTGAAAACAACAGTGCTTTAACCTTTGTGGGACAGCAGCTGGGACATTTTGCCAGGTACATCTTACACCATTTTATCAACATGTTGGGGAAAAAAAAAATCTACCAGTGCCTTTTCAGAACGACACTGTGAAAGTATTCTGGCAAGTGCAGAAAGAAACAGGCTTTTCTTTTCTTGTTCTCCTTCAGCAAAAGCTCATGAGTAACCAAGCAACTTTGCATTCCAATACTCTCAATTACCTGCCAAGAAGGATCTGGGGATGACTATCTCTCTGAGCCAAGAGGAGTAAAGCAGGACCAAATTTGGGAATTCCCCAAATGACCGTGACATATTAATGAGGCAGTGGTTCATCTTTTATCACAGCCCTACCTTCGAGTTCTTAGTTGGTATCTCAGACAGGGTGGCACTGACTAGCATGTTCAGTTTGACTTGGAATATCATACTCAGCATAGCAGGTAAAGCCATTTATTGTGAACCTTTATTTAAACTCAGAAAATCTCTCCAGGAACCCAGCAGGCATTAGTTATTACCCAGCGTTTTTCAATACAACACACCAAGAAACAGCACTGCTAAGACCAATCAGCTGTTTCTGTATCATGATCTGTACCCCAGAATATCATACTGCTTCAAATTTACCTAAAAACAGGGGTGGACACTGAATTGTCACATGGCAGAAAGGCACACAGGGACTGGGGGCAGTGCAAAGCCAGTACACAGAGACTGACATTGGCTGAATAACTTGTCCCCTTAATGTCTCAACTGAAAGAGTTTAAAAGCACTGAGGAGGTACAGTGATGTGAGAAAAACACTGTCTCTTTTGCATTCTCATTGGAAATTCTGCCCAAGCCTTTTTCTTATTCCTTACTGATGTTTGAATTGGCCAAGCCACAAACATTTGGTAAAGCTGCCTGCTAGTACCTGTCTACTATCACATTCGCATTTAAAACTATTCTTGTGGAGTCAGATTCTACCTTCTGCTACTACTGGTTTTATGACATTTTGCTAGCACTCCTACTGTTTCCAGCCTCTTGAGAAGGTTACTGCTGACTCACTGAGCCACTGGAATAAAAAACACATCGCATTATGTCAGAAGAACACTGACATAATTATTTTGCTGGAATTCATGCAAAATAATGTGCACAAAGAGGTTCCAGAAGTATACATTCAGCCTTCTTCCAAGCAAGATGTCTCAAAGAACTGAATCTCTCCAGAGCATTTCACAGAGCAAGACAGAAAACAATACATATATTGGGCATGTTCTGCAAGAACATTTAAAGAAATGATACTACAAAAACAGAGCAGCGAAAATATTATCCATTACTTAAGCAATGGAGGCAGAGAGAAGCCCTAATGGTGAGAGAGGTCAGAAAAATTTCCAGCTGCCAGGTGAAAGCAGGGAAACATGGGAATCTGGGATGACTGTTTCAGACCACACAAGTCTGACAATAAAACTCCAGCCTGGTGGAAACTGAAGACATCAGGAAAGTCATTAGAGATAGCAGATTTCCAGTGTGACAAAAGTAACTGTATGTTTGAAACACCATTAAGAGAGCTAAATTTGAAACTGGGGGGTGTCTGCACTCATCACAAACAGATGGTTCCATGTCCTGGCTGAACTATGGCCTACTGGAAGTACTGTGAGATAAACTCATCTTATGCTTTTTTAAGCCTTCAAAGATGGCCTATGGAACAGAGATTTGTTTTAGATCCATCAGGCTCTATTAAACAAGGACAATTCAATCCTTTCTCTGCAGGAAAACTGAAAGATGCTACTATCAAGTAGGTGAAAGAGATATTTTTTGTGGAACTAGAGATGAGATTGGGGAGGAAGGTTTTCGAATTTGTTAAATGTCAGCAAAAATCAACTAGCAATTCAATTTTCATCCCTTTTCAGCCTACCATGTGGCAGGCCCTCTGCAAAAGAAAGCAAGAGACATCTATTTCTCATTCTTGCTAGGTTTTGGCTTGTTGGACTGTATGAAATACGAGCTCTGCCTGACCCCTTCTAACACAGTGTTAGTAAAACAAAAACATTTGAGTAGGGGAGGGAAAGAAAACCCAACCCATGCAGCTATTTTACTTTAAAGGACACGACGGTTTAGTGTAAACAAAGGGGGAAAAAACTACAGAGATATATGCACAGTAAGAGTCAATTGGAAACAGCTGTTGGCAGATACTGTGGCAACCTGAAATCTGGGGCCGCAGCTCCGGGTTGCACAAACTCCTTTTGTTTGTCACCAGTTTTAAATCCCCTCTCATTGCATGTGTGTGCACACCCCCATGCACGTGTGTGAGGTGTGCTGCAGGAGCAGCAAGTGCATGGCAGCAAGCAGGGATGATTTGGCTGAGAGTGTCTCTCCTTCAGGGTCTAATCTCAAGGAGGAAGATGTGGGGTAATGAAAAAACCTGCAAGGGGCTTATAAAGCCCTTTCAATTATTGCCTGCAGCCATTCTTCCCAATTCCTGTCTTTAATACTAGAACCATATAAAGACAAACAGCAAAAAAGAGGCAAGAATGTGAAGGTATTATTTTAGTTCCCAAACATTTTTGCTTTCTGGTTGCATTTAAAAGGGAAGTTTGGGGGAGAAATACCAATCCTTGGCCAACCTGTACAATATTTCTGATATTCTGGGTGTAACACTATCCATTAAATTATCAAAGCCTGTGGGATAGCCCTGGAAGCTGGTGTTTCCAATACCACAGCAGAAAGTTAACATAGCACAGTGTAAACTTGCAGGTACCTCAATCTCCAAATCTCTATCATCCATGTTAGACCTGCTAACAATTAGAGCAGGTATTTCCTAGTGGAGAAGCTGACAGTCACAAAACACAGCTTTTCACCTCTTGTTTGAGTCTAGACTAGCAGTTCAAGGCATGCTAACTTCATGGCACACCTGGAGTGAACACATGCCACATATCTTGAAGTGCGAGGTTCATGCTTCAATGACCCTGATGTTGGAGGCAGCAAAAAGAAAGACAAAACACAGAAACTGTACTTTCTCTCTTGCTGTATAGAGAGATTCTTCTCAGGTAAGATTGCCCAGACTTGCACAGCAGAGGAGGTGAATGTTGAAAAACATGCATTGCTGCCATCCACATTGCTTTTGTTTTGGAGATAGAAGATTTTGACAAATAAATATCTAGAGCCATACCAAGTCATGGGCCGCCTTCCTGGATCCTCCTCAGCCCAGCCCAACTGAACACATGATGTTACCACTTCTAGGAAATGTTCCACCTGCTCACAGTGTTAATCTGAACCCAAGACACAGTTTAGTAGGTCGGGCAAACAGCATGAAGATCCAGTTGCCCTTATGCCTTCCCATTCCTCTGCTCCAGCCTCAGTCAGCTGCCAACACCAGCAAAGATGTGTTGGGAACTGCTCCAGAGAGAGAAATGTAAGCCTTCCCTCACTGAAGGTTTGGGTGGTGGGGGTCCTGTGGACACGCAGGCTAATGCCACATAAGTAGCATAATGAGAGCCTCCATGGGTTTCACTGAACAAGGGAAAGAACTCACTCCAGCCCTGATGGTCTGGAGCCTTGCTCTTAACTGTTAGCTTGCTAGACCAGACAAGCATCACATCCACATGAACCCGTATTTTCTACTGCTCAGTGAAACAGTTTTGCTGCTCAGTTCTGCCACAGCTTTGTCAGGTTCTGTCTCCAGCCATGCTCCCCCTCCTCTGGTAGGAAAGGCAACTTTCTCAGTTTGATCAGTGTCTGCACAAATCTGATAGTGACAGACCTCTAACCATGTTGATAGAAAGACATGAAAAAATGTAGAGGGCCCTGATGTCATAGAATCTGAATGCATTAGTCATTGCAGGAATGCACAAAGGCAACTCTTGGCTTTAAAAACCTAATTTACAAATAGAAGACTTAATTCTTCACAGAATATTCTGAGTTGGAAGGGACCCACAAGGATCATTGAGTCCAACTCTTTAGTAAATGGCCCATAGAGGGATTTAAACCACAACTTTGATGTTATTAGCACCATGCTCTAACCAGCTGCGCTCATTGCAGGGTCTTGAATATGAATGCCTGTATTTACCAGTGTTCTCACCACAAGTGAGAAATGAACATCACACTCAGCTCTGCTGTATTCCAGGGAGATGGTCAGAGCAATATTTAAAAAGGAACACACAGAACAGACACAAATGACAGACACAGAACATGGGGGACATGCAAGCACTGCCAAAGAGCTGCTTACATCTACCAATGAGTCGTGATGACTTTCTGGTGATAAGTCTTCAGATACATGCTGGTGTCCACCTGCTTGACACACGAAATGTGTGTCTGTGTGGATATTTTCATTAAGTCAGATAACACGTATGAGAGACATGCTTTTATGACACCATATGAGAGGTTTATCTGAGGCCCTGCAGGTATTAAACAGCAGGTCTAGTTGGGAAAAGAAACACATCCATTTGTTTAATTTCATCCCCTCTTGCCTCTGCATTGACCATAGCACACCCTGTAAGCTAAGGCTTGGCACACTTACTTGGAAAGGAGAATGACACAATTCTGGGCCCTCCGGCCATCAATCACAGAGAGCTCTTTCACCTTTCGTGTGGAGAGGTAAAGGTCTTCTGTTGAGCCCATCTCTTTCTGCATGTATTTCAAAAGGGAGGGAAAACAATCAGTATTATGTTTCTCACCCAAGACTGATAGACTTAGCTCAGTGTAATGAACAAACCCATCCCAACCTAGAAAAATCCACCCACACAGTAAGAAAAGGAGACAAAGGCAGAAAGCACATAGGTAGATCCTAGGTGTTACAAGACAAACAGAATCATTCATCAATACCTATAAACTCATCTTTGATCCCAAATACTGGACCTGATTTTGACCTATCGGACTCACTCTACCAACAATTATGTTATGTCAATTTGCAAAATGAGCATGATAGGAAAATCAGGCACATTATGATGAAGCCCACTGGTGTCACATCATATCCTTCAGCAGAAGGGGTTACACAGTTCTTGAAAGGCTGCAGCACAAGCAATAAAAACCCTTCTGTTATATCTTATGACTACCATTGGACCTGACCAATCTATATAATATGAGAGATGTAAACAGTAGGGCACTTATCTTACTAAATGGTAAAAATCTACATCTAACCTATCTTCTCTTTTAAAACTAATTAATACATTTAATCATACAGAAATCACTTTTCCAAAGTTGTCTGAATATTCCCACTGCCATACTTGTCACCTGAAAAAAAAAAACCCTAGAAAATCCAGCCCAGAACATGTGTCATAGCACACAAAGATAAAATATTTGCAAACTCAGTCTGACCATCCAGTTTTAATTTTCCCAGCTAAATGCAGCAGGAACCATTTAAAAAATGCCTTTTCATGATATCCATATTATCAGGCCTTGAGAAGTTGAGACTTGTCAGTGTAATATAGCTGTGAATGCACCCGTCAAATAAGCAACATGACTTCTTTTTTAGCATTTAACAGCAAGCATGCTGCGTCAGATGAAAAGGTCCATCTACCCCAGCATCCTGTCCCTGGCAGTGGTCAACAGCAGATACCCAGGGAAACACGTCAGGTCATGGCAAGCATACAGAATGGGTGCCTCCCAGAACTCATACTCAGGACTCAAGGTTCTGTAACTCAAGGCTTACTTATATCAGCATGACTAATCTCTAAAGGGATTTTGACACTCAAGTATCTGAGAATTCAATGTAAATCATAGGTTCATATGGCTGATTGTCATTTCAGTTACTGTTACAGTCAGCTACCACATATCTGTGTTGCTCCTGGATATATAAAGGACTCATGCAGCCACGTCCAAAAGTGCTGCAGTGAGCCACCACCAACAGAAAGCGGCATTTTTAGGCAGGTACAACGCACCAGCTGCAGACATGCACTCAGCAACTTCTGCTAGATGTGCCCAAAGCATCTAGCTTGGCAGGAAGAAAATTGCAATGTTACTCAATATATCAAATAGTGTTTTCAAAAAAGGCAAAATTAGCATTGGGTAAGATAATTATTTCTGAGAAAATAACTAACAATACCAAAAGGAGGAGTGCCCCCAGTATAATCTGGCATGTAGAGATTTCAAAGCTTTCCTAAATTTTCTCAATTTGCGGGGAGGAAGACAGGGGAATATGGAGATGGGCAACTGTTGAAGGGAAGAAAGCTACTTGCTGGTCTTGGTTTAAAAGCTTCACTGTTCCTCACTAGCTAATATTGGCAGACAAGGACAACCAGCACCCATCCCAAGGGAAAAAAGTTTCAGCCTTTGGCTATGCATGTGAGGTGAGGGTTTAGCCAGCTTTCCTTAAAGCCATCCAGCAGGAATTGATATAACAGTCTCCATGCCATTTCCAATTCCCCAGCCCACAGGGTTCAACAGAGATTAATAACTTGAACTACTCAGACATGGCCTACTCCTTGGCCATAAGGGCTAGAGTCATCTAAAAATATATCCTCTTCAACTTATATTGAGGAGAGAGGTATTTACAGCTACTTGGAGTTACGTGTAAGCAAAAGCAGATGAAGCCTCAGGTTTTACCAAAGCCAGATTCCAAGCTTAGCTGAAGGAAAACAGATTGCATATGGACTATCCACATTTTCTCAGATATAGGAAAAAAGGAGCAAGGGGGCAGTGGCGACCAGCTTTTGTGAGAGAGCCCAAGCCCCCAGGAAAGAACAGTTGGATCTGGTGCCAGCCTGACAGAGGAGATGATTATGTTTTATTCCATCAGCCTTCACTGACTTCTCATCTGGGATAACACTATGTTATGTGCTTCAAAGAGTATTTCAGATTTGATATTTTAGTTGCAAATTCAAAACTCAACTAAAATTTCAGTGCTGAAATGACTATACATGTGGAATGTGTTCATCACGTTGGTGACTTGCTTCAAATAAAATTTGATTCTGGTTAGCTGAAGACTCATACCATGGCAGCACCCTAGCTTCTGGCAATTATCAATACTTCAGAGAACTAGTTCTACTATATGGACTTGTTTTGGTATGCTGTCATGCTAGCCTTCCCCATGTGGCAAAGTCCTGACTAGACTTTCCAAATACAGTTCCCTGAGCACCCATGGTGAGAACTACTTTCATCTGAAGCCACCAGAGACACTTGTGATCACATCTCTCCTGATAGCATCACTCTTACCAAAATTGTTGCCAAGAATTTCACTTAAGATGATAAATTGAGAGATAACCAGTTTAAAGACATGTGCATAATCCAATATCTCTATCTAAACACCATTTTAATCTTTTGCTGGGCTTTCTGAGGGTTTCAGCTGTCCATTTGAACTCCACTGCTCCTCAGATGGTACAAATGCTTTTGCCAAAGTGCCCAGTTCTATACAAAGAAGTATTTCCTTTATCAGAAAGTCTGTGGCTACTAAGTGCATCTGAAGACTTCCGTACTGTCCAAAGCAGATGGAACACAGATGGGAACAGCGGGAGTGAAGGCTCCCTAAGAGCCCCTTTTGTTCTCCTCTAGAGAGACTATTACTTTGGTTAAGGAAGAGTTCACACTGATGCTCTTCTTTGTCCCTGATCTTTTTTCCTCAGGATCATAAAGAAGGGACTACAGACACCAGCAATGAGATGTAAGCATTGTAAGCAAGTGAAAGAACAAGAACACTTCCTACCATAGAGATAACACAGCTAAAAGAATTCTTCGTACCACCTTCCCCATCAGGAAAGCTGAGTGCAAGGGCATATGAAAGAGTAGCATGAGCTATGACCCCATTATGGCATGGTCCAGGACTTCACCTTCACAAACGTGGCAAGAGGATCAGGAAGCAGACAATGATACTCACCTGCTTACAGGAGGAGGGGTTAGTTAGCAGGTCCTATGCAGGCAGCAGTCGCAAATAACGAAGGAGGAAACATGCCAAAAATTAGCACAGAGAAAGATACCAAGTTTAACAAGGCAGCTGAATTTAGACACACACTGTTTTCTATGAGCATAAAATGCTTAGCAAGTAATACTGGCCCAGATGGTTCAAAGGTATTTCAGCATTTCTTTGCATATTTTAGATCAGCAGATGTCACGGAACTAAGAGTCCTAGGTCTTTTCTGAAAATAATAAATTTGGTCTCCAAAGCATAAATCTTTTAGGTCTTTAAATATTAACTTGGATAATGCTTAAATACCTTTACAAATCCAGTCCAGAGCCCTACTGAAAGAACTGCCAAGGTTACAACTTGAGGGTCAGTTCTCCTCTCCTGATGCACACACACAGTTTGTGGGTATTAACAAGTAGAACAAGCAAAAAATTGTTTCAATGGCACTTTATACCCTTTAACAACTTGTAGCCAAGTATTTTGAAAGCACTCAGTAACTGCCAAGGAGGCCTTACAGCACTACTGGATGACAGATGCCAACTATTTCATGACATAGTCAGTACTCCAGGAAAACACCAGCTATACTGAATCAAAAGGTCAATATCACATAGTAAGATTAGAGCAAGGTCAAAAGACAAGTGTAGGAATACTTGGTCCAGCACTCTGTACACTGAATGATTTTGCTTTCCCTCATAGCCACTGAAAAGAACACACTGGACTGAGAGAGGAGAAGAGACCCTCCATCATTAACAAAATTAGGAAAATAGAAAAATTGTTTAAAGTAAATGAAAATGGAAAAAACATGAAGATAATGTTAATAACAGCAAAGAAAGACATGTTTTTATCTCTATTTATTCAACATTTCAAATGCAAAAGAGCAGGGCATTGCCTTCACATTTTCCTTTACAGACATTTGGATGAAGTTTAAAAGTCACAAACCCAGAGTAAACACATACTTGGTCAGAGTGGAATATTTCCAAAAGTAAAAGAGGAGAAAAGACTAAGTGTGAACTGAAAAAATTCTCATAAATTTTTAATTCAAAAGCAATTTTGGTTGCCTGGTCTTTAAAAAAAGAAAAAGAAAATTGATGAGGACTTGTTGATTGGAATCCAGTTCACACTGGAGCAAGTATGGATGAAAAAGAAAGTATCACCTAAAGTAGTAACAACAAAATATTTAAGGGGAAAAAAAAACCCAAAACAATGTAAAAACCTCAACAAAAGCTGGAAGAGCAGCAAGATGTCTAACTGCACAAAAATACAAGTAGCTTACATAAGTGTTACTCTAGTGTCTGGAGCCACTGTCATAAAGTGTGTTTAATGAGGACGGAAGAGAACTGTTCAGAGACCCACGGAGGCAGGGGTAAGGGTCAGGTTAGTTTATGGCTGAATAGCTCCGGCTGCTTTCCAGGGATTGGTAACACAGCCATAAACATTATGATTCTAACTGACACCAGGACAGCTTTGGCTTTGGATTTTGGGGACAGAAGGAAGCAAGGCTTTACAAGGTCGTTCCTGGTGAGGAAGCTGCAATGTTTGTACCTGAAACATTGGAATGGAAGCTCTTGGGACAGGGTCTAAATCCAATCTTGTAAGAGCACTGAAGTTTCATGTGCCTTTCTTCCCCTCTGTAAACTAAGATCTTGTTTCAAGGAATGGGATTTACAGAAAGAGAGAGGGACCCTCTGAAACAGCAACAGCTATTTGCAGAAGCAGAATGAGAAATGAAATCTCATCATGCAACAGTTAACTTCGCATTCTTCACAGCTTATCCATGTAGCTGTGAGCTAGTAAATAAGAAGAGTTATTCATTATGTTTATTGGATTAGATGGAAAAATAAAAAAGAAAAGGCAGCAGATGGAAAATCCAAAGACAAGGGGTTGGATTGTTAATTTAAAGGTACTGAGTCAGTTAACGAAGTAGTCATCATCACTGTAAGGAATAATCATAAAGGTTGCTTATGGCAGTTGGGTCTGTGTCTTTTCCTAAAACTTCAGAGTAATGATCCAGTTCTGCAGCATATAAAGCATTGAAAATATTCCAAAAGCAAAGGAAAGCTGAGGGAGTTCAAGGAGTGAAAGTACAATCCGTCTGCTGCTAAATTTCATTCAGCAGAGATAGACAGATTAAAAGTGACTTGCTTTCCAAGAAAAAGAGGAGGGGAAAAAAGGCATCCTAACAAATGGACACTTTTAAAATATGCTGTTTGTTCTATAATCTGTAATTCAGATAGTTTCTGTCACCTAGCCAATTCAGGCAGTTGGCTGTTTAAGAAAAAATAGACAAAATGAAAGACAGCTAATACAGTCAAGTCGCTCAGTACTCAGGGAACTCAGCCTTTTTTTTTTCTGGATGAATGGGAGAAACAGAAAGATTGATATGCAAATATACATGTAAAGCTCCAGAACCTTTGGAAGTCAGTGGCCACTGACATGAACCAGAGCATTACCTGTTGGTAGGTGCTGTCTCTGAGAGCTGCCCATTAGTATGAAGTATGTCTGTATCAGAAGGTTAGACCCTGCCCCATGTGTCTGTCCCAACTTCTTTCGGTCTTCAGATTTTTTGAACAGAGGCAGAGCATCAAGTGATACAGCCTGACTGCAGGTCGGCAAGGGCTCAGACCACTGCCATATGTTCATTTCTCCTCCAGAAATTCAAGACAGAAAAGCTATGGAAGAGTTCACTCCTACCTGGTGCCTCTGATATGCAGAGAACATCTTTTCAAAATCTTCTAGATCCAGCACCTTGAATGCCTTTAAATCATCAATCTCATTCCAGATTGTGCCATGGATCCTCTCCTAAAAGAAAAGGACATATTTTAACAAGACAGTAAAAGGTTTTAGCTAAGAACATCCAATCCCATTTGGATAGATCATTCTCTTCTCCTCAATGGTCACATTCCTATGTAGTATGGCTGGCATTTTAGAGGACACACTTTGTCTCAAGACTCAAAGGAGAAAAAATAGTGGCTTTTTTTGTTTTGTTTTCAAACATACTATTTTGTATTTTTCATCACAGCAAGCCTCTAATGAAAAGGCACATTCCAAGACTAGCAGACCACATCTCAAGCATTATCCATGATCCCACAGCATATATCCTTTCAAGAGTGGCCATCTGTCTAACACAACAATTGTGGTCATGCTAAAAGGAGTATTACCATCAGGAGGAAAAAGCTTAGGAAAAGCACCAATGCACGACAAACCCCAGACACATCTTCCCTTCTGCAAATTTTGACAGGTTCTTTTGTAAAGCCTAAAGGGTGTGTGGTTTTCATTCTGTCTGCCTGTGAAAGTAGTTTAAAATTTTATTTTATTTTACTTTTAAGCCTTTGAGTCTTTGAAGTCTAATTGTTTCCTATTACATGAACTCCCTTGTCTGCATGAGGGCTTTGTCAAGTCAGATAGACACAAACTATACCGAGATCCCTGAAAAAGCATCATTCACAGTAACTGGAATTGTTCACAACCCTTGTGATGATACATTATCCTGAATGCCAGGAATCCTAGCTGTTTGGCAGATGATTAGCATGGAGGGAGACAGGCACAGACTTCTCCTACTAGCTGTCCACCAACTCCAGAACAAATAGGCTCCTGTAGGACGGGAATTAACTGATCAGCAGTCATCCTAAACTAAGTGAAGGTCTTGGGTCTCCTGCTGACATTCTCAGGACAGGTATCCTTTCTGGCAGATGACACAAAGATCAAACCACCTCCTCCTTCCTACTGACTCTTAAGGTAAATGTTTTGTGGGACAAGCTTTGGGTGCTCTTCACACCTGGCACCACTATTCTTCAGTGCATTCAGTTTATGAAGTGTAAATTTATGGTACTTTATTAACTGCAAAAACAATGAAAATGCTGATTAAAAGAAAAAAGAAATGGATAAAAGGAATTGTAAAAAAAGACCTAAGCAAATCCCAGGAGATGAAGAGCCAGCAGAACACTGATGCAGAGAAAGCCAGGAACCACAAGCAATAGCAATGAAACCTCCATACAGGTTCTGAAGTATCTGACTTGTACCTACAGAGCAAACTGTGTTAACACTTCATTATCAGAACTAATTAGGAACAGGCTCTACTTCCCATTCAGAGTCATCAAAAGGAATGAGGGAAATGTGCTAAGCCACAAGGCTCAAGGAGCAAGGAAAAAAACCTGACGAGGATAAAATAAGGGGGAAATAAAAGTGTGAAGTGTTCTGGAGGAAATTCCTGGCAGGGCAGACACTGTGGAGGAAAACCGACACCCTTTCTCCAGAGGCAGCCTGCAAGTGCCTGAGGGTAAGGAGGGGTGTCTGCAGTGCTATTTACAGGGAGAGCATATCCTAGATGGGAGCAGCACCCATCCCTGAGCTCACCAATATCACTGTATCACCCCTTGCAATCAGTGTGGCCCTTCTTTCCATAGCAGGAAGAACATGTGACTGTAACATGGCAAACAAGTCTGGGAGGCTCATCTCCCAAAGCAACAGGAGACAAAATTAATTTTCTTTTTATCCTAGCCCTGAACTCTGCTGCCAATCTCAGCCAGAAGCATCCAGGCAGAGTGATCATTCTCATTCAATTTCCAGGCTGGCTTTGTAAACCATGAATTATAAATCCTGAGGGATGTACTTGAACAGCAGAGCAGTTCTCTGAGTGCCTCACTGTTTCAGCCTGTCCAATCAAACACTGAAATGGTAGAATATTTCTTGACAGAAGTCCTTACAGTCATCAGTGGGATAGAGCCCTGAGGATGCCAAAAAGCTGCATGCTGTGTTTGGCAGGGGCTGGATGTGATTCAAGAGACAGCTACTCATGAGTCTTGCCCATCTACCTGTCCAGCTGCAAAAATCTCATGGGAGTGAGGTTTACTCACTAATGGCAGGAACAGTGAAAATGTCCTACAGAACAGTTTAGTCTGAATGAACCGCAAAGGTGCCAAAACAGGAAGTTCTGAGACTCAGAAAGGGACTGCAGAGAGTAGTTCTCCCCCTACTTTCCCAGGAAAACAACACAGTGAAAATTATTCCAACTTCAATTCAGATTCATTTTAAGAGCTAGGTTGAATCTTGTCCTGTACAGAATGGTTTGTATGCTATTCGTAGCAGAAAGACAAATTCCAAAGCAGCACCCATTGCAATGGCATGCACAAACAGAACTTGGACCAAAGCAATCCCAGTTTAGGGCTAATGCAGACAAAGAAAAATCAAGGCAAGCAGAGGTATAAACAACCTCTGTTACACATAACACTTGCAATGGGCCTGTCCCTTCTATTTCTGCTATAAGCTCTGTCCTTGAAAATTTTTATGCTGCTGCCAGATAATTTCCTAGACTGAACTCTTGATACACAGTTTACACAGTTATGGATTAACTGGCTGATAGTTCCTTGTCATCAGCCAGAGAAGACAGAGCATTTTAGGAGAAACAGACTTGCATAATGTGGTTGCTATGATAAATGATTCCCTCAGCACCATAAAAATATTTATGGTCCCTAAATAACAATTTAAAAATAAATTCTTTATTCCTTCTTTTCTTTTTTTTCTTCTCTGCCCTTAGAAAGAAAAAAAAAAAGAAACTAGAAAAAGAAGGCAGTTACTTTGTCAGTAATGTTTTTCTCTTCATCTTCATTTATTTATTTATTCATTCATTCATTCCACAAGTCTTCCAAGACCTGTGGTTCCTGTGCTTTGGAAAGTCTTGGCCCACTTGGAGAAGCAAACCCTGTGAACTGCACTTCCCAGCATCCTCTGATGAAATGGTGACATGTACCAGGTAAGGAAACATCTTTTTATGAGAACAAGTATTGACAAGGAATTTGCTCCATCAAGCTGAGTTTGTGCTATGTTGCATTTAACGATTCACTTGCTGTAGCAGTTGCATCATCCCACCTTTACAGTGAATCCCAGTCTGCTGACAGACCTACCAACATTAGAAAATGACAGTGTTTCATGGTGTTACAAATCATATCAAGCTGTCCTCTGCTAAAGGATGATTTTATTTACCCTGATAGATAAATAATGATATTCTGGAAGGCATCAAAGTCCAACATGCCTCAGTAACCTCACAGCATGAGTGAAAACTTACAGTACTTTCATATGACCTACAGGTCCAGAGGAACCATGGAAATTGACTGCTCTGTGAATACTGGAGCAGGCAATCCTGCTTATTAGTAGGTTAATATTTGTAGAATATTAACCAGAAAAGTGGACGCAACTTAAAATTTTAATTCAGAATTCCATTATGAATCTGAAAAGTGATATGAACAAAGCACATTTTCCAAACTTTTCTCTGGATATTAGATCCTTCCTTCAGTGTAAGAAAAATCCACCTCAGGCAAAAGCTGTATTTTTGGCCTGTTTTTTAATGAAGACAGCTTATCTTATTGTAGGCCTAGGCACCACCACAGCTATTATGAGTAGCTTCACAATGAGATTTTGGAGAACTCTTTCATTTAACTTTGAATCTCTAGCAGCAGTCCTTCATCATTTTATGCCATAAACTTCAGCACTTAGGAAGAAAGTTTCAGAAATCAGAATCATTGACAACATTATAGAAACATTTTTAAAAAAATTAGTGTCAAAATGAACATTTTCTCTTTATGTGACTAGCTGTTTTGAGGGTTTGGGTTTGGTGGTTTTGGTTTGTTTTTATGTGTATGTATGTGTGTGTGTTTTGGGTTTTTTTAAAAAAACCTATATGGTATGTAAAACAAATACCTTTCTTATGAAACTATTTCAGTCAGGTCTATTTAGGGCTGGCTAAAAAAAGGCTCTCTGATATCACTGATGAGAGTCATTACCAGGACACTTGATGGGAAGCTGCTTCTCCAGCCATGAGATAACAAGCAGAGAAGTTGAAGGTCTACTTGATTTACTCTGAGAACTTCAATATGTTTATATTTATTAAAAAGGTAATTATTAATCCATACTTCCAGAGTTCTTGAAACCAGTCCATTGCTGGGATTAACCATAAATGTTTGGTCCCTGACTGACCTTTGGTGTTGTGTAAAACTACAAGTGAGAAAGCATTGCTGCCCAGAAACAAAGAAAGGAATCTTTCCAGGATATTACAGTAGTTATATTGCAATAACTTTTTCTTAAAAAACAGAGATCCTTGGCACCAGCACTACTGTAGTGCTATATGAATGGAATTCACAGACAATGCTACAGTGCTGTATGAATGGAGCTGTGGTGTGGAAGGACTTCATCAGAACTCAGTCCATCCAGGCATCTAAATGTCTTTGCCACTGATCATTAGCTCACATCAAAGCTAGCACAGAGTCCTCAATTCTCAATGGAAATTAGTGGGCTGTTGGAGTTTCCTTGTTAGAAGCACAGATCCTTTCCAGTCAAACCTTTTATTGTGGTACCCGTGGGAACTGTGGACAATCTGTTTTTGTCAACTGCTAAGAGCTTGACTATATTTGATATTTCTCCTAACACCCAACAGTTCAGTTCTTTCCTTCCACAGACAAAATCAGCACTGGAAAAAAAGGTGTCACATGAATTGCCCTGGAGAACAGCCTTGATTTCACTACTGAAAAAGCGTATTGCAGACAAATCCCTCTCAGCTGGCCTTGTCCACACTCCTCTTGGCCTCTGTTGGCTTTCCCTCACTCCCTCAAGGCAGGCTGCATGGACAGTAAGGAGTTTGCTCTCATGTGGGCTGCCTCAGTCCTGGCATCATCGTCATACTTACCTGAAAAACCTCCTGAGAGAGACTCTGTAAGAATTGCTTACAGAAGGGTGGTCTAAACAGTGTGCAGAGATAACTAAGAGCTGAATATTTGACCTACTTGCAGCTCTAACTTTATGTACAGCTGTTTCCAACACTGTGTTCCCTCACCTTGCTGTCTTTCATGTGTTGTTCCTCAAAATGTTTTTGAGGAATGGGGAAAAGCTGTATGCTCATGAACTTGAAGTTAAACCCTACCACAAACCACAAAAATACTATGCACACATACAAGCCTCAGTTTCCCAAGCACAAAAACTTGAGATGTGCTGCTCCCAGACAGTGTGTTTTTTGTGAGCCCTCATTCATTCAAGTCTGGCTATTCTGACAGCTCAGTTCAGGAGAACACCACAGAAGGGCAGCAAAGGTAACAAAAAGCATGACAAGGCTCACCCAACCTACTCAAGATGTCGTGCTCAGAGGATTCATATCCATGTGAATAGAAGGATACTGAAGCAGGAAATCTAGGATAACTGAGGAAGATGACATATAAAACATGTCTGCTTCTCCAGCAGTCAGTGAAATTAAATAATTCCATAGCAAGGAGCAACCCAAGTAACAACGTGAGCCACCTGTGTCGACACCACAACCTCTGCCATTTTGAGAGACCATACCCGGTTCAAAACACTAACCCTGGCAGATACCCAAAATGAAGGTCTCACCCTCTTATGCCCCTTTTTCCAACTATTTTGCCTTCCTCAAAGTAGTGTCTTTTGGCCATCTCACCACCCAGGTCTTCAATTTTATTAGCACAGCTGCCTTCACTCTTATCCAGAGGGCAGGATAAGCCTGCAGTTACTGTACACTAAACAGAAACACCTGTGACTCTCTCTTTTTCATATAAATTCATATATATACATATATTAGTTATTATTTCTTTTCTTCAGAGCACTAAGTCCCATGTTCTGCAAAGGAAAATAAATCCTCGTCCTTACATTCTCTCCCACACCCCCCATGTGGCCTTGACAGACAAGCACAGACGGTGCAGCAAATATTTCACTTCACTTTATTTTAAAGAAAAGGGGAGAGGGGGAGAGAGAATTCTTGTGGCATTCCAGAGGTCCCTGGACACTCATTCCAAATGCCGGAGTTGGGCCCTGGGTGAGTTTCAGTCTAAAAGAGAACCTGGGTTTCTAGGCAGCAATCCAAACTCAACACAGACACTTTTTTCCTTTCTAAATCAGTTAAAAAAATTAAGACTTAAAGAGAAGGGGAGGGAAAAGAAGAAGGGAAAAAGAGAGGGAAAAGAGAGAAGTGAAGGGGAAAGAGATACAACCAAGGTAGAAGAAAATGAGTGCAACAGGAAGAATCCAAGTCCTCTGGAGTTTTTTTTGCCACTCTGGAATTTTATCACCAATAGACAGAGTTCTAACCATTCAAGGAGAAAGGCAACTTCCCTCATGGCCGTGAACAAACAGTGAGATGAATCAGGACACCTTTCTCTCCTTGGTGATAGCTCCTGCCAGAGTAGAGGTAGCTGGTTTTCCAGATGGCTTTCACCACATTTTGCCCACTTTGGCTCTGGTCATTCTTTTCCCTGGTGCACAAGTGAGGGCAGCTCCAGCACACTAGCCCTGGAGATGCCCAGCCACACTACAGCTTTGCTTAACCAGATCACTTGCATTCCCAGATCTGTGCAGCCCAATCTATCCAGCACCTTGCTCATCACAGGG
Source organism: Drymodes brunneopygia (assembly GCA_013400955.1). Classification (NCBI taxonomy): domain Eukaryota; kingdom Metazoa; phylum Chordata; class Aves; order Passeriformes; family Petroicidae; genus Drymodes; species Drymodes brunneopygia. The sequence continues at coordinate 169,703 of VZTZ01051319.1, read as the reverse complement.
GATGTGCTGCATTGCTGGAGAACTGGGGAGACTCCCTCCAGACAATTAAGGACTCCTACTGACCATAGCCCACAGAAAGGCACTTGATTCTATCACTTAGCATTTCTTGGCATTAATCAACACTGGGGTGTACTCAGAAAGTGAATTAATTGAGTAATGCAGTTTCTTACCTCACTCAGCTTAGCCCAGTTGAAGGATTTCAGTGGATGTGAAGGCTGTGGAATGGACTTCTTCTTCAGACTGGGGCCACTGGTGCTGAAGGTGGTTGTTGAAGGGGGTGGTACCCCCATGCTGAAGAAAGGTGGTGCTCCTGGTGGAGGAGGAGGTCCTCCTGGAGGAGGTGGTGGAGCAGGAGGAGGGGGACAGCTGGAGAAAGGCAGAGGAGGTGGTAGCGGTGGCAAATTCTCAGACATGTGAGAAGAGGACAAANGGTGGTGGGGGTGGGAAGGAAATGCTGCCCCCTTGCTGGAAAATAAAAAACACAGAGAAAAAGAAAGCAAACAGTTTAAAAGGCACAATAACTCCATGTTGCCAGCTGATGTGATTTTATTACGACTCTCAAAATATTTGATATTTTCTTTAAAGCCTCCTGCACTCAAAGCCATGCAATAAAGGGAGGAATCTCAGCTTTCATTTAAGAGAAAGTTTCAAGCCCTTGGAGTTGTGGAGAAGAGCTTGAAAAAAAAGGAACCATAAATGGCTCAGAAAAACAGAAAGCTAGTAAGAGAAGCCAAAATGTATTATTTTCTCCTTATGTATGAAAAAAGAGAAAAGTTCAATCTTATGAACTTTTGAACTCCTGGGTTTAAAAGCTAAGGGTTTGAAACACTGAATACCTGTCCTTAGGCCCCACTAATGCAAAGTGGGAGAGGGGAGGAGGGAATGAATCTGCTTTCTGCAGTGTCTACCTTCTCAGGGCTGTGTTCTGGTGAGTTGTGGCTCAGGCACACTGCTGGGATAGAAACAGGAGAGAGCATCTGCAAATGTCACTTTTACAGAATTCCAGTGCAGTTCAGATGTTCTTGCAGCATGATAGGAATCCTGTTTCTTATATACTTTTGGATCAGGGAGGTTTCTCTCTATTCCACTGAAATAAAAACCAGGGCCACTCCACACAGCAGTGAAAATTTTGGCTGGAGGAGGATACGTGTGCCTCAGCAGCTCCTGCAGGGAAGGTGGCTGAGGAGAAGGAATGGAGCAGCCCATGCATTAACCATTCTACACCACCAGCTCAGAGATTTTGGTCTCAGCTAAAAGCTGAGCAGCTTCTAAGTATTCTCTATTATGACCACAGATGTGCTTCATGCATAATATGCTTTTGTTCATCATTCACTAGTTAGCAGCCTTTAAACAAGGATGGGGAAGACTCCCAGTCTCATACCGAGAACTCATTAAGTTGAGCCACCAGATCATTCATCTGGTCTCGGGTCTGGCGCAGCTCCAAGGATTCCTTCTGCAGTTTGTCCTTCATTTTGTTCAGCGTCTTCATCATTTCATCCTTCTCCTGGGTCTTTGTTTCACATTCCCGCTCCTTCTTCTCTAGCCTGCTCATCAGCTCAGCATGGTCTACGGGGAACATGCAAGAGGGACTGATGAAATAAAGCTCATGAACAGTCCCCAAGGAGATGTAGGTTATGCTGAAATAAAGCTGACAATTCTGTCAGCTCAAGCAGGGATGTATAATGAGAGCAAGAAAAAGAAAATAGAGTCTGACTGTCTTGACAATGACCTCCAGTGATCAAGACAGCAATGCCCAAGTTTCAGTTAGACTGTAAAATCACTTCATGTGAGGACTGTGGGAACCCCCATCCTGTGAAACATATAAACTGTTCTCCAATGACTCAAAATGTATGCAGAAGGAAAAGTTGTGCCCAGCTCTGCTGCTCACTGCTCTGTGAATGAATTGGGAACAGTCTTGCCTCCATTTCTGCCTACCCAAGTACAGAGGATGCACTCACCTTTCCGGAACTTTTCTGCCTGATCCCTCCACTGCTTGACTTCATTTTCATTCACTAGCCTGAAAAATGAAATAAGATCATTTAAACTTTTCCTGAGCTACCCAGGTTGAAAGGCAAGTGGCAATTATGTGTAGTGACCAGTAAAAGGCAACCTGGTGAGTGTATGTAAGATCACACCAGTGGTCCTTCTGGATCCAGTTTCTGCTCCCTAGCCTACAGATAATATAAATATGATGCCTTGTTACTCTATGTCACTAAAAGGGATAAAGGAAAGGCTGGGGAAGAAAGTCCTGATACATTCCTGTCTTCAGGTAATGCCCTCAAAGTGCTAAGTCTACTTATTTTGAAAGAGAGTAGTCATCACTAAAATAATCACAGCTGCTATGGGTTACAAATTACCCCATCCTTAATATAAGACCAGATTGCCATCTTTTTTTCTGCTTTCTGTGGTTCTATTTTTTCTTTCTTACAAGGAGGAAGAACACTTCTCTGTTGGGTAATACATCAGTAACAAGGCCATTCTCGTATCTCATACTGGCACAGCTATTTCCTATTACCGACAGAAAATATGCAAGGCATGCTGGGGATTGATTAGATATGCAGAATAAGGAGTAGCTATGAAAGTAGAAAGGGAAGATCAGGCATGAAATCTACAATGAGTGGTATCCAACACCACTGTATTTTTCCATGACAAGAAATCAGTTTCCATTTTGGCTCACGCCTGTAACAAGAGGAACTGTAAAATTTTAAGTACAGGAGAATTTGGTTTCATACAGGACTTATGTTCTATAACTGTTCTTTTCAGTGGATAATCCATAAGGGTAATGGGCCATGAATTACCTGCAGAGGCAGTTGGATGAAATGAAGAATCCAAAAGTTTGGCTAAAAAAGGACTGAGAACAGGGAAGTTGAGATGAGAGCCAGCTCATGTAGCTAGACTTCTCAAATGATGCATCCTATGGGAAAAAATAATGGTAATGCCCTCAACCAAGACTGTGGGTGAGAGCAAACAGACATTTTATGAAGAGGTAAGAGGTTTTATGTGCCAAGTGGGGACTGCTTTCCCCTATTTGCAATCTTTCATGTGCTCATTAGTGAGGAATGGGATCTACATAGAGATGCTGACATTATTTTCATGAGCATCCTGAATGAAAAAAGGCACATGAGGAAGCCTTGTTATAAAATCATGAGCATTTTTTCTGCTCTTCTAACCAGATTAACATTTATTAGAAGTAGAAGTCAAAGACAAGACAAGAACTTTGCTAGAAGATACTGGCAAGCTGTCTTTAGAAGGAAACTCCTTAGGAGACCTAACTACTTAACAAGACAATGAGAAGCTGTAAGTTGAAATAAGAAAGTCCTCACATATGATATTTTATTTCTTAAGCACCTACATACTGATCATATCCTTATATCTGCATAACAGAAATAAACAATAATAATGCAGCTTACATTTTAATGATATTTTTGACATTGAAGTTTTCCAATGGAGCTATATCTGGATCATCTCCTCGTTCATCCTGAAGAACAATTTGTTGGAGTATTCTGTCCAACAGCTGCCACTGCTGGAAGTTTCCTCCATTCCTCTTATCTGTAATGAAAAAAGACCAACCCATGAGAACTTCCAACTCCATGCCAAAGTGCACAGACCTGCCAGCAAACTGGCATTCTTTCCTTCCCACCTTTCAAACATCTGGCATACTGGAACAGCACATAACAGGCAAAGGCAACTTTGTGCCTGATTTGCACATTCAGGCTGTGCAACCCTTTTGACAAGTTAGCTATAACTTGCACTTTAAATGTCTATAAAAAGGATTCCTTTATGATAATACTCAGTATTTTCTGGGGTTTGATGTTGATGGCACTGTAAAAACTATGAGATGTTTTATCTGCATGTTTGGTTATCTGCAGGTCAATGAAACTCAACTGGCATGAAAAATTCAAACAAACATGACTGGAAAGTGTGGAGATAAAGAACAGAAATTGAACCAAAGGGACTGTTCCCATGGATATCAAAACAGAAGAGCCAGAGCAGCATAAAGTTCACCTCAGCTCTCTAGGTTACATAACCTAGATCTTTAGATTCTTTAAAACTGCTCCAGCACAGTCCTGGCCTGGCCTAACAAGATTTAGTTCTTCTGCCACCAAAAATCCAAGTCAATATGTAAAGCTCAAGTGCTGTTCTAAAGAGTAATATCAAAGAGGCCACTGGGACAAAGTATTGCTTGAGTTTGTGCATGGCAGTACTTGCATCTAATGAGAGCCTAACAACACATCACATTACTTTCTGAAAAGCACACCACAGTACATCTCCCTGATGTTCCCTTCTCAGTTTAACTGCTCAAATACGAATGAAAGTAATTGAAGACAAGCACCTCACACCTAACAGGATCAAGGTAGGCAGTTCTTTAGTGATCTTGCTGTTACACTCTGGATGCATAACTGAACTTGCAGTTAACAAGACGATTTTTATCACTTCCTTTGGAAATAAATGCCAATATTATTTTTCACTTCAAGTTTAGGAGCTCTCCACTGATGCATTGCCATGAGATAGCAGCCTGAAGACTTACTGTGGAATTTCCCAGTGGCAAAATAGCTTTCAGTACTGTATTGTTTCGCCAGAAAAAAATACTCAGTGTCTTTTTTAATATTCAAAATGCTATCTATTTCTGGGAATTCCCTGATCTATAGCACAAGGACTCTTTTTTAAAACTTCTAATTTAAAATCATTCAAAGTTCTGTCAGTGACTCACTGGAATGTCTCAGCTACTCAATTTTATTTGCAAGTGCAGAGAGGTCAAACTGCTGCCCGAAGTATTACAACAAAAATTTTGCTGGATGGAGTCAGTGTATGATACCAAGTTCATCAGCCACAGCCAAGTTCTGAATGGGAGACAAGGGCAGTGTGTGCCCCGGTATCTGTGAACTTGTACCTACACCAAAGCTTCACCCAGTTCTCCAACACCCCTTGCTCTGGAAATCTGTAAATGTACTCACATGGCATCTGCAAGCAGTGCTGGAGGATGGATAACAAATAGGGATAGGCATCTGTATGCTTCAATCTCTTCTTGATCAACTCAAACATCTGAGAGGCACTTTTTGTATCAATATGGATCTGAAGCGAGAGAAGACAAAAACCATCCACAGCAAAAGTTTGATTAACTGTGAAAGATCTAATCAACACAAAGACAGGCAAATTTCCAGTAACCGGACCTCTGCCGTCTCCTGCCATGTCCAGCTGCAGGTTCCAGGAACAGGCACACGGGTCTTTGATAACACCATTGTCATCCTTCACTCAGTATGGAAAAGATCCCCCAAGTAAAGGGCTAGAAAGGCAGGAGATATGCAAAGCCACCAAGAACTGTTCTGGAGCAAGCAAAACATTTGGGTCCTAGAAACTGGTGACATGAAAAGTAGAAGCTGAGCAAGAAAGGGACAGTTGTTCTGTATCAGTATGCAGCAAGAGCTGTTTGTGAAGAAAGAGGAGACTAAACCATATAGGACCCTACAGCTTCTTATTGATGTCAGAGGTTGTTTTTGTTTTATGTTCGTCTTTAAAATCCACATATTCTAAAATACTGATCCTCTCCACAGGCTCTGAGGCAACAGTCTTCAGCAGTTACATGTAATCTTGGGAAGAGTATCAGAAAATAGCCCAAACTTCACCCATTGTCCTGTAAAGGGAATTTCTGAAACTAGAAGGCATCCAGATCATCAGGACTAAGAACCTGAGAGCATAGTTGACAACCTCCTTCATTCCTGAACATTCAGGCAAACAAAAGAAAGAAGTTTTTATCAACAATACTCATCAGAAGCCCTTTATGTGACCACTGTTTTCATTGTTCCCACACTACAAACTTCCCGCTTGCTAAACAAGAAACAGTGAAAACAAGAGCATCAGCCACTCTCAGTACTAAAGTCAAACATTAGTTTTAGGGAGCACAAAGAAAAGGTGCACCTAGCATCCCAAGTGGATGCAAGTTCAGCTTTGGCAGGTTCAGGTACTCCACAGAAAAACTTACCAGGTCAAACCGCTTGGCAAGCTCCAGGTCATCCTCATTTCTGACCATCTCAAAGAAATCTAAATGTCTAAGAGGAAACAGAGAAACAAAACATCTGCTGATGTTCATGGCATGATTCAGACCTAAACTAATTGTGTCACTAGAGAAGCAGCAATACCTCAGTTCAGCTAGAACACGTGGAAATTGTCAAGCATTTCTTACATGAAGTGCCGTCATACGTATGCAAGGCAAGGGGGTCAGTGACTGGCCAAGAGGAAAGGCTGGCAGAGGTGTACATGCTCTGTAAGTCCTGTGCTAAGTCACTGTGTTGAGGTAAGGTGCAAAAAATAAGCATAAAATAGGAAAGGGATATACTGTTTCTGATGAATGCAATGCCTGCAGTGGTAATACATTTCTAAAAAGTCCACACCATGCTTGCTAGCCAGCTATCAGATCATTAACAAGTTGTTTCTTTTAAACAGTGGAGCAGAGGTGCATCCAGTGGATCAGTTCACAACAGTCTCTAGATATGCCTACTGATAACCACAGCAGCATGACTGTGTTTGGATCTGGGTGAGCTGGTGAGTGACACATTTGACCATCTGGACTTGTCTTACACAGAGACTGGAGCACAGCAGATGATGTGGAGAGAGGCTGCGGCACATTCTCCTGGTACAAGAGTCTATGTAATCCAGGCATCTGAGATCCTCTCAAAACTTTGTTATTGTCTTGACTAACTTATAAAATCCAAAAGGGCCCTAAGCCTCTTCTAAACACTCCTGGTTACTGTTCAAAGGAATACAGATTACCTATAGGACAGATTCTCTTATTTCTGCTTATAATGTTGCAGATCAAAAGTAACATTCCTGGTTCCAGCTCTGCAGCAAACTGCAGACATACAAACTTGGAAACTCAGAACCTGCACTTAGACCACACATAGTCCTTCACAATGAAGTCAATGAACTACTGGCTTTCCTCCCTCCTACCAGGACAGGCTTTTGTTCCAGTTTTGCTTCAAGAGAAAACAATTAGAATAATTTTTGTATTTTTCATTCTGATTGCCAACCCCAGCTGAGAAGAAAAGCAATTGAGGACCTCCTTTGCCACAGCCTCTGCCAACTTAGTATGTATGTTTCCTACTTCATTCACTGCTGTTAATTTTAGGATAATTTTTTTTAACTTTCTTTTTTTTTCTTTAAGGTAGTCAGTTTTAGGAAGAGACAGAGACCTCTGTCTCAAATACAGAAGAGTTTCTAAGAAGTCTTTCTGTTCATCAGTACCTGTTCTCAGAAAACAAGTCTTACCTGTCCAGTGTGGCATTCTCATGTCCTCTGAGCTTGTCAATGACAGGTTGAATTCCCAGCATTAGAAACTCATATCGGAGATGCAATCGGAACTCCAAATTGTCCTTAAAAAATGGGGGAAAACCAAGTTATTTGTCTTCACAAGCTGCCAATCACATTTTTTAAAAAAAATTAATTAAAACTTTGGTTCTTCCCTTTTTAAAATTCTCTCTCCTGACAGCAAATTCACAGGATGATTAATACCAGTGAAATAAATAAAAAAGAAATTAATGCCTTTGCCTCCATTTCACTTAAAAGTACATTTATGTACTATGAATTCTGCATATACAGTCATACGGACAGTACACTCCGTGTTGTTCTATAAGGAACAGAAGCTATTGGTGTTTTTCCTGCTAGTCCATGAGAGTTTCCCCTCCTGGTTACAGATGAATAGCATTGCAGTCTTCCTCCCAGTTTTTCTATTTGTCATAAAACCACATACATAAAACCATATAATCTGACAAACCTTCTAACATCTATTCAGTGAGATGTTACAGCATTCCCAGAGATAGAGACAAATACATTGTCAGACAGCTCTCATGAGCTTGTTGTATTTTGTGGTTTAACAAAAAAAAGAAAAGAAGCTAATGTCACAAAAGTAACACTTTTAATGAAATAAATTAGTTTAAACTATCCTCCAGACTCAAAAGGAAGTCTTGTTAATAAAACAACTGGACTTTTTTCTGAAATGTTTCCCTTTGATATTTTAAAGTTAAAATGCTTTGAGTTTGGCTTTGAGTCAAAACAACTTAACATTTCAAAACATTTCTGAAGGTAAACCAAAATATTTTCTAGAAAGGCTGAAATAAAGAGGTAAATGCTTTGCAGTTCTTAAAACAAACAAAAAACCCCACAACCAAAACAGCAAAAAAAACAACCAAACAAACAAAAAAAATCCCAAAATAATCACTTCAGTGTAAGTTGTCTATGTTATATTGAAGAAACTCAAAATGAAATAATATGGAAGACATTATAAGACAGATCTTAACAATTAAGCATTATTTTCCACAAACTATATCCACTCATTACCACAAGATCTGTGATTTAATCTACTAACTATTTCCAAGGTAAACTAATTTAAACATAACATTTCAGAAGGAATTTCCAGAGCAGTGACTCACCTCACCAGCACCTGCATTCAGAACAGCATTGATAAAGGACATGATGGCTGTTTTGAGGTTTACTTCATCTCGGTATCGCCCCATGCTTCGGTCCAGCTCATTTAACAATGACTGAAACAGAACAGCAAGATGGGTTAGAAGATATAATCTAATTTCTAGCAGGATAGATTGCACTTCTGTATACAGGGGGAGATAAATGTGAAGAGAAACTGTCTTTTGAGGAATAAAGTCTATGCCTGAACCTAGAAAGATTTATCCTTGTTCCTTCACTTACCACCCTTTAACATGAAGCAGACAATTATTACCTCTTGGTAAGCTCCTTTTAGGGATTTTCAAATAACAGGAATATCCAAAGCTCAAAGCTGAACTAAACATCTCCACTGGAAGTGCATGTTTCCATGTTGCAGACTCATAGAATAGTTTGGGTTAAAAATGACCTTTAAAGGTCATCTAGTCCTGACCCCCTGCCATGGGCAGGAACATCTTTCTGCCAGACCAGGCTCCTCAAAACCCCATCCAGCCTGGCCTTGAACACTTCCAGGGATGAGACATCTACAACTTCTTTGGCCAACCTGTTCCAGTGCCTCTCCACCCTCATCATATCAAAACCTCTTCCTTTTACCCAATCTATGTCTAGGCTCTTAGAGTTTAAACACTTTAGCCCTTGTTCTGTCACCACAGGCCCTGGTAAAAGGCCTTTCTTCATCTTTCTTATAAGCTCTGTTTATGTATTGAAAGGCTGCTGGAAGTTCTCCCCAGAGGCTGCAAGTCCCCCTGTTAACCAACTCACAGGGGTATTTAGCATTCAGGGGGGGTTCAGCACAGGAATGCTTTTGGTCTAATTTCTGCGTACATATTGATTATTTTACCATAATCTTGTGAACATCAGGGACAAAGGAGAAAAAGACTAGACAAATAACGTTGGTAGGCTTTGCCTTATTTAGGATTAATTCCACTTGAATATTTACCAAAGTGGTTATATGCAGAAACTGATTATCCATGAAAGCAACTCTACTTTTAGCTTTGTGCTGATCACCATTAATATTCTCTTCAGGATCTTTTCTGATCAGTTCATAATTCCAAGGATGATTTCCCTTACTGAAAGAGTAACATATTCCACTTGAGATCTGCCAGTTCAACTGTATTAGTCTCACTCTAGCATTAATAATAAATGCCGCATACCCATATATTTGTTTTGCTGTTGCACTAGAACAGAGAGAATTCTTTTTAGTCTCCCCAAGAAGTTTTGACCATAAAGGGATAATGAAGACAAAAATAACTTTTTAGTGTTCGGCTCAGCAGACCATCTAAATAATATTTTGAAGCTATGATGCTGAGTAAGGAAGTTCATTCTCCTCTAGACAGTCTTTTGTCCCTGGTTACTGAAAGTGCTCATTCATAGCAAAATCTTTCCTCTGCTAGTCATCAGCCTCACAGGTCTATCTTGCTTCCTGTAGAAAGCTACAGAGACAAGTCTCAAGAAACAAGAGGAATATCCTCCTGTGCATTCTTCAGGGGAAAGAATAACCTCCTGGCTTCATGCTTGTTTTTGTGTAAAAATATTTTGACCTATCATACACTGCTACTGACAGCTGTTTGTACATCTAAGCATAGTATGTTCATTATCAAACAACCTTGATTTTGTAAACTCCTTTCTCTTGCTGCTTTTAAATTCCCCATCTCGAATTTTCAAATTTCCCCACTCCAGGCATTTGAGCTTCGATCTGATTCAACATCCCAGTAACTGTGTTATGACCAAATAATATTTTGCTAGAAATAGGAATGAAAATAGGAATGAGTCTTACATAAAAGCACATGAAATGCCCTACTGAGCCAGACTGGTGGTCAGCTCCATCTAGCATCCTATTTCTAACAGTGAGGATCGGAAACTATTTGAGAAGTATTTAAATTCACCAAAAAAAACAACTGTTCAACTTGACAAACAAGCAGAAGTGAAATAAATGAGAGAATTTTATTCTGTTACGGCCAGATTTGACACTGAAATCCAAAGCATATGTGCCTTCTTGAAATAATTGAATTAGCCATCACTACAGAAGCATCAAAACCAAGGAGGGTTTTGCTGGTTTTCCTCAGAGGCTTCATTCCTATTGTATTTTCTCACAGACTTTTAGGCACATGCTAGAATCTATGAAACAGCACATCGGGTACAGCATCCAGACAGGTTGAAGGATGCTAACAAAAGTTTTCTATCCCCTATTTTAGAACACTGAACTAGGAGCAGAATGCAATGTGAGGCAAGCCAACCTGAGGGCAACAAAACCCAAAACTCTGTGTTGCACTAATCTAGTTGAAGAGCAGCACATCTTCATGTAATTGTTCAGCTTGAGAAGGAAACACTGTAAGTTCTTGCAATTCCTAAACATCAGAGTCTACACACACAAACTGCGGCCAAACTCCAATATCTCCAACTCTTTGCAAATGGCTGAGGTTCAAATCTTCACTTGAACATTTCCTGTGAAAAAGATTTCACCACACCTCTTGGCAGCCGGTTCTGTGGCCCAATTGATCTTCTGGTTATAAAGGTTTTTTCCTACTACTTAAGCAAAACTTTCCTCATTTAATCCCATTATTTCTCATCACTGACAACCAGTAGGGTTTCATTCAATCTGCAGTAAACCTCAAAAGGCTTTGGTTGAGCCTTGAGGGGAAAAAGGAAATCAAGGGTGAATACAGCCTTTTAATTTGTTCCTTGTTAGATCCTCTACTACAATTCCAAATTGATCAGACTTCTCCTTATAAATCATGGTCTGTACTGACAGTGTTTAATACAAACCAGGTAAGGGGGCTCTGGAAAGAATGCTCCTGACCTCCACCTTTTCAATTGACAATATCAAACTGTATTCATTCACCTCAAGCTTCAAAATTTCTAGCAGCATTAAGGAGGAAAACAAGAGTTTTCTGTCCAAAGCAGCCCAGTTAATATTTCCACTGGAAGGTGATACCAGCTTCTTTCAGACAGTATCTAACACCTAGGTTCTCTCAAGACTAAAATGAAATTTTTTTCTCCCGACAGGGATCCACAGCTAGATGAGTGTTTTAAATAGCAAGCTATGCTGGAAAAGCACAAGAACATCCTGATTATCTTTTTGGCCAATAGAGCATTATGACTTTGAAATGTTATTTTTGTCTCAAAATATGGCATGTTAAAAAATATAATGTGCTACAATATCATGACAGAGAAAAAGGGAAGGGAAGCAGCAAACATAACAATAATCAGAAAGGCAACAGTTTAAGGAAGAGAAATATTGTGCCCCTTTCACAATGAAAACCAGTCATAAATAGGATAATTCAGACATGAGTGACTTTAAAATCAGAGACTTTTCTTTCTCAGTTTAGATAGCATTTTATAAAACACCACCTTCACAAGAAAAAAAAAAGATAAAGTAACATTTTTATGATCACACAGTGAGCCAGTGACACAATTACACTGACTATATGGGAAAAAAAACCCAGCAACAAATACAACAAGGGCTCATCTTCCTAATTCTACATTTCTACTCTGAGGATTTGTTGTTTGGATTTCAAGTGTTTTCTTTCATCTCTCTTCTTTAAGGGGCAGAGTAGGATTTGTAGGCAAAGTAGCACATTTCAAACAACTGGATGAAGACAGAGTTTTCCAGGTTGCCTCCGGAAGGAGACTGAAGGCATGCCCTTATACTATTGTGGTATTTGAGTAAAGAAAGAATATTACTCTGAAGAGGACAATTTTGGAGGAATATCTTATGATGAACTACAGACTGTCTTGTTGGACATTCCAGGCAGAAGGTCATTATAAAAGAAGGGTCGACAATTAAAGCAAGCAAAGGGATAAGATCAGGCAAGAAGGAAGATGTGGCAAATGTGAGAAAATAGGAGTAGTGACTATGTAAATTGAGACAAAAACATAAAGTATAGAATCCTACTGCAAGTGCAAGACAAAGATGATCCTGATAGACCTATAAACACATTGAATATCAAAGACACAGTTTGACGTTGCAGTACGAAAAGGCAATTGCATGAAGGTTTGAGTCTCAACAAAAAAGAATAAGTTCTGGAGAATCTCCCCAGAGCTTCAAAGTGAATCCTTACTGAAGTAAGGAGCTGACAATTGTAGTCAGCAGATGAAATGCTGGCAATTTATAAAGAAATACTATTTTACATCAGTTTCAATTCAGAGTAAAATATGAAATTTTTTGTTAAGGAAATTGTCATTCATATTCATATAATTTCTATCAATATTTTCCCTTAACTTCAGAAAAAAAAAAAGGGACAAGAACACATCAAGAAGAAAAGACACCCTTTTTAAAGTATTTCAGCACAGTTTGATTAATGGTCTTCAGCTGGTATTACTTGGTGCAATTTGGTTAATTTACTTGGGACTAAAAGCATTTATAATGCTCAGGAATTTCACTGTAATTTGAATTTTGACTTCAGACATACTAGTATAAAACTAAGTTTTCTATTCAAGTAATAGGAGCTATTGGAGGACAAAGTCAATACAAGTTTAGTAAGAACCACATCTTAAGTCACAGCTTTCCTTCTCCACTAATTCACCATTTGCTGAGTCGTCTGACAACTTTTGGCAGCTGTGCCAGGTAGCAGGAGCTGTGTCAAGAACACTGACTGGCAATAACTTCTTACATCCAACAAAACATGCCATGTTTTATGTTGCTGTGTTAAAGACATGATCTCCACACTTCACCACACTTGTGCAAACTGGAAATAATCACTCTTTCAATCTAAAGTTGTCAGCAGCTAGTTATTCAGGAGCTCAAGTTTTAGATAGCTGTCAGTAAATCATTCTGAACCTCTCTTCTTTCTTCTTACAAAAAGGAGTGGAAGCAGAACCATGTACCCCAAATTATTATTTATCACAATGATATTCCTCTTCAAAAGGGAAAAAATTGTTTGGGGAAAAGTAGATCTGTATTAGTGTTAATTACATTAACCTCCTGATTCCCCAACAGACATAGTGCTGGTCACCACAAATGACATGGGGGAGAATGGGACACTTAGGTTTACTACTACCTGCAAGAGCTGAAAATAAATCCAAATAGATACAAAGTGCCAACTTTCAAAGAAGAGGAGGAATAAACTGACAGCAAGATGGCTGAATGGGATGACAAATATTTTCAACCACTGTGGTCAGGAAGACAACTTAAGGAAAAGCAACACTGGCACTGATATTGTCAGAGGTCAGGATCTCCTGTAAGTAATTTGTTGGACATTCCATTAAAAGTGAGCTCAGTACAATTTCCAGAAAGCCCTGCACTTTTACTTCACAAGAACAGAGCTGATTTCCATAATTTGAGCTTATTTTCCTCTTACGTATTGTGTCTCTAATTTGGCCATTGTCTTGCAGAGCTAGATATAGAGAAAGACTGAGCAGTGCCTTTACAGTTCCAAGCTTTCCTTCCCCCCACCATTTATAATCAGTCTGCAATGATGAACCATAGAGGCCAAGGAATAAATTTCTACTCTGCATAGCTTCTCCTGTTCCTACAGTTTAGTTCACAGTTTTATTACATTAACAGAAAGAATTCTTGTTTGTGGGTTCTGCCAGATTCCCCACCTGTGGTGGATAGTTTTCAACATAACAGTGTTTAGGTGTGGCAGGTCAAAATCAAGTTGCAAAGTGTAAAGTTTGCTGCAAGCTCCACACTTTTTGGACATGTCAATACACCAAACGATTGCTGATAGCTGCTCAAGCTGCAGGAAACACAGCCCTCAAAGGGTTCACACCTTAAGGATCTCTTCAGATACTTGCAAATACTCTTGCAGATACTTGTACTGGATTACAAAAATTACATTCAGGACTAGAATTAAAAGAGCATAAAAAAAGGCTTTCATTGTACACTATATCTTTGAAGGTTAAAGGAAAGGTCTAGAACAAGCATTTTCAGATCATCCTTCTTTTAAAATGGCTTCCCATATTCAAGTTACAGTGTATGCTTTTCTTGACAATAAGCTGCAAGACCATTCTGAGATAGAGGTGCAGGAGGGCAAAAGGCAGAGAGATGTAACACTCCTAATTTTAAGCACTAGAGGATCAGAGAAACTTCCTCGAACATGTAAGAAAGACCATGAACACAATGGTTTCTTCAGGGTTTAAAAAATACCCAGTCTCTCTGTTAGAAGAATAACTGGAGATGGATGAGAAATGTCTTTGGATGAACGCTTGCCTCCTCAAAATTAGTGTCCAGCTATTGCTGAGTGTAGTGGAAAATCCCATTTCAGTCTCTAAACACAAGTATTAGTAATTGCAAACAAGAACACATTCCTTCCGCTAAATAATTTTGGGAGTTGGGTGGGGCTTCTATATTTTTCACTTGAGAAATAAAAGAGAGAGAGTATCCATTTATCTGGCTTTTTTTTTTTCCCCAATGGAAAAGTATTTTGACAAGAGCAGCATTTATGCAAAGTACTTTTCATGAATGTAAGAGACTGGTAAGCACCCGCAAATCATTCCCCCAGATTCCTCAAAAGCTACCACATTTTACCCAGCAATGACTTACCTCAGTTATTCAGTAACTTTTAAATCAACACAGAGAGAGAGAACACCCAACTAGGCTAAACTCAGCATCTATCTCCCATGTGGGCTTATTAAGCAGAGTCAATCGGTCCAGCACTGGCAAGTTAACACAGGACCACTAGTGTAGTCAGGCTTGTGAGTTACCTCTGCTTTTTGTTAAGCAGCTCAAGTTATCCCCACCTGTCTTCTAGGTATAAAAGAATGTCATATTAATTCAGGAAGGATTCTTTATTTCAGCTAATCACTAGAGAACAAGCTGACTTTAAAATTTTCCTTCTCCTCCATAGGCAGTACCCATTAACCTCCACATCATAGCTCAAGTACATGGCTCACTTCCTGCATCTGCCCTGCTCATTCCTATCCTACTCCTGTACTAAAGAACGGTGACATGTTCTTATGACTGCAGCTGTAATCTCTTCATCTTCCAAGTTTTACAGTAATTATGATTTTCTCTATTGTAATAGCCTCAAGAGCTTCCAACTGGGGCTGAAAGGCCCTCACTTCTGGAGCCATACATCATACATGTCACACTTGCATATCAAAGACACAAATCAAGTCTCAATAGACAAGCAATGCAAATGGGGCAGTGCACACAGAGGGATGGACCTGGCAATGACAAATATAGGTTAATACCAAATCAAGATCTCCTGCATCCCTGTCCCAGGTCTGAGTCACAGTCAGTGAATCCCACAGTGCATTTGATTCTAACACAAACATCAGCAGCCACTGTCCATCATCACAGACTGTTTCCCCATTCACTTTTACAGTAATAAGTTAATTGCAGCCTAAAATCCATTAGCTGAGAAGGAGATAATGACTGTCAGGCATCGGGATCCAGTGCCTGTTGGCTTAACACCATTCTAATCATTTCACCAAAGAAAGAACTGTAAATAGTTGAGGTTATCCCAAAGTTAAGGAGCCACAGCTTCACACACTGCAACAGATTCTCTTAATATCTTTTTGTAAAGGTGCTCAGTTCCCTGGGAAGAGGAACGTTATAGCAGCTGCCAGTAGTATCCACAACAAAAGTCTGTCACTGACCTACTTCAAGATCTCTGAGAAGGTCTTCCCTTCTGCGGTCTGAACTGGAATTATTTGAGTCAACAGTTACCAAGTGATTCACAAGTTGATTGCTAAGTGGCAAGGGAAGTGCCTCCACTATACATCATTTAATTCACTGTCTTCATTATTTAATCCACAATTCTTTTATTGATAAATTAAGGATTTAAAATCAGGACAGAGGCTCCTGGAATTCTGTGGCTTCGGCTTCTAGGACAGAACAAATCGTTACCACCCCAGAAATGCCACCAAGTTAGAGTATGAGCAAACTATCAGCTTTTATTTAACACAGCAAACCTCCATTTTCAGGCAAAATATAAGGAATTTAAAGTTAGCATTAATGACAAGCAATAGGTCTTGAAATATAAATATATATATATATATAGTGATAATCTATTTGAGGAATTTCCCTTCCTAAAACAAAATTATAAATATTACCTTTTTACTACTTAGCAAATTTGTAATATATGCACTGTAAAAATCACTCCTAGCAGAGATTCTTCATTTTGGGTATTTCTGTCAAAATATCCTCCTTTTACCTGGAATCTTGTCCTTTCTGCAGCATAGACTTGGTAGTGAAGCATGGCTTGCAAGACTTTTTTGTGACCATCTGGTACCAAGCAGACAGCCCCTAGGATCTCCAGCACAGCAATCTTGGTCTTAATGTTCTCAGTCCGTAAGCTCTGGGATATGATGTTGATGCTTTCTGGATGGGCCAGGACATGAGCCCGTCCTTGGGAGTTGTTCATCAGTGCCTTGATACACCCTATAACGGATGTGTGGATGCGGCTCTCTGAGGTCTCATAGTCCATGCTCTTCAGGAAGTTCAGCAAACAGCTCAGGCCATCCAGCTCAATGAACCTGGTCACAAACCTGAAAAGAGAAAAACCAAAAAAACAAGTAGGAAAAACAAGGAAAGCAGACCAAAGTCATTTTATTCAAAAGACATTTTTCAACTCTAGATCTTTAAAAGCTGGCTAGCTTTTAGCCAAAATTCACAGAACAATTCCCAGGTGTTTAAGAAAAACAAAGTAAACAAACCAAGAGAGAAAACATTCCAGCTAATAATGGTGTGTTACATAGTTTCAGGGTAATTATATGCTATCATCTTACACTTCTGTTTGGTCTCTGTTTTCTTTGTTGCAGTTACAACCAAACACTGTTGTGGTTCACCTCAACAGCTGCTGCATTTTTAAGGCTGAAGGGATTCTTTAGAATTGTTCCATCTTACACACGTGCTTATACAGCCAACACACAGGCTTCTCACTTTTAGTTATGAGTCCAGATTATCTTGAAAACCATTTTTAGGCTTAGCTAACTTTCAGCCAATACTGCTTACAGGTTCCACCTCCAGGATTTGGGCACACTGACAGAGGGGAACTCATTCCCACTCTGTCCATCAGCCATACTGCCTTCACACTCCAATCCCATGACATATGTATAGGAACACGTTATATTTAAAAGGGGCATGTTCGTCTGTAAATGGGAAAGCTCCTCTGCTTTTGTTGAAAATCAGGGTTAAAAAGTCCAGATGGGTCAATTTAGACCATGGAAACAGCCCTCTAAACAAATCAGTAGAAAAAGATAGAATTAGATAAATCAGTTCAAACCAATCATTCTAGCAATGCTTCATTCAAAGTTCCCAGGATTAAAAAAGGGGATTCAAAGACATGAAAAGGGCTGCAAATAAATTCTCTAGATCACATTGTTTACCTCCTGCTTCCTCTAACATGTTGCTCAGGTAGCTACAATTTTTTGGAATTTCTGAATGCAAAACCATGTGCATCACACTTGAATTTTCAGCCTAAAAATGTACACCAGCGATTATTTGTCCATGGCCACATTTTGAACAGCATAATACAGAAAGACACTTCAAGCAATTGAAAAGGTTGCTAACAATTGCCACCTGTGTAACAAATTTAAAAATCCAAAATTCTGCGTCATTGTGCTTTTACCCAGCCCCTCTCCTTCCCTAATGTACCATTCTTCTTTTTCTGTCCAAGAGATGCTGTTACTTATAATCAGTAATAATGAAAGCACCATGCTGAAAGACCAAATTTCACTGGCCTCTGTTCATGTCCCTGTACCAGCAAGACAAACTCAAGCCATACTTCTATTTCTCTGGATAATATGGATTTAACATATACATGGTCTATTGGTGGTTACACTCCACACCACACAGGAATTTTCAGTGTCTACCTGAAAGTTACACTCACTATGCTGATAGATTTGCCAACTTTCAGCTTATGTGGGCCAGCAATTTGACCAAAAATATGGAAAAGCCTGGTGCATTTAACAAAGTTTCGGTCTGAGGTTTGGGTTTTGTTCAAAACTGAATTTCAAAGTGACTATCACAGTAAGGGCACACACAGGAATGTGCGCACACCAAAAATGAAAACATGATTTAACTGAACCCTGCTAAGACAATCTGCCAAGTTTCACACAGGTCTGATTGCACATTCTCTGAATGCATCATTTTGTCTACCCTAACAAATCATAGGAGCAAAAGCCCCTTTCTCTCCAGGCCCGAGAGCAGCATCAACATTGTGTACCAGGAATTTGTAAGTCACTCAAAGCAGTTTGTTATTCAAATTGATTACAGAAAGATTCAAACTTAGTTAAGTTTCTGTAATGCTTTTACCTGCTAGCTTGATAAAGAAGACTGAAACAAGTGCATTCATAGCTAAAAGAGTTGCTGCAAAGGATTTATTGGGAAACAAAATAAGCACAAAATCAGCATGTTATTAAACAATGATGCCAATGAATTCTGATCAATCCCCTAAGCCTATAAAGAATGAAGTTGGTGTTGTCTCTACTATGGAGGGGCTACTTTAAATTCTCCTTCTCTTCTTACCTTCGAAGTTCCATTCTATACTTTATCTAGTCCCTCTGTCTTTTGAGGGCTGTGGGAAAGAGACTTTTTTTTTCCTCTTCTTTGAACTTCCAGGACTGAGGTAAGACTTAAGATGAATATGTTTCTGAAGTTATAGAGCAATACTGATGGAAACATCTAAGAAGCAGCAGAGCAAAGAGTCCCCTAAATGCACTTTTGGATAGAACACATGCTCTTATGACAAGACAAACAAGGCACTACAACCTTCATGTATTTTAGCCTGCTCTGATGACCATGTGAAAAAAAATGGTAAATGCACAAAAGTCACATTGTCCTGATTAAGTACAAACTCTCACTAAATTCACAGAGCAGTTTTTCTAGGACTGTTAGGATGAGGTCATTCCAAAAAAGAGGCATGCGCTGGAAAGTGGTGTGTGTCACAAAACTTGATTAATGACATAATTTAAAACAATGTTGGGACTTTCCTGTACTATTCCTAGCCCAGAGAGCAAACAGTGAGCTGTGTTACTCAATAGCAAGCAAAGCTAAGTACCTTTCTATTTCAGCTGCAATCAGAAGCAGGAATCAAATTATGATTTTCATCTTCCTTTTTT
This sequence comes from Drymodes brunneopygia, assembly GCA_013400955.1. Taxonomy (NCBI): domain Eukaryota; kingdom Metazoa; phylum Chordata; class Aves; order Passeriformes; family Petroicidae; genus Drymodes; species Drymodes brunneopygia. The sequence continues at coordinate 150,242 of VZTZ01051319.1, read as the reverse complement.
TGAACACTTAGTTCCTTTTTCTCTGGAAAAGCCAGAAACCATGCTGAGGGAGGTAAAGAAATGGCAAAAGCACTTTCTGGCCCAACAGATACTCTCGGTATGAGGATTTGCTTGGTGTGGGGAGATGTGTGAGTAAATGTCTGTAGGGGCTAGAAAAAGAAGTGGTAGGTTAGCTGACAGCCTGAGAGCCACAATCCTCACACTGTTTTGTGTGTGTGCATCTGTCTGCCTCTAAGCAGACATCTATGTGTGTATGTGCAAAAGCAAAGTCAGCTTATACAAGTAAAGAACTTTCTCGCACACAGTACACAACATGTGTGTAACTCTCATCCTACACAGCCTCTATGCTGCAAAGTAAGGTCTTGTTCTAGACTGGGAGGTGTAAAGTTAAACATATTTGCCAATGCATTCTGGCTAACACATTCAAATACTCAAATGTAAACACAGCAGAGTGTGTTTTAATAGGTGCTAAACAAGCAAATTAAAGCCTAACCTCACCTCAGACTCTCACTTGACCAGTTTAGCACACTTTAAAAGGCAGGGCACCTCTTTGCCTTTCAAGTTTTAGAGAGTGCTGATCAGAATGAGTTAGCTAGCTCTAATAATAAACCTTTCATCCAAATACAGATGTGGTGGCCTAAGAGGTACTGACCCACTGATGAATTCCAAGTGTTGGGGGTACTGCCTTCCTGTAAGACTTGATCCAGCTCAGGAAAGACAGAAAGATCATACGCTGTGGGTGTGCAGAGAGCAGGATGTTCCCACCCTGTTAACAAGCAAGGCTACACTTCCCTGCAGCATTAGTTTTTGAACCAGGGGGCACACATAATCCTGATAACTACTGAACTGCTGAAAAATTCAGCATAATGGACTTTGCTTGCTGGTTGCATAAATAATCCTCTTCAGTATGCACCTGGATGAAACATTGTTAAATCAAACAAAAAACAGAAGGAGGTAAATCTGAATAAAACAAAAGGAGAAATGCAGACAGTAAAGGGAATGAGTGATGATTCAGACTAAAGGAGGTATTTTTCAAGGGCTCCAAAAAGCAATTTTTTTCCGAGTCCCTTGTAAGTTTTTGCTTTTGCTGCACTTCTGAACCTCCATTTTGGGGCACTAAAATACCAAATGCAAAGCTCTTCTCTATCTGCTTCTGTCTAATAGTTTGTCATCACAATTGCTTAAAGTTCTAAGTTTTTACAAAACTGAGAGAAAATGTGTTTCTTTACAAGATGCAGATGTGGCATTTTTGTTCCTCTGTTCCATGTGGCTGGGATTGTTCCTTTGTGCTAGGATATAACCTAGCTTTATTATTTCAGGGCAGCTCTTAAATACCAAACAAAGTGCACTTGCTCAAAGGGGACTACAAACTGCTTCAGGGATGCTCCTATCCCATTATCCAAGGAGAAGAACTTGAGTTTGGATAGGTTTGCTTTACTTTTTATTGTTAGAACTGGTGGGTTGGAATAGACAGGGATTAGTAATTACTCTGCATTATCTACTAGAAGAGACACAGTTTACAGTAAAATAAAACAGAGAGCCAAATGCATATATTTTTCTTCTTTATATTCCTCTGAATCAGAGAATTCAAGCAGAGGAGCCTATTGGTAAGCTGTCAGAGCCCCTGTGTACCCTACTATCACAAAGGCATTCCAGACAGCTCATCCTGTGTGAATTTAGGTCTCTATTTTCCTCAGAGGCCTGATGAACAGAAGTGGCAAAGAAAATAGGATTTGATATCCAAACTAAACTATGAAAGACTAGTATTTTGAAGGCTTAGGTATCATACTGCTTATGAGAGGGATTTGATGGAGCTGAGGGCCTCTCTACTGCAACCTTTCCATCAAGAAGAAATTGGCTTTTTGATGAGGCACTGGCATGCAGCCCATTTGGCAGCTAACGAATTGAGTCCCTGGAAATTAGTTGAGACACAGGACTTAACTCAAAATTTGGCTTGGCTTAACTGGTTTCTTTTTTAAAAGTCCCACAACCATCGCCAGCGATTTAGAAGAGAACACTTTATAGGGCAGCCCATAGATGCTTGTACTGACGCTTGTGCTTGTCAGGATTATTACAAACAGATGAAGCAACGGGCTGTTGTCAAGGGGATCCAGCAGATGAACACAGGGTGGAGAAGAAAAACCTTGAAAGGCTTTGAGAAAAAGAATTTGCTCAAATGTTCATTCTTCTTTCCTCTTCTCTATTGCCTTGTCCTCAACAAGGAGTTTGGGCTGTGTGTTCAAAATGACAGAGCAGAACAACCAATAGTGGCCACCAAAGTGTTACAGGTGGACAAAGCACAGAAGCCTTGCTGCTGTGGCTGCACATGATGAAACCGGTCACCTTCACGAAGTAAGCATCAAACCAGCTCCACATTGATGTCATAGTTTTGCTATATCAAGTCTCAACAGCACAGGACTTTGGTTTAAAAGTCTGGTGAGAGTTGGGAGCTTGACAGCTGCCTCAGCTTCCATTTCAACATAGAGTTCAGCTGCATTTTACTGTGTTCTCTGCTTTAGGACAGTGATAGACAGCATCTAACAGTCACTTACCTCTTGAGTTAGGTCTCAGTATAGGCTGCAACTTCTCTGTTTCTATGCTAAAAGCACTCACTCTACCCACATGTAAAATTATCAAAGCCTGATAAATCTTTATGCCTGAGGAGCACCAGAATATGATTTTGTGCTCTCTAATAGCCCATCACAACAGGAAATAAACTGGAAGTAAAAACCAGAGAAGCTCCATGCAGTCAATTTTTTAAAGATTATGAAAGGGAGAAGCACAATCAGCACTCAGCTCTGCAAGAAGTCCCAGAAATATCCTCACCTCAAGTCAAAGTAACTGCAGTGAAAATTCTTTGAGATGATTTTCTGGATTGTTTTTATTTATCTCTTTATTTCATTTGTTTGGTTAGGATCTCCCCCCCCCAAAGAAAAAAAAAGAACCATATTTGGTTAGGCATTACTGAAGCTCTCTTAAACTGTGACTTCAGCATAGTGTGAGTGCAAAAGCATTTGGCCAATATAAAAAACATTGAGATTTTTTTTGATTGTTTCCTGATATCATATCAACTAAAGTTATTGTTTCTCCACACTGCTCTTCTAAGTGTTAAATTGGAAAGGTTTCTATACTAGTTAGTTTACTATTGTTCAGAGCTTTGTTCCCAGAAAAAGAAAGATGACCCTACCTTCAAAACTAGTACACAATAAAGTCTCTACATTTTTCTATGCCATAGTTACAATGCCAAATGGGAAGAATGCCAAACCAGGTGATGTCAGATGGATTAGCTGCTTTGTACTAAACAGTTCACATTACTAAAGATAAGGGTAAGCTTAAATTCAAAGTTCAGAGTGGAAGCTGAGACTTTGCCCAAAGTGAATCAACTTACACATGGGATGTGCAGGGGGCTGTGAAGACTAAAATCTGATCTTCATAGTCATTACCTGTGTTTTGCAAATATCTGCCACAGATTAAAAAGTAGACTTTTTTATTTTACTGAAACTACATGTGTCGGCATTAGTGTGCCCTCCCAACTAGACAGGCTCAGACTAGGAACTGTAGGGCTCTCTGAGGATTGTCTGAAATATCAGAGAGGCTTGTGTGAGGTGAGACAATGAGGTTTCTGTCCTTGTCACCCTTAGCAGTGTCCCATCTGACCATAGGGAGGCAGCTAACTGCGATGAAAGGCAAACAACATTACCTCATGGGCTGAGTCCGCAGAGCTGTCTTCAAGTCTTCAACTATTTTATTTTTCATTTCTGTTTCTTCTTCATCGAAAGCATACAGAGTCTGCATCTGCTCACAAAAGAAGGTGGCAATTAGGAAAGCCTGAGCTGCATGGAAGCTTAGAGACAGGCCAGGAATTATAAAAAGCAACTGTCCCATCAACACATGCAGAGGTGCCTGCTGACCTCTCACTAGGAAAGCAGTGCCTCAGCTACAAAACTGAATCCAGATGAGGCTGCTCCTGTGGACTGGCAGCAGCATATCACTTTGCCACACAGGCTAAGCCAGGGTTCTCAGATTACCCCCCAAAAATCACAGTTGCCAGTATGCCCACAGAAAACTGTACCTAATTTGGAACAGCAATCTGCTGTGGTGATCTATGGATGTGTGAGGCAAAGTTTGTAGGGAGAAGCAATATCTTTTATTAGAGTGACATGACTGGAGGGATTTGGGGTGGAGGGAAATAAAAAAACCAAACCAGACTTATGTGTCAGGTTTCAAAGCATAAAATCTTCTTCAAGTGACTAGAAAGCCTGCAAATACCCTAAATTTTCTGCACATAGAAGTTTGACTTTTCTTCCCCATGCAAAGTATATAATTTGTTTTAAGATATTGGTGGTCCCTGCACACTTTGCCCTTGCTCATTAGGAACATATACTGCAAAAAGCTGGAGCATCATAAAATCCCTGTCCCTTTTTTTCAACAAGTTAACTGAAAGTGAAGTTGCTGTGGTTCACCGTAAATTAAGGTGAGAGACAATGAGTGGAATACATACAGAAAATTATGGTTCTCGATGTCAGACAAAGCCATTAAAAAAGTGATATGCCAGAAAATTAAGGTTCCAGATCGACACTCAACACCACTGCAACCTTGTCATGTGAAGCAAGACCCTTCAGTGCCCTTTGCATGTATCATTCAGGCTCACAAGTCCCATGTGTGTCTTTTGAAAAAGTCAAGACTTAATGCTGGAAATTCTTAGCCTATAGCTATGTCTTCTTAATCACTTAAACTGTAAAATGAGAGGATAAATGACTCTCTATTTGGCAGTACTTCTTGTGGATATCACGCAGTGGTATCTGGAAAGCAGCTCTGAACCCCTTCTCAAATGAATAACCCAATTAAACTAGTATCATCTATCAGGGATCTGATATTGTACCTCTCTGTGGTGGAATCTGAGTAGCTACAATTATGGTTCATTACAGCAAAATATTTCAGTCTTTATTTTAGTGTTTAGCAAGCACTGAAGAAAACCTTTCTCTCACTGGAATCTCCTTTAACCTTCTCCATCCTCGCCACCAGCCCAACACCTCACTTCCCTTGGAAGGGATCCCACTGCTTGCTTTTGCAAGTCATGTGATGCCAGCACATGTTGGATCCTGAGGGTGGTCATTTGGCTGCATGCCGTTGCTGTCTTACGCTGAACAGCTGGCATGGGGAGATGTGTTTAACTCTAGGGGTCCTCCCTCTGATCCACGCTAAAGTCAAATTCACTCAGTAACAGAGCAAGCTATTTCCTGCCCTAATGGAATGACAGAGCGCTACTGATGGAAAATGAGCTGATGATGTTTTATCTTTTGCCAGCATCCCCCAACAGCCAGAAACATAAATTGAAATGCTTAAGCCAAGCCATATATGATCTCCCTCTTCGAAAAATAAACAGAAATCCTGAACAGGCAATATGGATGGCAAAGTCGTCGGGTGTGATTTGGGGCTTGATTTGTATTTTCTTGGGTGACAGCCCATCTGGTCATCTTTCCTTTGGCCCGTAAATGCTCCTTTGAAAAGCTCCCATTCCTCCAATGGCTTAATTTCTCCTCTGAGCCATTGTGGGGGGAAAGCAAATGGATGGCAGGAAGGTGCTCAACAGTACTTTGTTCAGAGTGAAAAAGGCCCACTTCCAAATGAAACAAATACAAATAATCCTGCCTTTACAACAGAGGGTGATTATGGAAAACCCCTTTTCTAAAGCTGCAGGCAGCCAAGAGCCCTTCATTTCTCACTCTTGCGAATGGCCAGGAATTCAAATCCTCATGCCCTCGCTAAAGACAGACTGGGTTTGCATTGTGAAATGGCTTTCTTGCAAGAGTTATAAAAAACATAACTGTCCCTGGGAGACAGAGGGGAGGGAACTGTCATTATTTGAGGTTGGATTTCATTCACGTGGCTGGCTGATTAATTGCTTTCCTGAAGTACAAACTACACTCGAGGACTAACATCTGCTGGGCTCAGGAAGTAGATAGTTACCATCAGTTAACCAAAATACTAGGAAGGGGAAGCAAAATAGCGCCAGGTCCTTTTCTGGTACCTAAAAAGTGGTGTATATATAGGGCTCTTTTGATAAGCACATTTTGTATATTTGAAGTTTTCCACATCAATTGTATCACCTGGGAAAGTATAACATCTATTTACTTGATTTGCCAGTTAAATTCAAAATTTTGTGAAAGCAATCATTCATGTGGAATTTTATACATAAAACTTCAGGCAGTGGAAGAAATTATTTTGAAATTTTGGCTCCACTTAAAATGAAATATTTTAGTTTGTTTTAAAAGCACAGATTTATTCGCACACCTTATCCTAATGTCTCATCATTCCCTGAAACTGCTGGGAGGGAAAATATAAGGACCATGATGACAGCATGCGGGGAAAAGAGAGAGAGAGAAAAAGAAAGAAAGGGCATAAACCAGCATCAAAAATACACTGTATAACACACCTGATTTTATTTAATAGCCTCACATGTGTGAAATGCAGAAGGTAAGAAATGAAAAGAATGAATAGTGAAAAAGCAACCTGGATGCTCTGACTTCTCATTATAGTCAGCTGAAATTCAAGGTGCACCACATCTCTAACTACATTAAGTCTGAACTAATAGAATAAATTATCATTATAACGAATTTATTAGAATAAATTATAAATCATAAACTATGAATAGATGTAATTAAAAAAACCCTGAACTTTTATGCAAGCAAGTTTAAAGTAAAATAGATGTCATCTAACTTGGAGGAAAGAGTTATCATCCACCTGCTAAATTCTGCTGAAAGATATATATATTTTTAACCTCCTGCTCTGCCTTGAGCAAATGTTTTCTGAGTCAAGGAAAAGGGCCTGGTTACAGCTGTATTTATTAATCTTGACCCATCTCACACTCTCGACCGAGCCACCTCTCCAGAAAAGCTGGCTTTTCAACTACTGTTCACCTGAAAGTCTCTCTGTGGAAATGCACACACATAGATCATAAAAGATCATAAAAGATCATAAAAGCAACACAATGCTGTCAGAAGTTTTCCTCCCCAGGAAAGTGCGAGCTGTTTCTATTTGCACTGCCAAGCAGCATCATGGGGCAAGGAGGGCATGGGGAGCAAAGGGACATTTCTTTATATGTGATATTAACAGGCCAGCTACTCTATTTTTAAGAAAAGAAACGTCTGTGTTTTGATGAATCAGCAGACAACAATGACATTGATAATGGAAACAGTCTTCTATTGTGGGCATGCACCCTGTCCCTATCCCTAGTATCATTTATAGCATGTAGAGATCAGGGGACTAGATAAATTTGGAGGCTTCACTTTCCAAATTAAAACATTATTAGCAACTGTCCCTTTGTCTTAAGGACTGGTCCAGAAGACAGTGTACCAATGTTCTTCTTCCTTCAGTCAGGCTACCTGGAATCTGGGACAGAGCCTCCACATGCTGTGAACTGCACTCTAGTAAAGAGATACAGTTTTAGACATTCACTCTTGTGAGAATTTGGATTAAAATCTGTAAAAATCTGAGAAGTCACAGCAACAGAAACAATTGTGGGAAAAGAACTGTGCATAAAATGCATGGGTTTTTGAACTGGATCAGGAATCTGTAACTTTAAGTGCTTCCAAACATAGTGGTCTAAGGTTACAAGTAGGGAATGTCAAACATGTCAGGAATCACCACATTGCTCTCAAATGTAATCTGTGAAGGGCAGATACAGTGGGTAACACTGCAGTGGGGCTTCTGAGAAAGGGATCCTTGAGAGCAGGAGCCTTAGCCTGCTGAAATCCACAGAAAGATACCTAATGATATCAGCATGAAAAAGGTGCCACTTCCACTCAGTCAGTGAGTGGGAGGAGCATATTTGCCAAGCTAATATATATATAGAAAAAGAACTTCATAATTAAACAAAAGGACATAAAAAAGGATGTGAAAGAAAATATGAAAAGATTTTTATGCGATGAATTCACAGGAGATGAAAGATTAAATTTTATTAAAAGCAGGATTTAAGGCATTTTAAACTAATGCTTCTGTGATTATTACTACCATTTCAACTCCAATACTTCTTGCAATATTTCTAATTAAAATATTGCAATACCTGATTGCGCCCAAGAGACACAAACTGAAATAGACTAGACAGTGTCAGGAAGCAACATGAAACACGTTTTTCTTTCACAGCTTCAAAGTCAACTCCACTTGGATGCAGTTTAAAAAAAAAGAAATTCAAAAAACCCTCCACTAAATTTAGAACTGAAATTATATGGGGCCCAAAAATAACTGTTTGAAAGTTAGAAATCTCACAGGTCTAAATAATAATGAACAGAACATGTCTTTTAAAGTGTGTTGGAGCTGGTTCTCAGCTGGATTACTCCAATTTTCCACTGATACAATTTCTGCAAAATCAAGTCAACTCAGTTTCACCTGCTGAAAAGTGAAGCAACCAAATGGTAAATCAGAAGCAGGGGTTTTAACCCCAGTGTGTCTTCTCAACACCTCAAGCATAAGAGTGAATCATGAGTCTTGAAGCCAAATAAAAGGTTATCAATCATTCAGGCCCTGGCATTCAGGCATGCAAACAACATTACCAGGGCTGGTGTTTATTGGTGCTCTTAAAACATGTTTAAAATTAGAAACATAGGCCAAAATATAGTCTCATTCCATGGAGCTGTTCCAGATTTACAACAGTGGTGTATACATATTCACTCCAAGTTTACATCAAGATCATTTAAAGACTAACCCAAAAGTCACTGAAATCAATGGAAAAACTTCAGTAGATTCAAGAGGCCTTGGATCAAATCCTACCAGAAGTATTTGGCTCAGTAACACTGCAAGGTTTCATACTAATTTTTTTTCCTTAATGGCCCTCGTAGAGTAAATTTGTTCAGTCAGGAAATCAAAGCAGAGTGTCATTGCAGTCACTACAGCTCAATGTCTTTTCTAAAAATAACTCCATATTCTTTCTATTCCCTTACTCTATCCCATGAAAATATGGCATGAAAGAAGGTGATAGTTTTGTTTATTCATGACTCTCAGTAGAAAGCAGCTTTTCTTTTATTCTCTTAGATGAGTTATTATAGCTTGTAAATCTCAGGTTGTTTTACTCTGCAAGACATATTTCACCATGAGAAATGCATCATTACTGCCACATTTAGCATTCATTAAGACATTAGTTTTACGAAATATATTTTATAGCTCATAACCACAATACAAAACGTGCAGAGAAGCCTTTAGAAATCTAAAATAAAAGCATAGGTCAACAAGCAAGGTGTGCTACCTAAGATTCTAGGAACAGAATTCTATCATAATTTTTGCATAACCATCAACTAACGCTGAGTAGATAGTGCACATGAGTAATTGGAGGAAAAATTGACTATAAATTCAGTAAAAGAATCAAATTTCAAAAAGTAAAATCTACCATATCAAAGGAGATCAGTCAACACTATATGGAGATGGTCTGATTCTGTTGGTGACCAGCTCTACTGGATGTTTCAGAGGAAGAGACACATTATACAGCTATTGAACAAGGACAAGAAAAGTTTTCCTCAAACACCTTCTTGGCTTGTATCTTAGGTGTTACAGCCTATGCTCTTTTATTTATATGCTCCTATATAACTGGATATTATATTATATAAAAAACTACATATTCTTTGATTTTTCTACTAAACTAAGAACCCAAGTGTTATTTTGTAGATTGCTTACAAATCAATTTGATACCATGCAACAAAATAAAACTTTGCCTAGTTTTTAAATCGTTGTTTTTCTGATTCATCATATATCCTCTTCAATTTTCACTCCAGACTCTAATTTGATTGCCTTCAGTGCTCAGTATTGTTGAAATAAAAACTTGAAATGCTTATAGTGCTTTCTAATCTATTGTTCTGCTAGAGTACGGCTCTTTCTTAATCCCCATACTCTTCTTTTGGAAGCCCTATTTTAAATCAGTTATGCCTTTTGGCTAACATTCTTCTCCTTTGAGGATTTCTTCCCAAAGAAACACATCCCTATGGTAGGAAATCTTCCCTGTTTAGCAGGAGAGGTAACTTACTGCTGCCATGGAATTGATGCGGTCAATGTAGTAGTCTGGCCAGCTGGTAGCAAGCTTGTTAGGGTCTTCTTGTTCCTGAAAGAGAAAGTTAGGCAAGGTTACACAAGCTGACTTTACAGGATGAAAGCCACTCAAGAACCACCTGGGATTCTTCATTGCTCTGCTCTTTATTGTGTTAACTCCCCCATACTCTTGTACAACACACATGGATGTGTGGCATTTATTACAAACACTTCTGAAAGTGTAAAGTTAGCACTGTCACCATGGTGTGTCAAATAAAAAGAATCCCTTTCAGCTCAGACTATTGAACACAGAATAATGAAGTTTGATGAAGATACAGTTATCTTTGGCATCTAAGCAGGGAACCTCAGTCCCTTAAAAGTACAATGTTTCCAAGTAGAAGGTTAACCCATTTACAGATAGCAGGTTTACATTTTTTATCTTTATACTGACAGATCCTATAAATTATTTAGTCTCTCTACTGTTAAGGTGATGGTGGAATTCACTAACAAAGGGGTTTAATGTCTGCTATGGAGGAAAAAAAAAAAAACAAAAAAACCAGGAACCTGAAAAGAAGCTGAAGACTGCATCATTTTGATGTGATAAACCTAAACAGGTTCAGCCTGGACATTAGGAAGCATTGCTTTACCAAGAGGTAGGTCAGACACCAGAAAAGGCAGATACCTAGTGAGGTGGCTGATACCCCAAGACTGTTGATTATTTAAGAGGCATTTGGACAATGCCCTTAACCACCTGCTTTAATTTGATCAGTCCTGAATTGGTCAGGCAGTTGTGCTAGATGAATGTTGTTGATCCCTCCAACTGAAATATTCCATTCTATCCTGTCCTAATGCTATCATATCCTGTAAAGTCAAGCGAAATCTCAGAACATCCAAAGGAGCACAGAAGTATCCCTCAGTTACAGTAGGAGCAATATTAATCCTTATCTCCTTACCTCCCATGTGATCTGCCTAAAATCATCTTCAGTAGGCTAATCTCAATCAGCCTTCTAATAGAAGACCTACTCTGACTCAAGAACCAATTCTTTTTTGTTCCTTGACGGCTCAAAGGAAATTAGATTTCCTTCTAATGAATCTGTTTATTTCTAGATAGGTGTAAGAGTCACTGGTTACAAGAAGGTCACTTTCCAGGATCCTCATCTCCCATTGTAAACTACAAATAACTAACATTAACACTCCTAGCATATGATAAGAGATTGAACCTCTTGACTCATCCTAAGGATGGCCAAAAGTGTATGAAGTCTGTGTGGATCTTGCCAATGCTGTCTGTGCATGAAAGCTGACTCACACTTGAAAAGCTACCCTGGAAGATATGCATAACAAAAGTGTAGGTCTACCAGAGTACCTCAGCTATTCCACCACTATTTGGTTTTGAGATGAGAAATAGTTCTACGTGCTGCCTGTTGAGCCACATTCAGAAAACACCTCGCTACCTGAAAATTTCCTGCCAGGGTATATACCAACACACAACAACAATTCCATATCACTCAAAAACTTCATATTTTGAATTACAAACAAAGTCATGACTGAGATTTGGATCTTTCCCTCTCTTTCTTCCACTGGATTTTCAACATGTAAACTAAAGGAGCTCTCCATTCATGACACTGACAAAACAGCTTTGTCCTCATCCAGAGAAGGACTGAAGTGCAGACACACATCAGGTCAGTGTCAGGTCGCACAGTACAGGCCTTAAGTCTTTATTAATCCCTTACACCCAACTGAACAACTAAGAAGAGCAGAAGAATTAAACAAAGCATCATACAGAGGAATATCATTGTATGAAAAGTATGAAAGGCTGGCAAAGTGGTAAGAGATATGAGCTATATCCACAATTGCTATGCACACACCATGTACCACCTCATGATAAGAGATGGTGCAATTAATAGCAAGATGATGTTTCTCCAATTAATTGAAAAGTTCTGCTGATTCTTCTTACTTCCCTTTCCTGGCCACAATAAGCAGAAATCTGACAGACCCATATCTATGTCAAATAGCGCATTACAGAAATATGCAACTCCCTACCAACAGCCAGTTAGAGTGGCCACACCACAAGTTTTTGGTAGACTGCCTTTTGTTTCCCTTTTCTGTGCAGAATAATACCTAGTGGCAACCACAACCCTAACAACAATTTCACACTTGGCAGAACTTAACCTCCCTTGCAAAAATCAATATATGACCTTGACAGTGGAAAAATAAATTAAAACATACAATAGATAAACACAGCATTATTTTTATATGATAATCTTATCATCCTCAAAGAGAACAACAGAAATAGGGAGCTAACCTACAAGTATGAAGTAAGGTCATTCTGCAAGGAACCCGGCTGAGCCACTCATCTGAAGCGCAATGAGTGCTCATGTGCCCTTCTGAAATTCTTCTCTGCAGAGAAAATAAAAGTCCTAGAGACAACTATAATTGTTTGTAGAGTATACCTGACAAGAACACTGTCAGAACAGGCCATACATTTATTCTCTATATTTCTCCTGCCTCCATTCTGAATTCCAAGTAAAGAAACAAACAACATAAATTAAGGAATGCCTGAACTCATCCTTTATATTCCAAAATAAGCTACATTACTTTTTGGCCTTAAGATTCTTTAAGGGGTAAAATAAGTATAAATCCTTTCATGCTACAACTAACATTTCTAGATGTCTGTGTTAAACATGCAGGCTGAAAAGCATCAGGATAGATACACTAGAAAAAATCAGAATTCTGAACCATTTTCTACCTAAACCCAAACCACTAGACATCTCACAATCAGAATTAACAACAAGAAGATTCTGATATCCTAAAGTATATCTGTACATATGATTAGCTTGACAATGAGGCAAGGTCCCTGGTATATCCTGCATTTGACCATTCTCCATCCATCAAAAATTAGTCTGAACTCTAAGTCTGTAAGTCTTATTGTTTGAATTAAAACTGGGAAAAAAATCCTCACTTTCTGAAGCTGTTTTGGTCTAGAGGCATATTAAGAAAAGAGGCCGTTCAATCTCAGTGGTCTCCCTGCTCACACCAAAGTTTTATGGTTGTCAATATGTGTTTTACTTTGCTAGAGTAAATGATAATGTAGTTAAAGCCTGGCACTTTATTTCAATTTGAAGTCCCAGAAAGCTATTTATACTTGGGATGAGCACGTAGATTTTTATCCAGCCCCATGAAGTCATTAGACTTATTTACAGCACTCACCCGAGTGACATTTTTTACACAGTCATGTTCATACCTGTAGCATCAGAGCAATTGGGGAAAAAAAACCCCAAACATATATATGCCTAAATTATGTGAGTTATGTCCATGCTAAAAGATTGCTGTACCAGGCTTTCTCTCAATAAGAGGAAGACGTATTGAAAATAAAAAAGCAATTAAGTCTGTGGAGTGGGGTGTAACAACAGGGTGCTGCGTTTTTTGTGGGTTTTTTTAATATATTCAGAGAAAACTGCAAGGCAACTTCATGATAATGGCAAAACCTCTCCCTTCCTCCAGGAGCACAGAGAAGTGCAAAAAACCCAACTAACAGAAAAAAAAGAGGCTTTAATATATAAAGCCACATAGGTATCAAAAGCTGGAAACAATAACCCATCTGTATAAGGAAAAACATTAGCTGAAGGAATCTATTAAAGCAAAGCCTTCTTTTAGCTCCTTGAACAGTGTAAATATTACATTAAAAAACAGGCGTCAGCTTGTGGACTTTATAAGGGGCCATATCATTCTTCACTGCAGTAACAACTATGTAACTGCTGTGAAAACAGGATCTTGATACTATACAAGCCTGCAATATAGCCAAGGTATTATATAGGCTTTGACACTAATTTGGACAGGCTCCATGACTTGGTGGAAAGTGGAACTTATGACTTCATCCCAAATAGGACTTAATGGAGTTCTGCAAATATTTGGACCATCTGAACCAATCAAAATGAAAGAAAATAAAGCAAAGAATTGTGTGCACAGCTCAGCTGATCCCAAAAGCCTTTTCTGCAAACCCTGGGAGACCTGATCCATCGGGCAAGCTGTTCTATGGAGACCAGAGACTTTTACAGGATGCCATGTCAGTGGGACCATTTGCAATACAAAGACTGCCAATAGCACACTCAAGCAAGCATTATAGACCACTGCCTTTGTTGCAAAAATTTCTAAAAAAAAGTACCAAACACTAGTGTTACAAAGATCATGCAGAATCACCAGATATTCATCACTGAGTGGATCACGAAAATGAAAGACAGTGTTTATATGGTGTCTTTTTCAAGATAATTTCAGTCTTGAAAGAAAGAGCACAGGGAAAGCCTGTAGAGTAACTGCCTGCATTGAAGCTCTTTCAGGGTAAGCACAGGGTTTCAGTTTCCAGTGATAACACGTTGCTATTTTACTTTGCACCAAGCCAACTCCAAAAATATTGAGCAGTTCTCCAGAGCATGTCCTGAAATCCTGAGCATGTCAAAGCATTAATAAACACATCCACAAAATTAACAGCTTTAGAAGGCTTCTTTCCTACAGATGGAGACAGAGGAGTATATATGCTGACACAACAATTAAAACTCACTGTCAGAGTTAGGAATAGACTGACACTCTCTGACACTAAGTCCAGTACTCCTTTATTTCCACTATCATTTATACCAGGTTATTTTTATGCAGTGTCAACAAATATTAACTGGGGTCAGCAGGTGCTTGCCATCCCTGGCTGTACAACCATTACATGGACTTTGCCCCTACCTGCACACGCACACAGACACACCCCTGTGATAAATTGCTGATGACTCATTAAGTCCTTCTAACAGGAAAACTGTAACATAAAACTTCCTCTTTGAACAGATACATCAAGAAATGCATCATCTGTTATAGCTGTCACAGGACACGCATGGGTACTCTTGGGATGACATCTATTCATTGGTAACATGACTTCCTCCTCAGATCTGTCTCTTCCGTAGGGCAGACAGCTGACCTTACTGTTTTGCACTGTTTAGAACAGGATGGGAACAAGCCACACACCTGATGCTAGAAAACGTGGGTTTAAAATATTTCTTGGACAGGAAGTCATGATACTACTCGCTGAGCTCCTCTCTATAGCAATAAAAACAATGTGCAAACACAGATGAAGAATATATATAAAATGAGGCTACTGTAATATAAATTCCTGTCCAAGCTTTATCACTGCATCATGTCCAGACACTGTATGCTCAAGTTTCTACCTAGGTCAAAAAGAAGTTCATTTCCTTGCAAAAGCCACATTAAGGTTAGTGTGGTTCCTCCTCTCAACAGCCTTCACACATCATTTGAGTACATCACAGAGCAGAAAGAGGGGTTATTTTACCTGGTCTGAAAGGTCAGCATTATCACATACATCTCAGAAAATATAAATCATGGAGTTCAAGTCATTACAAGAAACTTGAAAAAATTAAGAAAAAGTGAAATATAATATTTATCACAGCCTCTGTAGATTTTTCTTTCAAATTTCCCACTGAAAAACAGTGGGAAATGGAATCCTGATTACAGATAGCTGGGTATTTTTGGGGGTTGTCTGGATTTCTTTTTAATGACAGTTGACTGAAATTTTAACATGATTTACATCAATTAAGATGAAAGCTTTGCTGGATAAAGATTCTCAGTTTCTTGTTGAAGCCCTCTCACACTCTTTACATCAACAGCTTAGCTGGTAAAATGTTCATCTGAGACATACAGGCTTCAGACTCATGTCGATGTTCGGTTTCAAAGTGAAGGGCATGACCCTTGCTCTTCACATGAATATTTTGGTCACTAAAAACAAGATGGGGTTTTGTTTGCTTGAAGGGTGGAAGATGGTTATTCCTGGTTCTTCATTTCCCACAAGTGCAACTCTTTTCCCTTCAGAGATGCAAAGACTCAACTCGTCGCAACATCTGCTGTTAATGCTGAATCAATCTTGCAACAGCTTGCACTGCACACTGACAGAAGTCCTTCAAGAAATTAATGTATTGAGGTTTTCAGTGTCTCTGTCAGTGAGATCAGCAGAAACAGGAAAAATGGAATGAAGGCAACTACATAGTACCCAGTAATACAGGAAGGCTGTAGTACAGCCAAGAATCAATCCACATAAGTTGTACCGCACTCTCCTTCAAATCACCATTCTCCCTTTTTTCATGTCTGACCTACTGACTTTCCTTCACTTTAGGAAGTTCAGCTTTCAAAGAAACATTTAC
Organism: Drymodes brunneopygia; assembly: GCA_013400955.1. Taxonomy (NCBI): domain Eukaryota; kingdom Metazoa; phylum Chordata; class Aves; order Passeriformes; family Petroicidae; genus Drymodes; species Drymodes brunneopygia. The sequence goes on along the minus strand of VZTZ01051319.1, from coordinate 134,040 downwards.
TTGTTTATTAACACACTGTCCATTTTACTGGCTATGTCTCAGCAGCCAAAGTTTCACAAGTAAAAAGTGCTTTCATTAAAAGACAAAAAATGTGTTTGATCTGCTGTGGGACAAAATGCTAATTCAGAAGTGGAGCTAAAATACATCTAAGCTTTTCAGACAGTTTATGCCTCCAAGAAGCCAACCATGTCCCAAGAGATGCTAATTTTGAAACAGCACAGACCATAGGACTGAGCCATTCACTAGACAGATGTGGTCACCGCTCCATTCCTCAGACTTCATGACTAGCATTTACACAAATAGTCCAGAGTTTTGGGAAGGAAGCTATATCCAAGCCTTTTAAGCACAATTTACCCAGATTGAGAAAAACAAACATTACTTCTCTCCCTGGAATTAAGCTATTGATGTGCAGATAACAATCCTTCTGCCACAAAAGCAGTCTACTGTATAACTTATTAAAAGAGAATATTCATTAATCACCAGCTGGAGCATGCAACTGAGGAGTTCTAATTGTCTCTCACAAAGGTCAGGTATATCCATACATGCTTACAGTTCACTGCATTATGACACAGGGGTATTTTCCTTAACCAATGACAGGGTGAGTTTTCTCTTTTTTTTCTTTTTTTGCGTCATTTAGCTTGAGTTCTGCACTATCATCAGTAACTTGACAAACCTAATTATGACCTCTGATGCTGCTTACTGACCATTCTTTCAAAGGAAGAATCAAAGACTTCACATTATTATTTATATTACAAAATACTAATACTGTCAAACTGTGGAACTGTCAAAAAATATAATAAAGATTAAAAGTGAGAAAGGGATACATCTATGAACAATGAGGATTCCTGCTTAGAAAGCACTTTCTAATATTGAGAGAAGCTTCAGTGATGCTGAAATTCACCAGCCTTTAGAAATTAAAATGGATAATCAGCCATTTTTGAAAGCTGGTTGGCTTTACCAGGGCTGAAAACTTTCCAGTCAAGTTAAATATATGATTTATTTTAACTAATTATGCCAGCTCTCACTTTTTTTTTTTGCTTCTCAAGCACTCAAAGATACAGAATCTTCAGAAGTTGTACTTTACACACACATGATGTGTCATTGCCAACCTCCTCTAAAACTCAAAGCCACTTCAAATTAATTATTCCTAACTGATGTCAGTCTATGGGTGATGAAGACCATGCTTTTATTTCTCGTCCTCCAGAAAACACAGGAGATCCATTGCATATACACACACAGGGAGAGTTTCTCACAGAAAATAGACTTGAATGGCATAACTGGCATGTAGAAAGGTGGCTGGTGCATTGTTTTGCGTCAAAGATATGAATTAGTGTTGTCTGACACCTCAGAAGTCTCAACCACTGATTTTAATGTATAACTGTAATGTTTAAACCAAGATTAAGTTTACAATTAACATATCTGGCATAAGACTAACAATAGATTACTGATGGAGAGAGTCCTGTTTCAAGGAACCGGATGTTTTAGTACAATTGCATAGTATACTTCCTGTTTTAAGAGCTCCTCTTCTCTTCTCTTTCCTCTTCTTTTGGCTTTTTATCATTCTCCTTAATACAAGTAGATGTAAACTTGCTGCTAGTACTGACTGCAGCAGCCTCTTCTTATCACTTACAGATCATACAAGCCTGCTTGTCCCTCTTCAAACATATTCAGGATGGGAATCCCACCATCACCAGGCATGAATTTAGGGGTACAGTGTGTGAAGTGACCAGGAAGATGACTCACCCCTATATTTACAGAACTACTTCATTGTACAGCTGAGGCCACACTGAATTCTTCAGTGATTTCTGCCCTCAGGACAAAGCTTTCTTGCCAAATAGAAGTGCAACAATATTAAACATTGCTCCACTGCTGAATCTTTAGCCTCTGCCATGGAAGTTGGTCTCCTGTTGAGTAAGTTCTCCTGACTCTGTTACTGCATAAATATCCTTCTGTGCTATTACCTGAATGTTTAATACCTTTTATGTGCTCCACTTTCCATAAGCCACAAATCAACCAACTGATATTTTGCTGTTGATAAGTGTAAAATCTAAATAATGAACTGCCATTTAAGGCAATCCATTCTTTCCCTGCACTTCCAATGAACGAGACTCAGGAGCCTATCTGTCCTCAGCCCATCCACTTTTGGAAGTGAAGGGAAACGTCCATTAGGGAGGATCCTACCAGTCAGAAGACTGATTCATGATCATTTTACCCAGAGGGTGTTCAGAAGACAAAACGTTTCTCATGGACACGGCCTGCTCAGCAGGTGTGTGGCTCTGGACTTGGGCTGCACTCCTGAAGCACAGCTCTGTTCCCACAAACCTGCAGCAAGGTTGAGGTCACGGTTCTTTCTGCAGTAATGTGTGTAATCTGTGGCAGGTGAAGCCAACAATCTGTCACTGTCCCAACAAGCCCTAAGCAGCAGTAGCAGGACATATTCCATTGTTACGTTACCAACCAAACTCTGCATTGTCCCCACAACTGTTTACTCTGTGTTTATACAGGTACTGTTTGTACATTTCCATTAACCCTATTCAGCTTACAGTCAACATTCCATGGATATGGAAAGGGACTTTTTCCTTACCCAGCCAGCTCACCTTGCCTCCTATCCAACAGCACCGTTTTCAACTGTATCCCTACCACATCAGAATGTTGTCACATGGACTGTCTCCTTCTTCACTTCCTTTCCTCCTCCTCCTGGCATTCTTTAGGCAATGTGAAAAGCCACAGAAGGGCCCAGACTGTGTAATTGAAACTCCAAGTTTATCTTTTTGTCCTACTGTTTATCTTCAACAAGCAATCACTAAAAATCTTTTGTAAATAAAATGAAGTCACCTACCATTCACGGCAAACACCCTGCATGTTGCTTGATGATGGGAATGAAATGTCACTTACTGTGCTCAGAGACACACGGAACTACCTAGAACACACCTACCTAGAGCCAGCAGAGATATTTAGGACAAGTGCTTCTGGAAGTACACAGAGAATTTTTATAACCAAATTCTAAAAGGTTTCTCTTCACTGTTCATGACACTCTCTGTTTTCCGGTGACACTGCTACTTGCTTTAGTTCACTTCTGCTCTGGGCCCTTTTTTAAGCATGATCACAGTAAGATGGCCAGAGCAGCCAATGTATTTTCCATTTTTCTCCATCATTTAACCCTTCACTATTGGAAAAAAATGGTTAGGAGTCGTTGGACAGGTGAACAAAGGAAATAAATACAGTCTGAGAGGCCCATGGCTTTTAAGCTGCTGACCCAGTATTTGAGTATATCACTTGGTTGCTTTATCTCTGCCCTTTCCATACAGTGAGGTAAAACTGTTTCTCCCAGCCTTCATTTCTCTCACTTAGTACATCTGCCAAGTGTTTGGGATGCCAAGTGCCTTTCAACAGATGACTGAATTATCACAGAAGAGAGTGTGATTTTCACCTCAGTTAAGGTGCGTAGCTGAAACTGTCACATCTGACTGCAATGAAAACTAAACAACTCTCCAGAAAGTAGAAGGAAATTCCTTTCTTTCTCTTCATGGCTGCCACTATATAATGACAACAACTCTTTACTGTGCCCATTTCTAAACTTCTTACTGGAAAGACAGGAATTCAGCTACTCTTCCTGCTCAGTATTCACTAGGTTTTTAAAGGCTGGTGAACACTCGGTGAAATTCAGAGTGAGCCCTGATCTCTGCCAAATTTGCTTCTTACACACCACAGAAACATGTCTGTTATTTCCATATTCCTTGCTTTTCCTTATCCACCAAAGACTAATCTGAATGGTAAGAACTGTATTGTACAGAGTAATGCTGTTTTCACTATTATTATTATTATTATTATTATTATTATTATTATTACATGCCATCAGCAGCACTGGCTTATATTCGGATTGTGAAGAACCAGAACTTTTGCAAGAGGACAGACAACAACAGAACATAATCCATTGGCATCAGCATTTCCACATATTTCCCATGCAGCAGAATTGGATTGCTTGCCATTATTTTTTTAAGTACAGCAAATTACACCATGTTAGTAGGATGACAGCTGGATAAATGTTTGGTTCTTTTTTTTCCTTTTTTTTTTTCTTTCACACTAGGGTCAAATCTGCTTCTACCGAGTCCTCCCAAACACCCACAGAAATGCAAGCCAAATGCAAAACACAGCATTAGGAATGATGATGACAATATTCTAACTCAGGAATATTTTGAGCCTGATTTTTGATTAGTGTTGAGTTCTAACTTCAACTGAAGCACTAGTAGCTCACCTGAAAAATGCAGACCTGCAAGATGGACACACAAATTCTGCATACTCAGAATATCTATAGTAAATACCATGGCAAGTTTACGGCATTTATATCTTCACCAGTCTGAACTAAGGATGTAAGAAGGCATTTTTTAAGCAACAACTTTTTTGTTGGAGAGGGAGAGAAGAGGGAGGAAGAAACTAAAAATATTTCATGCTGTTCCCATGGGGGGCAGGGAAGAAAATACTTTTCAGTTATACATAAATAAACATATAATTTCAAGACCCTGACCCAAGGTAACCTCTTACGCTAGGATAAATAAATGAGTCTGCAACTGTTGGCATTGCAACATGGAAAACATAAACCAAATAAAGCAGACAACTTGGAAAAACTTATGATCTCCTCTTCTGTCTGCTACAACATGGTCTTTTAGGTGTCACAATTCCAAGCTGTAATGATGGTATATCATCTGAATTGTGCATGCATTTTTGCCTTCTTCACACTAAACTTACACTTTAAACCATTACAGGAATGACTTAAAGAAAAAAAAGTTAAGAGGAGTCTCTAACATCATTAAGACTACTATATTGTTTCTGCAAGTAATCACTTGGAGGTCTTTGCTATAGAAGCAAAAATAACAAGTAAAAAACATGAAGAAACAATTACAGGAGATTCAAGAGAAACCATAAAAAACAGGCAATGGTTCTTCTCAAGTATGCTGACCTGCTTAAGAAATAATAGGGCAACACCAACAAATTTATATTATAATTATGTGAGATAAAATTTCTAAATTCATTACATGGAACTATAAAAGAACGAGATGGTGTCTTACACGAATCTCAAGTTTTATTTTTCCAATGAGAACACATTCTCTGCATTAAATGATGTAGAAGATGTATATCATTTTAGGCTTTACTTTACATTGTATTAATGGTGCTGCCCAATTTTGGGAGCTACTGCTTCAGCCAATGACACACATTAACAGGTATCATCAATCAAACAGCTCTTCACGCTGAAAAGACCCAAGTACATCACTAATCAGGAAATGTGTGGTTTTGCTGAATTAGTGACACTCTTGCAGCATTTTGTTGTTTTCTGTTACGTCTTGTGCTTGTCATAGGTCAGAGTTTTTGAATTGGATTTCCTTAAGCCTACTTGCATGTATAGCAAAGTAATTTTTGAAGTCATGTGCCTGTCTTCCATACCTAGACTAAAGATACTGAAATGACCCAATGTCAGCATTAAGCTAACAAATCATTCCAAACATCTGAGCATGAAGTCATTCAGCTAACAGAAAAAGGAACAGATGCTGGTGGGAAAAAAGGAAGTTAACTCCACAACTGCTGGCATTTTCCAAACATCAAGCTGAAGGAATGCCGTGGTTTACAAAGGGCAACATCCTCCCACTGTGACTTCCCAGCTCTGAGATTTCCACTGAGCCCTAGGCTAATTGAAAGCAAGTCTATTTTCGGAGAATTAATTTGAGAGATTCCACATTTCAGACTGTTTCACCAGCAGCCTTCTGAGCTAAGGAAGTCATGCAGTCTTCCCAGACAAAAAGCAACCATGGATCCCAGGGAACCAAATAGCATCTGCTACTGCCTGTTTCAAGAAGTTGGCCCCATAGCAATAATACAGGACAGTATACAGGAGGTGGCACGTAGCCTTACTGTTGCTCCCTTTCTTTATAGAGCCACACAGCTGCTTTCCTGGTGTGATTTATGTACAGTTCAGAGAATCCCAAATCAATTTAGGACGGAAAGGGCCTTGAGAAGAAGTGACCTGCTCAGAGCTAATTTCAAAGTTAAATTAGGTTGTTCAGGTCATTGTCAAGGTTTGAATATTGAGTTAAATTAAAATGTTGACTGAACTTCAGCCACAAACTTCCAAAGAATCAGTAGGAAGAGAAACAATTTTCTGACGTACCAAAGACTTCAGATAAAGTATAATTCTTCATATACACTGTGGCTTTGCTTGCCTTTGCCCTGTGGTCATGAGACACCCTCATCGATTAGCTATCAGTACTGCTAATTGTGGGATTGCTTACACAAAGTACTCAAAATCTCACACAGCTTCTTCAGCCTCCTAGTGCCCACAAAATGCTTTTGCTGTTAGGCTATCACATGTGCTGTGAGGGTTACCCTGTGTTTTCCAGATTTCCCAGGGAACAGAGAGCAAAAGTACCCACTTTCACATCTACCCACACTCCCCCTTCAACACTTCATGTGGAGCTGCGAGAAAATCCCTCATGAAGTCACATCCAAGACTCATCAAACTGTGAGTCCTTACAAATGGCTTCTCAAATACTGCAGCAAGCTGTCTTGTGTGTTCACGCCTGCTGCTCCCAGATACAGCATATGGAACAACAACTCTAAAGAAAGGAACTTATAAGGGACACATTAAATGCTCCTTAAAGCTATAAATCTATAACCAAAACAGTTTAATATTCCAAATCAATCGCAGACTCTAAGAGCATTTCAAAGAGGGAAAAAATAATGAAAGAAGATAGAACTGAAAACAATACAACTTCAAACCACCCACTTCATTTATTATGGGACAACCACGTGCTTGGCAGTCTTCATACGGAAAGGATAAACCCCAAAGGGCTTTTGTAGCTCAGAACAGACAATACAAAACCGAAAACCCACACTCAGACAACACAATAGTGTGATCTTCATCTGGCATGTTGTATCACTAAATGAGACCAGATGAAGATCCATTTTCTCTCTTCTTTAGACAATATGTATCATCTCCTGAATATCTCAGAACTAGCTGAATGGCAGATTCCAGAGGGATCTATGGCCCAGGGTCTAATTAGAGGCCTTTCACTAGGGATGCCCCCCAAGGTTCAATAGTGGACCAAGTATTGTTTCACATGTGCATCAATGACTTGGATGGAGGAGCAGATGGCTCCTCAGCAAGTTCACTGACAACACAAAGCTGGTAGGAGTGGCCGATACCCCAGAGGGCTGCACAGTCCTTCAGAAGGACCTCGACAGGCTGGAGAGATGGGCAGAGGGGAACCTTCAGAAATTCAACAAAGGTAAGTGCAGGGTCCTGCACCTGGGGAAGAATAACCCCATGGACCAGCACAGGCTGGGGGCTCAGGTACTGGAAAGCAGCTCTGTGGAGAACAACCTGGGGGTCCTTGTGGACAACAAGGTGTCCATGAGCCAGCAGTGTGTCCTGTGGCCAAGAAGGCCAATGAGATCCTGGGGTGCATTAGGAAAATCATTGTCAGCAGGATGAGGGAGGTGATTCTGCCCTTCTGCTCAGGCCTGGTGAGGCACATCTGGAGTGCTGCGCCCAGTTCTGAGCTCCCCAGTACAAGAGAGACATGGAGCCCCTGGAGCCAGTCCAGTGGAGGATAAGAAAGATGATTGAAGGACTGGAGCATCTCTTACCAGGAAAGGCTGAGGGACCTGGACCTGTTCAGCCTTGAGAAGGAACAATGGAGAGGGGATCTTATCAACGCCTATCAGTATCTGAAGATACTGAAGATGCCAACAGGATGGAGTCAGGCTCTTTGTGCTGTTGAGCAATAGGACAGGAGGCAATGGTCAGAAACTGATGCACAGAAAGTTCCACCAAATATGAGGCAGAACTTCTTTACTGCATAGGTGACCAAGCACTGGAACAGACTGTCCAGAAAGGTTGTGGAGTTTCCCTCACTGGAGATATTCAAGAATAGACTAGATGCAATTGTGTGCCATGTGCTCTAGAATAACCCTGCTTGCCACAGATGACCCCACTGGTGGTCGCTTACCCATTTTGTGATTCTGTGATCTCATCGTGTATCTCCTACTTTAAAGCAGGAACCCGAAGAAGCGAATTCCTATCTAAATACATTAAGTGTAATGCAGTCTCCTGCTCTTAGAACCTCCATATGAAGCCTTAAATGCAAAGAAAATACCTCAGGGTATAAATAAAGGCCCTTCCAGTTCACTTTAGCATAGACATATTTCACAGAAGTAACTGTCTTTCCATCTTAACCAATCTGAAACTATGCTTCACAGTGCAAAACCACAGATGCACAGCAGTCCTACAAAAAACAGTAAGTGCAGAAATTTTCACTCACTTCCGAAAGCTTTCCCTAAAGGCAAGGAAGACTCCAGATCTTATATTTGCATCCATCTTGTCGCTCATCCCTGGTAGGCTATGGTAATTATAAATAAAACTGCAAAAGCAGCTTAGATCCCTCTAGCAGATTTCGAAGTATCTTACTCTATATCCAGCTGCACAATAACAAGCTATACTTTTTATGGTGACATTTTGCTGACAATCCAAACCTCAAGGGCAAAGCTCAAAGAGAAACTCACAAAGAAAAAACCCAAACCAGACATGTAGACATTATCTTCATTAATGTTAGACAGCCAGTATAGGACCAAAGTGGGAGCTTGTGAAAATGAGCTGCAAATGGTATAAAAAGACAGTAGTAAAACTACTAAAAGTTAATGTCCAACTAAGGCTAGGATTCTCAAGAGTATTTCAAAGCCTATGAGGATGCAGTCCTGATGTTAGGAAAAGAGAACTGAATAGAAAGTGATGCTGCTTCTTTGTGAGAGAGCTGTAAATCTTCTCTAGGAAGGATCTGGGGCACTCTGCACCTGAACTGCAGCCTCAGTGGTTCAGCACTGATCTGTGACCTCAGCCCAAAGGACTTGGACTCCTTAATGATTGTGTAACGCACAGAAGTGCCTTCTACTCTGTCCTTCCTGCCCCTTGCAATGAGCTCACCCAAACCCAGAAACTTCACCACAAGAACATCTTAGAAGACAGATAAGTGCAGTAAAGAAAAAGAACAAACAGTGCTTGAACTTAAAATATATTCACATATTCCAGAATTTATCTTAAAAAAAAAAAAAAAGGAAAAAGGGGAAAGGGGAAAAAAAGGAATGCTGTATGCAGCCAAGGCACATGTAAACAGTGCAGGGAAAAGGAATAGAATAGAAGAGGATGGCATGGCCAAAACATTTCCAAAAAGTTTCCTAACTACCTATTCTTTCATTTAAGTGGCAAGAAACGCATTTATGCATAGCATATATATTATTATATAACAATGACAGTTCTTTGAAAGTATAAAACAATTTAAATCAAAGGCTTTTGGAACCAAGGAGTTTCCTGACTCCTACTTTCACATCCAGTTTACTAGTTTTTTTAGTCACCAGGTAGATGAAAAATAAAATTAATAGTTATTTTAAAAAATAATTGCAGAGGATGGTGTCATGAAGGATATTCTCCTATTTTCTGCATACTGGTTGTTACAGCCTACAGTTTAGGTAAATTTTCCTCAAAATGTCTATATCCTACTTTGCTATTGTGGAGAATCTCTGTTCCATAACAGAAAAAGTAGAATAAATTTACAGATTATAAGTATGTACTTTTTTTTCAGATGCCACAAATGCCTACTTCCAGAAAGTTTCATTGTGCTGCTTATTACCTCACTACTTGAGTTTAAATAACCTCACTTGAGTAGATAAAGCACAATCAACTCAAAGCAACTATTCTAGGATACCACTAGAAAAAAAAGAGTACAAGATAGGAGATGTCAACAGATTATTAGGATTGAGATTTTTGTTGGGTTTTTCATTTGATTGGAAAGAAACTGTGTGATACAGCTGGTCCAATCTGACTCTACTTTGGAAAAAGATTTGCTACCAATTTTTTTCCTCAAAGAAAGACAGAAGTGAGAAAAAAATTAACTTGTTTAACTCTGCAAAATGTGTGTGCCTACTACTAAAATCTGCTCAGCCAAAGGCTTACAAATTAGTCCCTGGAGGCAGGAAAGGCCATAAAAAGAAAACGACTTGCTTTCCAATAGCAATAACAGCTTGCAGGGTTGTTCAGAAGGCAATAAGCTATGATCTGCACAATGAGGCCTCGTTCTTAGAAACACAGGCAGCAACCAAAGCAACATGTGCTGAGGCAGTTGCTGCAAAATACCTGCATTTCTACCCTTTTTGGGATCCCAATATGAGCTCGTTTATAGATGAGGCAATTGAGCGAGCAACTTTTTTCTTTCCATATAATTATTTGATTGGTATTTAATGAGATTATGTATGTTAGCATCAGCTGCTGGTAAAATAACACTGAAGAGCACTGGTTTTCTAAACTTTGACATCAGAACTTTGCAAATAAATACATTTGAAATCTTGGTCTACTGCTTGATTTAATTCCTGCAAAACTTATATCTGGTAGGAAATCTAGAGAGGAATTACAGAGTTGTTTTATGTAAGTCTAAATTTCAGCTTATGGTGAAACATGAAGATTATTCTAAACAAAACCAGAATAAAGTACCTGAACTTAGGAAGGATGTTATAATTTGTATTTTCTACATATGGAAGCTCCTTCTACAGAGGAAGAGGCAATCTAAAACATGTACTCGTGGTTTGGCTAGATTGTCAGGGTGCCATCAGTGGTGACTAATCAACGATTCTTCTTATGCAAGTCAAGACAATTGCGTTTCTTTGTCTATCCTGTACTGATTAATGGCAAGGTAGAGAACAGCTTAGATTGAGAAGACATTAGCATTTTCCAACAGACCAGCCTTTATTCCTTGCAAATTCCACAAATGAAAGTAAAGCATTCACTAGAGCTGCTAGCTAGAGCTACTCTGTTAGGTCAGATAATTGGTGATTTGCTTTTAATGCTAATAGTTTAAGATATGAACCCAGAATAGCCAAAAGTGACCAAAGCAAGAGTGGCTGTACAATACTGTGTGAATACTACTCTGTAGGTGTCACTCACAATCATGGAATTTCAGTTCAGAATTCAGCCTCCTGTGATTACTGTGGACTGCTGACTGGCAAGATGTGCCCCTGGCACACAACTTTCAGTGCACAAACCCACCTGTCTTCCTCCGTTTCTTCAGAAAGGCTTGATACCAGGAACAGGTGGAATGAGTTTTTTAATACTATAGTGACTTTCTGCCACCACACTGGAATCAAGAACCATAGAAGATTACATCTAACATCTGACTGCCAAGATAAATGTGTATCTACAACAATGACTAATCTTCATTTTTGCCAGTGACATTTGTTTATTTAAGGCAGCCCACTAATCTCACCACCTTCAGAGCAAATCAGGAAGGTCTGATTTTCCATTACTTTTAGACTAGAAAAGGCACCTGAGATTAACAACTGTGAACAGTTGCCTCAGTGTGCACTTCCTGACCTTCCAGCTCATAGTGTTTCTACTTGCCTTATCTCAAAGCATAGGGCCTCTGTTTGCCAGGAAACTCCAAGAACCCAACATCAGCAAGACAGAGCCCTCTGGGGGCTTGTCCTGGGTAGCTGGAAGTGTTCTGCCAAGTGAGAAACTGGCCCTTTTGTGGCTAAAATTAGATTGCAAATTCTTCAGGAAAAGGGGCTTTGCTTTAAAGGGAAGCCTGGAACAGGCTTCTCTGTCACAGTAAAACAATGATGATAGGTGGATTAGGTAGTAGGCTAGAGAGAGATGTCATCACCAATCATCTGACTGCCTGTGAGGGAAACAATGAATAACACTGTACAGTCAAGGTTTCAAGTAATTGAAAGGATCTACAACGTAATGAATAGACATCTGGCAATGGTATCTCATTCCAGTTAGCACATCATTTCGGACAGTTGGATTTCAGCTAACTGAAGTTGCATTATAAATATATTATGAGGATTTTCCAATATGCAGCTTCTTTAACTTTGGAAGTCTTTTAAGATTCTTATAGCAAATCCACTGCTGTAGAACACAGGGGAAAACAAATAAAGAAACAAAAAACCCCAACAAAAACAGAGCCCCCAATGTAATAAGTGAATCCAACCAATATATTAAATACATTAAAGCACAAATCTTCCTGCCAAGGCTCACTGGTCTGGGAGGCGAGATGTCTCTAAGACAGCTACAAATAGATCCTCTCCCATGAGAGCTGAAAAACCCAGCTAAGCTGGCCAGCAAAAATGTAAAGCAGACGTTAATCAGAGCAGCCTGCACCTTCCCTCCACTTGCAAGCTCTGTGTACCAGCAGGAAAAAGGAATGGAGACAGCACTGAAGACAATGGAGCCTAGACTGATCTTGTGCACTATTGCTAGCTCAGAGCTACTGTAATTAATTGATTTCTATTAACTTCCTCGTGTGAAGTTAAAAAAACCCCAAACAAACAAACAAACAAAAAAAAAAAACACCCTGAAGGCAAAACACCCTGATTGGACTGGTTTTCTTTAATTACACGGCAAGAAAGCTCACTGTCCCCACTTGGAGGAAAAAAAGCAGCAAACACAGCCTCCAGAAGGACCATGAGCAAGATTCTAACCTGCCAGGTTCAGTATTGAAATCTAAACCTCCTGTTCCACCTTCTATTATGCAGACTTACGTTTAAAGACTGATGCTCTCATAGCATGTCTTGCACACTTGGGAAATAAAATTAACCAACAAACCCACCACACCTTTTTCCTCCTAACATTTATGTCTAATAAATACATGTTATTGGGGTTATCTTCCTTTCCGACTGTGTGTTTCCTAGAGCAGCAAAACTTTTCCAATGCAACATTAATGCAGAAATTCCAGATTTAGAAGCTGTATAGCAATGATACAACTTATCCATTCACTTGGCCATCATTCTGCCAGTGACAAAGTATTAGTGTGATTCTTTAGCCTCTGATTTATTGCCCCTTTAACTGGTTTGTCAGAAATTGGAAGAAAGTGATACGAGCAGGTGGTCCTCACTGTCCAGTGCACTGTGGAACATTTCCTACAAAGTCTGGAAGACCTTGAACTACCAAGTTTTAAGACATCACTATTTGAAGACATTCTGAAAGACTTCAGCAATACTTTTTCTATTTTAAGCAACCTACAAAAGCTTTTAAAAATTCCTTAACGCATTTTCATGATAGTTGTTCTTTCAGCACAAAGAAAAAAGAAACAAAACCCCCCCTAAAAGTCCCACAAGCCCCAAACAAACAATAAAACAAAAAAGCCCCAAACATGCAAACATGTAAAAGATTCAAAAGGGGACAGTGTACTACTTTAAGATGCTAATATCCTCTTTGGAAATTACAAGCACATACATTACTTATCATAAAATTGTGCCATATCCATGCTGATAAAAATCCTTCCTTATTCATGTTCTTGAGTAAACAGTAGATAAACACATAGCTCAAATCAAAATGCAATTATGAACATGCACACTGAATTTATTGGTGAGCTAATCCAGTGAGGACAACAGTAGTACCTTCTTTTTGCTGCAGTAAATCTGCCATTTCTTCTCTGGAGGGAGTGCAAACATAGCCTCTCTGTTCTTGTCCGTGAGATCCAATTCATCCTGGAGATTGTGAGAAAGAAAAACAGAAGAAAAAAACAGTCAACAGCTGCATTGGTAACGTATTATAAGCTGAGAGGTTTCTGGACCAGGCATGTTTGACTAGCCTTCAATCAGGAGGATTTAGCGGCTCCCAAAAACTCCAAAGATTATTGGTTTTGTGATTATTTCCTTGCTACCTTGAGTTCTCCCTGTCAGAGCATAACCTATGAAGAGAGGCAGCCAGAACAACTCCCACATCAAACTCCCATTACTAATGATCAGTCGAGGATGGGAAGGATCACATGAAAGGGATGAAGTGAACAACTCAAAGCACTGGATTATGTGACACAGACATTCCTTATGACACTTAGAGAAAGGCTAAAAGTCTGATACATCTTTTTTTCCTGGCTGGCAGTACCAAATTGCTCTTCCATAGAAAGAAAATAGTTAAATTTCTCTATCTTTCAAGCAAAGGCCATGAGACAGTTGCCATGTCATCAGCAACCTATAGGTTGAAATGGTTTTCTAGATGTTTGTCCTCTAAACCATACAGACCCCCATCAAAGATACCCAGAATTTCAGAAACAAAGGACATAACTCCACAGTGTCCCATCAGGTTGATTAGAGCAGAATATTCAGTCTCTGTTAAGTGAGCTCCACAGAACATACCCTCTTACAGCTGAGCCAACCTTACAATAGTAAAATGAAGGATAATGCTGTGTTCTGGAACTGATTGCCAAATTCCACAGCTTCAGTTACTCCTCTGTAAAAAGGTTAATAACAACAGACTCTTTTCCTATACATGTCTCTAAAACTATCAAACCAGAGATGGCTACTTCCTCTGTGTTAATTCAGTATTGACCAGAACAGGGTTCCAAACAAAGCTGCCAGTTTTAGGTGTTAATAAAGACAATTACACAAAAAAGAATGGTCTTCAGAGAATGACTGCATTAGCAGGGACAGATGAAGATGCCTAAATTAGAGTTTCAGTAATATAAAGAAAATGTTCCAGTAATGTTTCAACGAATCAGTTTTGGCAGATTTCCCTATGTATTTGAAGTATTTGGAGAAGGAAGTGTCCAGGGGTCCAGTATCAAGATGACATTGTGGCACTAAAATGCTGCACACACAGATTCTGGCACCCACACTAACCTTGTCCAAGCAGAGACAATACCTCTTTAACCCAGCCCAACAATGGCTCATTTGGAAAGCATTCAGGGCTGGGAAACTTGTGAAAACAGTGAGCAAAATTGCACACTGAGCCTGGTAGCGGCTGCTGACAGATTTAAAAGCCCATAGAGATTTAAGCTACAAAAAGGTACAAAAGAAATGCAAACAGTAACAAGGCGAGGTCAGTGCCAGCAGCCCAAGGTAGAAGAAGCTGGAGGGTTATTTTAAACAAGAAAAAGTTTAGAGAAAAAAAAATTAGCTGTGCAAAAAGAGTGCAAACCATGTGGAAATATTTAGTGTGAGTTTCCAAATAAGGGGGCAGCCAAGCGAGGCAAGGAGTTTTATCCTTGCTATACACAATTAGAAAACTCAGGCCAGGATCACATTCTTCGGGGGAGAGGGAGAGTGAAACTACATGTAAGGCCTTAAGACAAGCAAAGGAATGCTGTTAGAGGTCAAGCATGTGGAAGGGAAAGGAGGGGCAGATTGGGAATCAGAAATGCCAGGTTTGGAAGAACCACCATAGAAATCAGAATATACATGAGCTGTCTGGGCTCAGCTGAATTCTTAGAAAAAAATATGATTGTTTTATTGACCTGCTTAATGAATGTTCTTACTTTACTTTTTTACTTTTTTTTTTTTTTTTTTAATACAGGGCAGCTAACTTGGTTTTCTAATCCACAGTGCTCTTTCTGGAGTCTGCTGGCAGATCGGACAAGCAGCTGCAGCTCTGCACAGAAGCTGTGCACTAAACTAAATGAAGATCTCACTCAATACAGTTCAAGACAAGCATTTCATCTAAAGAATGTACCTATTGACTAAAACCATCCTGAAGACAGCATTCTGACACTGCAGCTTCTAGACTGTCCCTGGATACTGGCAGTATTAGGGATATAAAGATAAATCTGCTTTCAATGGCACAATAAGACTGTGTAACTTCCAGTCACAGAATTTTGCACTATGACATGCTTTTCAGGACAGAAGCCGACAAAGCTAGTTTGAAGGGATGGAACATCCAGAGTGAAAACAGTGCTCCCACATTATTGTGACTCAGGAGAGTAGAGGAAGCCAGAAGAACTTTAGATGTCATCACATTAGCTCAGGTAGCATAGTAACAAGGAAACTGTTCAGGGTTTCCAGGCATAAGGGGATCATCAGAGGCAGACCCAAACACACCTGCCTGGAACGTGGCACATGAAAAATGGCTTACCCTTAATTTTGAAAGTTAGTGTTTGTCTTTGTTAGGAGGTAAGATGCTGAGCTCTAACACCCAGGTCAGATGGGCAGATAGCAAGCACGAATATTCAGCAGGGAAAGAAACATCTCCAGAACACAAAGCAGCAGTCAAGCTCCTCAACTCCCTTTCCTGAAGTTAGTGTTCAGCAAGTGTGCTTCTACACTGAGCAGAAGAAAGGAGTAGGAAGAACTGAAGAGGCCTGCATGTCCTCATCTTCTACACTACCAATCAAAACCCACTCTATAAAGAAACCCAAGAAATCCCCGCAAAATACAAGAGACATGATACCTTCTTCTGGAACTCTCCAAATCATTTTACCTCTCCCATTCCCATTCTGTAAAAGATGAACAGAAGATCACTGTGACTGCACAGGAAAACCATGGATCTAGCTAAGAAAGAAGACCCTGAATTAGGCAGGGTATTTTTCTATTCTGACTTAGGATCCTAACAGATGGCACATAAGGAAACCTGCTGCCTTGGAGAGGAAGCAGGAGGAACAACAGAAAGAATAGATTTCAGGAGGGTAATTTGGTTCATGAACAGGTCATTCTGACCCAATGACAGAAGCAGATCTGTCTGCATATAGAAATTCAGACTGTAGAGTTAGCTCAGTGACGGCAAGTGGTTACTGAAAAAAGAAAGGAATTGCCCAATTCGGCAGGAAAGGGGAAGAATGATAAACTGAATGCAGTCATCGAGACTGGGAGTGGAGCCAGACCAAGGAAGCCAATGTGATTGAATGCCCAGGGAGCAAGTGTAAAGGGCAAGAAAAAAAGGGTCAGTCAGAACAAAGCAAGGAAAACTCCCTCCTCCAGCACCTGTGCAAGTTTCCCAACAGAAATGCAGTAAGTCCTCTTCGACACCTTGGATGGGCAACTTGGTTCCAGCAATTCATGCCAGTGTGACCCTCCTCAATGGAGCTCAGCCTGCTGGCTCTTAAAAATGCTTGAAGTTTCATGAAACACAGAATAAATGGATACTTGCCGGACTGTAGTGAGGAAGATGTAACGTATCCCCAGTAAGTAGTGCCTACGTTTCTTTCCTTCATTTATTTCCAATTTTATTTTATCTAGTGGTAGTTAATTCAGTTAATTTAACTTTCTTGTGGGCATTTTATTTACTTACGTAGATTGAATTTCAATGATAAAACATTTAAAAAGAACTGGAACTGAATTTGAGGTTCAAACACTTCCAGTCCCGTTCTCAGGCCAAAAGAGAAGATGGCCTCCATTCAAAATGGCTACAACCCAAGGAAATAAGAGACAGAGAGAAAGAAACAGAACAAGAAGGAGGAATGGGTAGGAAACATAAATCCAGTATTTTGCAGGATTTAAAACCACATTATGACCCTTGTTTTTGGGAACATTCATCAAAGCATGAAAGCTGGAATGATACTCAAAGCTCCACAAAAGCATTTCTCACCTAGACTGGGCAATACTTTGTTTAGTGACACAAAATGAAATTAATAAAGAGAAAAAGTAAGATTTTGGTAATGTAGAGGAGTGGTTCACTTGGAGAGAGGCCCACTAAAGGAGAACCCTTAACACCTACCAAAGTGCCTGCCTCTCTAAAGGAGAAACTTCAAGGCCGTAAGTACACAGACGAACCACAGCTTCTGGTCTCCAGCATCCCCTGATTCGAAGCCAGAATCATGAAGGCCAAGAGCTCCAAACTTGGTTCTCCAGGGATAACTGGACACTCACAGGAAGGAGATATCCTCAGTTCCAGTTTCTCATTCTACTTGTCCCAGGCCCATTGGCTGCTGGACTTACTGGTCACTGGGGAGGTTCACACTGACTTAAGGTCAGACAGCTGCTTCATTTTGTACAATACAAAAACCGACAAACCAAAACAACCAACCAACCAACCTTTACAGGCTGGTGGGTTGTTTTGTTGTTGTTGATGATGTTTTGTTTTGTCTTCATAAATGTTTAATGAGTCATGCATAGCATCTCCAGCATTATGAAACCCAGGATCCTCATATGGTAGGTTTACTGCAGGCAATAACTTGATTAATATGGGCATAACAAATATTTTGCCAGAAGGAAGAGGACATTTTGCTCATTTTCTTATGTTCAGCTGGATAACTGTCTTGTTTCAACAATTTCTTATAATTTCAGCTACAGAGAGTTGCATTACACTTTTAGTTTTTACCTGTAGGTCACAGTGTCTCTTACTTACAGGGCTCTTGAGAGAATATCCTGTCTATAAGCATCCTCCCCAGGCCTGTGTTTCACATTTAATTGCTCTCTTTATGACTGAGAGATGTTAATGACATATAAAAGCATATTCTGTTGCTTTTTTTTTTCGTTTATTTCTGCCTACAATCATATTCAGGCAATTGTTAAAGCACTATTAGAAAATGAAATGCTTTTATGATCCTCAAATAGAATAGCTTTGGCATAAAATCAATCTTTATTTTACACCACTGAATCAAACAGTAAGACGTAACACATAGGCAAATAGGCTTCAACACTTCCACTGTTCAGAGATGCCTATTTTGACTGCCTGATTACAGCTCTGTTGCATTTATTGGTTCTTTAACAGCAGATGAGTACTCAAGCAAAAGGACAGACAGGTCTTGGCATTAACAGGCCTGTGGGGACCAAACCTTCAGATAGCACAAACCGGTAAAGCTCTCCAGAAATTTTACTCTCCTTTGTTAAACTCAAAATGGAAACTTAAGAACTTCCAGAACAGATGAGAGCAGCAGTTATCTAGCCTGTGACCAGCACCAAAAGTTCAGAAGGCTGTGCGAAATCCTGCAAAATACAAAGCAACAGAGATGGCTCCGTAGATGGTCAAACACTTCCCAAGTCCCTGCCTCAAACAACCTGGCTGATTTTGTGATACAGGTGAGTTAATGTCTCTTTCAAGATAGCAATAACAATGGTATTTCCAATATTTTTTTGTGCAGTTTGTTCCATCACACCAGCATTATCCTTAAAGGTTCTTTGTGAGTCATCCAATAAGGAAAACTGAGACAGTAGGAGTTATATCCGGATGCCTTTACACACTCTAGGACTAGGCTTCACAATTTGAAGACCATTTATTCTAATAATTTGCTTGCAATGCTCATTTCAAAAATTTAGGTTCCAAGAGTATGTTCATTTTTACATTATAGCTTGCACTGTATCAATTTTAGTTTAATGCACTGCTCTTACCTTGCTTCCTGTCCATATTCCCATTCCTTTTGTTTTTCTCTCTTGTACACCTACATTTTCTTTTTCCCCTCGCTAATCTTTTCCTCCTTCCCCTTGACCTTTTTCACCTGTCAAGTACAAACACACTCTCCCTCATCCACCTCATCCATCATTCTCTCTCAGTCTCTTAAGAGCACCAAATCCACCCAAGTTATAAAACTAATTATCATGCACTGCTGCCAGTATAAATTCCCTGTACAGTATGATACCTGTTACTTCAGGTTCCCCAAGGTCATTTATATAGACGTCTGTCACCATGTCCCCATAGAGGCCACATTCCAGTTCCACCAATGTTCCCAAGTGGCTTAGTACAGCTGACAGCCTTGTGCTCTGACCGGATTTGTTTAAATCTTGTACAAAGTAAACAATGACTATGACACACCATGGGATCTTATCCAGAATCCACCAGCAGGCCCCAGAGAAGGTTCATGTTCATGTGTAATTACTTCAAGGGGATAGGTGATGGTGGGTTAATCAATGCTGAAACACAACTCAAGCAAACATGAGATAAAAGGCACTGACATGCCTGGGACTTTAGAAGAAAGAGAAGCAGTGGAAAGAGATCAGGGGCAAGGCTGTCAGCAGAACACTACAAGCTTTTGGAACAGAGATTCCTATCCAGCAGAACTATTACCACTTCAAAAAATGGACCAAGTAGGACCAAGTTGTGACTGAAAGCAACGTTTTCACATTAACAACAGCCCCAGGAACATTTATTTTTCGGTTCATGCTGCCTGTGCCAGGTTCCACTGACAAAAGCAAGCAGGTTAGTCGGGTGGCTCACATTCAAGCTGTGCCCACCAAAAAGGGAGTAGCAGAAATGCTCTCATCGTAAGTCCAGAGGCAGTTGTCCAAAAAGCTGCTTCAGAGATAAGTGCAGTGAATGAATAAAATAATGAAGCAAAACAATCTTACTCAGATCTCAGTCTCTTTGCAAAGAACTTATGAATCCTTCNCCACTGTTTTGTTCATTCTAGCTCCCCAGGCGGATATGTAAGAGGTAGCCTGCTGGAAGAATGCTCATTTCCAATGCCGAGGAGGTCGATGAGGCATTCTGAAAGACTGCCTGTCCAAATTGACAGTGAATGAGGTTCATTTGACTGCACAAACCACCTACACTCCAGTACAAACTGGAGCAATGAACAGTGCAAAAGTCTTTGATCAGTCAACAGCACTACCACCCACGCAGCCATCACATCTCCAGGTGAAACACATTGGTCGAAAGCTCCCACTGGGGCACTGATATACATGCTAAGTCCACAGATAACCCACGACAAAAAAGCAAAATGAACCCCAAAACAAGCCAGTCCCTCTCATCAACCTCTTCTATCTCATCCTAATCCTTTGAATTAAAAGCAGCCTTTGTAAAGCACACAGGCAGCACACCATGAGAGGCATGGGAGTAACATTTAGATCAGTTTTACAATTGTTAAGAATTAGGTGCATCATAGTAGAACATCATTGGGTTCCATGTATGTCACCCTGCTTTGCAGGGTTCTGTATTAGTAACTTGGTAGTACAAGTTTTCTATGTATTTTCTGTAAACATGGTCGTTGTTTTTCCTAACTGGCTGAGATTGTTTTGCACTTGTAGATTGTTTTTCATTCCTTTCCCCTGGGGTGGAGAAAGATGATTGACCACACAATTATCCTGTAAACTTACAGAGGTGTTGACCCCTCTCACCAATCCCTGATTGTCTTTAGAAACATATAAAAATAAGAAAATAAAGAAAGGCAGGCCTTTTAGTTGGTCCTGCCTGGAAATTCAACTACTACTCTGGAACCTGCATGTTTCTTCTGTTGCCAGCTGTGCAACACATGTATTTGCACACATATAGTCTGTGCATGTGCAGATATGCATGCCCCTCACACCTTACATACACAAGAACTATACACATAAGGCATATCACATAACATTTGCCCATACCCACAGTGTTTTATCATTACATTTGCGCATTAGGAAACCACTGTGCACACATGAATTGCTAACATAGTCTGTTGGCAGAGGAAGAAATGTTTACATTTCAGCTACTGCCATGGATCTGACTGCAAAGCAGAGAAGCAGACAAACAAAATGCTGCGATTCCCATTACACTCATTTTTCCTCCTTGCTTTTCAAAAAATTGCAGCTTTAAAACTTCTTCAGTACTGGGGGCCCAAATCTCTTGATTCTCAGTCGTAACTGTACAAGACAGAAAGCACCTGATATTTACATACTGGAAGATGTGTTTCTCCTCTACCCTGCCAACACAGAAGTTACTCATTCTTAAGGCTTAGCAGCAGCAAAAGACTTTCATCCATCAAGGGCATTGCTTTTTGGTAGAGAAATGCTTCACACAGAAAGTCAACTAACAGCGCTCCCTCTCACCCCCAAACACACCCCTCATTATCCTGCTTCCTTTTTCCCTTCTTAATCACTGGTTAATTGCTTCCTTGTTTCCTCGAGAAAAGCTAAATCCTGTCCCTCTTCTACTCCTCAAAGTTCTCTGTGATTTGACAGCACACAAGTACGCATAACCAGCAAGGCCTGTTGTGGCAATCCCCTCTCACAGGCCTCCAGAAACAGCATCTGCCATTCATTTTTCTGTCCTTCATAGGCAAACCACATGCATGAGACAATGATCTGCTGGGCCAAACAGAAAGAGAAAGAATGAGGAAAACCAGTACCTCTTTATGCAACAATACACACAGGTGTTAGAGAGAGAAAAAGATCAAGACTCAGACACGCACTCATATGCAGGGCTATAAATCAGGTAGAGTAAGAGGGATATTCCATGGATGTGGATGGGCATATAAGGACAGTAATGTAAAACAGGTGTCTATCATCACTGCTTTTTCTGTTAAGGTGGGCTGCATGTCCATGCCAGTGAATTTAAATGAGCCCAAGGAGAGGGACAGGGATGAAAACTGAATACTCAGGCTCATGTCTAATCTAAATCCCTGCTGCTGCAATTTAAGCCTATTACTTCCGGCCCTATCAACCACTAATGTGGTGAGCAGATTTTTTTCCTTCCTCTTGATAACAGTTTTTGAGTCTGTTAAAGACTGTTGTAATGTCCCTCCTCAGTCCCTTCTCTTGAGGCTAAACAAACCCATCTCTTTCAGTCTTTCTTAGAGGCTATGTCCTCCGGATCTCTCATTCCTCTTCTAATTGACTTTTGGCCTTTATCCGGTCAAAGTACATCTTTCTTGAACTGTGCTGTTCAAAAGTGACAACAGTGTTCCAGCTGAGACCTGACCAAAACTGAGTGCAAAGTTTATTTCATGCATCTTCCAGACTGCCCTTCTGGTTATATACTCCACATATTCCATATAGTCAATGACTTTTTTTTTATATATAAAAACCCTCAAAACCTGCATGACTTATGTCCACTCATACTCAACTATAATCCCAAGGTTTTTCTCGGAAAAAGTGTACCTGACTGCTTTCTGTCCTGAATTAACAGTCTTGCTATTAAAAGGAGTTTTAACTGTCCGCACTGAATGCCATAATTTTTTCCACACAATTTTTCCACCTTATTTTAAGCTTATCTTTTAACATATCCATAGTATGGATATGTGCCTAGTGACACACTCTAGAGAGCTGTGCTCACTGAAGGCTCATATTGGGGATACCACTGAGAGACTACCAAGCCTGGTAGTGTCTACTGACCATTATCCGCTGCTGTTTTTTCAAGTGGGCACTAGTGATATGAGCAGGAGCAGTCTGAGGAGTATCCAGAAGGATTGCAGAGCTCTGGGAGTTGTGGTAAGGGACTCTGGAAGACAGGTAGCTTTTCCATCAATTCTCCTGGTCAAAGGGAAGGGCTTTGAAAGGGCCAGTTCAGTCTGGTAAACCAATGAATGGATACAGGACTGGTGCCACAGTCATATGTTTGGCTACATAGACCATGGGATTAATTTTGAGAAACCTGGTATACTGGGGCCAACGGGGTCCATCTGTCAGAGAAGGGGAAGAGCATCTCCATTTATAACATTGCCAAGATGGTGAAGAAGGCTTCATCAGTGAACTGAAGTTGCTGGAGAAGGGGATCCTCAATCCACCCACTCCTACCAGTTTGGTGTCAGTGCCAGCAATAGATGCCCAGATACTAAACAGGGATCACATGTCAGCAGGAGAGTGCCTGGACAGCAACAAAAATGAATTCGAAGCACTGCTGCCAGTAACTCAGAATCATCAGAGATCCTACTAAAACGCCTCCATACATCATATAGCATGGGGAATAAACAAGAGGGGTTTGAGATGTGCACATGCCTGCAAGGCTTTGATCTTACTGGCATAACAGAGGTACAGTAGGATGCATCCTATGAGTTGGAATGGAAGAATATAGGCACTTTTGGAAGGTCAGGTAGAGATGATGAGGAGGCAGTGGTGCCCTCTATGCTAGTGACCAGCAGGAATGCGTGGAGTTCCACCTGGGGATGGATGAGGAGCTGACTAGGAGCTTATGGGTCAGGTTTAAGAGAGGACAGGGACAAATGACATTATAGGGGAGTCTGCTGTAGGCTGTCTGACCAGGAAGCTCCTCTGTAGACAGACAGGAACATCCTCACAGCCATAAACCCTGATCCTCCTGGGGGACTTCAACCACTCCAGTATCTGTTGGAGGCACAGCACAGCAGGGCATGAGCAATCCAAGAGTTTCCTGGATCACACGGATGATAATTCCCTAACAGATGTGCTCCGTTTTTCACTATCCAGTCAATTAAATGAAACACCAAACAGAACTCAGGCTGTTATACCTCTCCTTGATACACTTTTTCACTGTGACAGGTTGCAAGTCCTCTAGTACAAGTACCAAATTTACCTCCACATTCTGACTGTATACGCAGCACCAAATACCTCTCTCAAACAGAGCTTCTAGTATCAGCATATATAACACTAAATAAAAATAAAATCTGCTGTTTCAGCACAGTGCCCACTTTCTGCCCCTTATTTCCTTTCCTTCCCCTCCCCTCACTTCCTCCCTCCCTTCCCCCTCCCTGTGCCAGGGTTTGTTTTTCATGCCAAGGTCCTCTAGCTGAGACCCTGTATGGGAAGGTAGTTGTGGGAAAGGTTGTTAGGAAACTGCCGTCTAAACTGCTACCTTTCCGGCTTCCACACCCTCTCCCTCCCTACAAAGTCCCCTCTGTTCTGTTTTAATACTAATGAGTTCAGAGGAGGTTCCTAGGCTGGAGCAATTCACAGTCTAGACTGTGCCAAAGCACACAGGCACACACCTCTCTGATCGCTTCCTGCCCAAACACAGTCCTGCTGGCTCAACCTTCAAAATATGGGCTGGGGATTGCTACTGCTGTGCCAAAAAAGCAGGCTGAATTTCCAGGGGCATCAGTGCCACCTACTCCTCCCCTCACAGCTTTATCCTCTTGTGTGCATCCTATTTGCCATATGCCCCCATACAGGAAAACAAGAGTAAGTCAGAGCTTGGCTGACCTTTAAATCACTGATAAAATATTACGTAAAAGGGCAGGAGGAATGGAGAGGTTGGTTAAGAATTTAATGAGCAAAATTAACATCTTATTGAGCTTTGGTTGTGCAGCTTAGAAACACATGCTCAAGCTTATACACAGGGTAAACTCAAAGAAACTCCAGTAAATCAACATCATTTTTTGGCAGAAGTTCAGGTTTACACAGATAAAAGCAAAATCAGAAGCTAGCTTTAGTTCTCCTCTTGCTCTCTGAGTAATTATTCCAAATTTGGTAGTGCAAACCAGAAATCAGAATGCCCCAAACTCCATTACATTGAGTGGACTTACTCTGGATTTACATCAGTGGAAAATATTAATTAAACAACCTCTTTTAAAGTGTAACAGGCTAAACCTCTCAGCTTAACCACCTCTAACAGTGGCTCACTCTACAATCTACAGCACAGATTTCAGACATAGAATAGACTGAGAGGTTTATCAGTCTCCTTTTCACTAATTGTTAACTCCTCTTTCAATAAATAGAGATGATCTTTATTTACCACTAATCAGTCCAGACCAGCTAGAATATCGTCCACATATGAGGCTTCTGTTATCTCCTCTGGGTTGAAGAGGAGGGAAATTCCACAATTCCCTTCCCTCACATAAACAGAGTATTTCTATAGTCAAACAGTGAATTGAAGGCATGACAGTATATTTGGTTATTCACTCACACCCTGTCCTGTCTCATTGCTCAAGTATTCTGATAAGCAGAACAGAAACTACTACACTGACATCACTGGGCTTAAGAAAACACTAGCTAATATGTTTTTCTCTCAATGTTTCTACTAAAGAAATCATCAGAAATTTTCACAAAATACAGCAAAAATAATAAGAGAAGAATGAGCACTTGCCTTGCATCATCTCCTAACAACAAATCATAATTGCATTTTCTATCTGATTAAGCATTTGTAATCCAAAAGTTCTTCCACATCATTAATGTATAAGCCAACAACTTCACACCAACCAACGAACTCGTGCAGCTGTTTTTCTCTGTTCAAGATGTAATGCTGAAACACAGCCACTAAAGCAATCCCAATGGATTTTCCATGACTCAGGAATCTCCCTGGACACCTTCCAAACTGCAATCTGCTTTCCCCTTGTAATTTCCTTTGGAGAAGTTATTCTTCAAGCCTCCACCTAGTAAACCATTGCATAACACTGTTGTGCATGCTGCTAACCTTTTCCAAAGGTTGTTAAGTGTGGGCAGTCTTTCCCTTTATGTGGTCAACAAATGATGGGAAACTGCAAAATTAAAAGACGCCCTAAAGTGTTTTTGATGTAAAAGTGCACAGAATATACAAATGTTGACTAGGGCCTTTTTGCATGCACCACTTGGTCTACAGGAAGGCAGTAAAGTCTTTCATCAG
Source organism: Drymodes brunneopygia (assembly GCA_013400955.1). NCBI lineage: Eukaryota > Metazoa > Chordata > Aves > Passeriformes > Petroicidae > Drymodes > Drymodes brunneopygia. The sequence goes on along the minus strand of VZTZ01051319.1, from coordinate 108,092 downwards.
ATTCTCCCTTAAAAAAGAACAGGTAGATAAGAGCAGGGCAATGTCTATGACAGGAGGCAATAATAGAGGTTTTCTCCCAAGTTCTTCAAATACAATATATTTGCCACTGGAAAACTCCTGTACTGCCTATAATCCACATGTGCTTCACCTTTTCAGCACCTTTCAATCTGGCTACAATTTTGTATTAAAACTGGCTTAAGAAGATATAATATTCCCTGTTTCACATAAGGGGAAAAAAACCTCTCAAATGCATGAATTTAGTTGTGTAAATTTGCAGAGGTAGCTAGGAAATTGCAATGCTCTTGAAGAGTTTCCTCCCATCAAGCTTACAGACAACAAGGTACCTGATGTTAAAAGCTCTGGGTCAGTGCTGTTACAGTGCCAGGTGGAAGGGATCCGTCTGTACTTCCTAAGAATAAAAAACATCAAAACAGAGCAGCTGTGGAGGCAGTCTGGTGTGATGAGTGACAGAAAAAGTGCGTTCTGACAGTTGCTTTCCATGTGCTGATCGATGAACAGAGAAAGACTTCTGCTGTATTTAGTGACACTAAAAGCTTCCCCTTACCTAGTGTGGAGGAAGGTGCCAGGAAACTGCTCACCTGAAAACCTCGGGCCCTAAAAAGGTGCTACTCCATCCACCTCACCTGTAGCACCTTGTGCTCCCCTCTTTGGAGTCTTGCACACCAGGCAAATGACAAGAAGAGGCCATTTCCCTCTAACACTGGAAGAGCAATCCCAAATCACCTTAACAGGTCCCCTGAATGATACACAGCCTTGAGTACTGTTTGAAGATAGAATCGGCCTATAGAAGGGCACAGAGATGTGACATAATTACAAACGCTTTTCCCCAACTCTCCTTCAGGCTGTATGATACACTATCTGAGCAATAATTATATCTGATATAAATTGTTACCAGGTGTGCAACTAGAGAAACTAATCTTAGTCAACATATTAAACAGATGATACTTCATGATTGTTATCTTCTTCTCCATTCAATGATCTTATTTTGTTAACAATTCCTCTTAAACCACAGTCTACCCCCTAAGAATAACTACTATCCAGCAAGACACTTACATCCTGTTTCTTGACCTTTTCACTGGAAAATTTCACTGCTTCCCCAGCTTCAGGTGAGGAATTATTATAAATTATTACAAATTTTATAAGGTCTTCATTGTCAGATGGATCTGGCTTCCCCTTTCTTGCTGACATCAGGCTAAGTATCAAAACATACCTCCTACAGCATCTCAGATTGGGCCCTTCCTCTATGAGCTGCACAAGAAAACATCTGTCATTCAGCCTCCCTTCATCACCATGTAAGTTCATTCACTCTAAAAGCACAGCCAAAACATCATACTGGCCAGGCATTTATCCCATATCACCTCCATCTTTGCAATTGGTCTACACTCTACCTTCAACACCACAACTACTTCATTTGTTGTGTTTTTTTCTTCAACAATTTGGAAGACACTTCTCCTCCTTATCACAATCTCCTGTCCAGTTACAATCTGGTCAGCATAGTCTTTGCGACACGTCATTTCCTCTTGCCATTTCTCACAAATTCATTTCCTGGTGGCACCTTCTCATCCCGTATTACCTTTCTAATCCGACTTACAACGATCTCTCACCCTTCCTTAGCAGGCCAAATCTAGATTCAAATATTCTCTCCAGAAGGTGAGGGATGAGGTCTTAATAAGAGATTTCTAACCCATCAAATGCAACTCTGAAAAACATAAGGCACTAATGAAGAGAATTAAAAGATAGAAAGTGCAGAAGGGCAGGAATAATACTCAGAGAAGCCATTCCAAAATGTTGCAGCAATAGGACATTGCTGTACTGCTGATGTTTATGCTATTTCTACTGAAGAGAGCCCACTCTCTAAAGGCAAAGTGGCAGGAAATATATCAGAATGCTGGCTCAGTTCTAGGAGTAGGGTAGTAAATCGTCTGTTCTGTATCCATCCAAGTATAGCTGGAAAAGCTCCAGAAAGCTGAAATAAAGATAAGTTAATTTGATCCTTCCAGCTAGCATATATGACTGCTATTGTCAATATCATCTCAGTGTTTTATCACTTCAGCAGCCTTCAGGCTCAATCCAGGAAGTTGCTGACTCTTTGTTATAGCTACAGTGGAATACAAAAACCATTCAAATATTGATTATGCCCTCCTAAGGAAAAAGGCCAGAGTAGAGCTTTACGTTATTCTTTTCTTTTTATGTTATGCTGCCTAACACTTGCAGCTATGCCAAAGCACAATAGTATTAGCAAATCAGGTGATAAAGGTGTTAGAAACATGTGGACATAAGATTTCTGAACATTGAGCATATCCACTGTATCCAGTACTTCAGAGTTAGGATATCATAACAGCTCCTGAGAATTCAATAGAGGAAAGACATAAGACTGACAACTTAGCACTTCCATCCTCTAGTGGTAGATCTGTTCCTTCCCCTCCTTCTCCAACCCAAGCTACACATCTATTGTGCTCCCAAAATACACTACTTCTCCTTCTTTTGCCCTAGATGTACCACATGCATTTCCCTGCATGTTCCCATGGAACAACAGCATTGCCCTGTTAAAAATATGTAGTCCTGTGAGATCTTCCTTAGATGTTCCATGTCTACTGTAAGTAAATCATTCTCAGAACACACTCAAACATTCCCTTCAAGTATTTCAACCATGACCACTTCTACTTTTCAGAGAGTCAGTCAGTATGCTCTTCTTGGGATATTCAGAAGCCCACAACCACCACAGACACAGATAGTCCCACACAGGCCAATTTCAGCCAATAGAGAATGATGTAACTCCACTACTATCTTCAGTGAAACTGAACTGGTTTACATTGGGTACATCTGTCCATAAGCTTTATAGTAAAGCAACAAGATCTAAACCACAATGTATGTCTGTATAAAATCCTCAAAACTACACAGATATTTTGGTAACACTCCCAGCTTCTTCACACCCAAAATCTCTCATATAAGACCAGGTCTGGATTTACATTTGCTTACACAACCCTACTGATTCTCAGACATGGAGTGTGAGACCTGGCTCCCATCTCATGCTCCTCTCACAGCATCTGTGTCTCACACATTTGCAGCACAGTGACTGCTGCTTCTTACACAGCTGGTCAGCAAGTTGGGAGCTGCCAACCAGCTGCACCTGCTGGAAGGGAGCCTGAAGTGAGAAAGTGCTGGGGTTGCACTCAGTGCCTTAAGCCTGTCCCTATCATAGGAATCCATATGTAGGTGAGCACCTGAAAGGGGAACCCCTCTCTGCCACAAAGCCTAAAATGCAATACCTCTTATGGATTTGGACTTGAATAACTACAGAATGCTTCTTGTAGTGATATGTACATTAAAATCAGGGACTTGGACACATGTTTTATTGCATATGGGACACATGTAAAGCAGATACAACATTATGAAAAAGTCTCTCTGTAGAGCAGGAAGATAAATAAGAAAGGTATCCCTTGTGTGGAAAATTAAAAAAGAAAAAGGTATCCTGAGTATGTACAATTTTGGATTCTGCTGGACATAAAGGAATTTTCTGCATAACTAGACAGACTTAAATACCATGAAGAGCTTTGGCCTCCTGAGCCTCAGTACCTTTTGCTTCAGAAATCTTAAACAACCCAGTTCTTCCGCCACTGTTATAATAGAAGACAAGTGCATCTGAGTGCATGAAAAACATTGATCTGTCAACTATAAACTAACCCAAGAGAAAGGGAAGTTTTTGTGGCCTGGCCACCATCAGTGAAGAAAGTGATTTGCGGCCTCGAAGCTTTGCTTTTTTTCTGCTTTCAGACACAGCATCTTCTACTCAGAGGATGATGCCAAGGCTTCTTCCTGGATATGAGCCTCTTGTCAAGAAAATTCTGCCTTGGTCTCATCAGCAGCATTTTCTTACAACCTCCACTGGCGCATCCTCATTAAGTGCAAGAAAGGAAGTAATAACTGGGGTGGGGAGTCTGCACTGAGCCAAGGCCAGCAAGGCCTCCTAGTTTGCTGAAGTCAGAGCTCATCAAATACAAATAAAAATGAAGGACCTCTCCAGCTGTCGACTGCTTTTGGCATTACACTTCCCGGCAGATTAGGTAGATTAATTAATTACAGAGAAGCACAGAAGGGATGAGGGATGGGCACAGGGAATTAAATAACTTCCTCTTATGGGCAAAACAGAATAGAGGACTTTTAAATTATGGTTACATAGAAATTTGCATTGAGCAACAACTCAAAGCTGCAGGCTGGTCAGTGCCATAGTCTGAAACTATGATTTACATGTGGGGCACATGACACAGAAAGTAAATCCCTGTATTCAAATCAATCCAGCATTAGGACAGAATTACTCAAAAGACTAATAATTTGAAACTAAACACTCAGATCTCGGTAACATGCCTGAATATAAATGAGAGCAAATACGGTTATCAATACACATGGCATGTGTTTGGGGGTTGAAGCAAGAACCTAACATGCATGTCTTTCTAAGCCACAACCTTTCAATGAGAAACTAAGGACTTAAATAAACTTCAGACATAGAGGATACTTTTCTGGAAAGGTGTTGCTCCATAGTGAGAGCCAAGAGACAGAATAGGCAACTCTGCATCTCTGCTTCCCAAAAATATTACAAGAGAGCTGGAGGAGAAAGAGGGAACTTTTTTCAAGTCCAGCAGCAAACACAGAAACACAGCTGATACCCTCTTGTTCCTACATACACTGACATATATTGTCTGCATTCACATGAAAGATCACAGTGGAAGCATTTCTTGTACTTTTTACCACGTAAGTACTCTTGCAGATTGCAGAGCCAAAAAAGGGGCCTCACAAACATGGCCACAGCGAGGACTTGGCAAGCTTGAGTGGGACTGGTGATATATGGGAGTACTTATTCAATGTGGTGAAGCCTAGTTTTCATCTGAGCTTTATGTTGTATCTATTACACTAAATGGTCTGCAGGGGAGAACTAGGCATGAAGGGAACTTACTACTACTAAGTCAGCTGTTTGCAGTGGGAACCACTGCTACAGTTATTTAGGTTTGGATCTCATCTCCCTGTAACTGTTGAAGGTACATTATCCAACGTGTGCCAATTTCTGATGCCTTGCTTAGAAATTGTTTTGCTTCCTTGATGAAATAAATAAACAAATTCCCAGATACTTTCATGCTTTACCTTACTTTCTTTCAACATAAAACTCTCTTCCTTCCTTTTCTCAACTTTCTCTCCTCTGGGAAGTAAGACAATAACCACAGAATTTTAGTCTCTTTTGAGGTAGAGAAGGAACAGATGTAGAGAGATTTCACAGAGTAAGCAAAGAGCAGAATTTTCCCAAATTTTATGCAACTGGTCACTTCATCCAATGCTAGTAGAAATATCTGTGGTAACCACACTGTTCCTTTGCCTCTGTGCTGAGTGAACTAGCATAGATACCAGTCACATGCATGGCTCATGTACTCAGAGAACACCAATCAACTCCTTTCAGCATTCTGACACTGAAGTGCTCACAAATACTAGCCTGGTGTGTTAACAAATCAAGAGAGAGCAGTAACAAACAGAACAGGAGGAAACATCACACTACTTCCATAGTTTTATTTCAGAAGATGAAGACACTGATTTACTCAGGAATGGATTAGTTTACTGCCATTCTTTCCAGATAGATACCTTGGCTAGTTCATCTTTAATTCAGAAACTGAGCCAATTCTGATGCTGTGGCAGTCATTACTAAATACAATGAAATCAGTGGTGATGAGATGATGAGATGAAAGACTAAGAGTTGAATTTAGGGTTGTGTCAAGAAGGCACATAGTTCCACGTTCTTGTGGTTGCTCTTGCAGAGCACTGCAGACAGAAACCAAGGTTACACTTTCACTCACGGTTCCCAGAACGGACCGAGGGAAGGACAGAGACCTTGATTCAGCATTTGCTTCCATCTTCATTTAATTGCACTCAGGCAATATTACAGGGAAAATATGGGCTTGATTTCCAGTGGTCTTGTTGTACAGGAACAAACAGCAGTTCCATATGCATCTTCTCTACAAAATCTGGGAATTTGCAAGAGGATCAGAATGCTAGATCTAGAGAGGGACAGAGAGAAGAGTGTAGGTTGCCTCACCTGAGCAGCAACCTACATCTCTAAGCAATTCAATGGATCAGAAGAAGTTTAAAGGCAGGCCAAAACAGAAGCTGGAGAATTCTAAATTTTTCAAATATAGAGAGTTCATAAGTATTTATGCTGCTCATCAACTGTAAATTATGTACCTTTACATTTCATGGCAAAAGTAACTATTAAGTTTTGTTCTGGAAAAACCTGTGAAGATGGTAAATAGCAATATGGACATAAAGCTTTCGTGAACCTATAAAGTCAACAAACCCCTTCCTTAGGGACTCAGAGAAAATATTAAAAAAAAAAAAAAAAAAAAAAAAAGAAGAAGGAAAAAACCTCCCAAACTAAAAATGAAATGGGTTCAAATGCAACATAACATAAGGGAAACAAACCATGACAGGGAATTCCAGTCAATGTCCCACCAGAGCTAAATGCGAGAATGCTTCAAGGGCAGATATGACCATAAAACTATAACAGTAAGCATTTCTCAAATCTTCCCCAGTATAAGATTCTAATGTGCTGAAGGAAACTCATTCAAGTTCGGAGTATACAATGATACAACCAACTTTGAAAACATAAACTCAAAAGACAATTCCATTTCTTCCCCAAGGACTTTGCATCTTAAAATAGAGAATCTTGTACTCCACCTTCTCAAATACCATGACCATCTCACAGTCACTAACAAAATAAAAAGAGAAACAACAAATGCACTTGCTTTTCATGCTGCTCTTTCCTCTGTGCTAGCATTCTTCATATTTTTCTTCTTTTGCTGAATTTCCAGCATTTAAGTTGCCCTTCTTGGCATGGCCTGAGTTCCAGTCTGAGATCAGTTTGCTGGTATAAGAGATCTAGATGGCAAAATCTTTAGTGTCAAGCAGTACACCACCGTTAACCACCAAGAAGTGTCCAGGATTCTAACAATGAGCAGAAAGTATCAGAATCCACTGTGACAAGAATACACTGCTACTAATAAATATGAACAAGGACAGGCAGAAGCTGTTCCATGCAAAAAAGTTATTTCCCTTTGCCTTACAATAGTTCTTCCAGATTCCTCTGTAGTTCCTATTCAGTCAATAAATCTGTACAAGGAAAAACATGTGTCTAGCACAGATATTTTTGCCAGCAGGCACAAAACTCTTTTGGAGCCTGCCAACAGACCACCATCTGCAGCAGCACTTTATCACTACATGGCAGTATGGAAGCAGAAGTGATGCTGGTCACACCAGCCTTGATGGTCAGGTAGGGCCAGTTTTACAATCTGCAAGGTACAGGACCAGTGCACACACCCTGCTTCCTAGAGCTTCTCTCTCAGCTTGTTCATTGAAGGGAATATGCCAAAGCCAGCTGTTCTATCCTCTTTCACAAAAGCGGCTTTTTGAGGGGAAAAACTTGTTGTCACAAATATTTTTGTTTACTTGTATGTTGTGCATCTAGACTTGGATAAGGACTTACCTGTGCCGTTAGCACTGCATTAATCCCAAGGCAGTCACTGCCAGCAGATGGCCTGAGAGCTGGTACATCATCTCCTGTCTTAGCCCAAATCAAATCATCCCAAAACTCTATAAGCCATGCTCTTCATTCAGACCTACTCTCTGCACATGTTCCCAATGGAATAAATCAAGACAGAATTTAGGACCTATCAGGAGTAACTCTTTCTGTTTTAATTTTCTAATTGATCAGACAAAGCATAAACACAGCACCCAGCTTCAAGTAATACAAAGGTGTAGGATTCATCCTAGAATTGTTTTTCTGGTTGAGTGGCAACGAGAGCAGGCATTTCAGCTGAAATCAGCATCAGCTTATCATCTCACAGTCACTGCCTTGGTCAGAGTCCAGTCAGGCAGCTGCCATTACATAGCTGGATGATCTGGGTGTATCTCCCAAACAGAGCAGCTCACATTTGTGTATCTGCCTCAGTCTGGAGACTACACAAGAAAGTCTGAAAGCTTGGATGGGTCATGTGACCCATTAGAATCCCAAATAAAGAATCCCAACACACTGCTAATTTCTTCCCCTTGAAAAATGGACATTTCCAAATTCGCTTTTCATGGCACTAGTTTAAGTAGCACAAGAACAGGAGAAGAATATATGCTCCCAGTCCTCAAAATGCCAGTTTTCCTCAGAAAGGGAGGTAGAAACATACTGAATATTTACTGGATTGGAAAATTCATCACAAGGGAAACTTCTCCAGCACAGCTATGCTAAGCTTTTCTTGTCATTAACTCTTCCATGGGAAAATGTCCCAGATTTTAACTGCAACAAGGGAAAAAATAAGGCTTTTAAAAATTCATTCAACCACACCAATGTTTCATTATACCCTCTGCAGAGCAGATGGCAAGATGAGGCTATACCCCCTGGGCCTGCTTCAGGGAGCTAACACAAATGCTCTTCTCACTACCGATTTCAGATGATGGTGTCATCATTTCACTTGGGGATTTGGGTCAAAAGGCTTTACACTCAAATCTGGTTTTTATATAGTACAAGTGCACCCAGACTAGACCCTAACGGATAAGCAGCAGGGAGCTAGCACACAGCACAGAGCTCTCGCAGGCACTTCCAGGTCGCTGATTTACACTGGTGCATTTACAGACTGAATCTTTCTAATCCAATTAAAATCTCATCTGAGCTGTCAATACAGATGTAGCCTGTTTTATTTTAGTGTCTCATAGAACATGCATTAATCCAGACCTGTGGACAAACTAGCCCTTCTAGGCAAAGTCTGCATTTTGCCAGCCCAGATTCTCTTGCACATAAAGCCCTTAACTGCTCTCATGTTACCTGTCTAACCAGGAACTCCTATGGACATGCACTGCCACCCTATCTGGCTGCTTTATAAAAATGTGTGATGTACACCATTACCCTTCTGAAAAAGAGCACTTTTCTCTCCCAGCTCACTTCTCATGCAATGATGGCTAGGGTGCTATCATTAAATGTAAGAACTGAATATGATCTGTTTTCATTTCAATGGCTTCATTTGTTTGAAATGCATATGCCAGTTACAAGCTGTCAGCACATTTAATAACTTATAGCATAAACCAACAACTCTCAAACTACTGGGGCCAAAAATTTTTACAGATCATCACATATACTTGTCATTAAATTTTGCACCAGAAACATTATAAATTATACTTTTTAATAGACTTCCATAAGGCAGCTGTGAGCTGTTTTGCCACAAGCAAGCACATGGAACACCAGTATTTGCCAGACATAAAACTAGAAGTTAAAAGCATCATTAATACCACCACAAACTCTCAAACTCCTCATAAAACCAATACCCTTCTCAGTAAGCAAAAGCCCAGCAGCAACTCAAGCAGATCTTTCACTGTGACCTGAAGGTAAACAAGCTCAAGGTTAGCAAGCCAAGTTCAGGAGCAAAGCACATCTATTGGTGACGTCTTCAGGGAGGCTAGATTGAATGCTTCAATGGATCTTGGTATTGGAGAGAGATGAACTTTGATACAGCAGTTCCAGCTTTGCATGTGAAAGCCAATAGCTAAGCAGCATCCAGAAATAAATTGTCAGTAGAGCAGATTACAGATTACACTCTCACTCTTGAGAGATACCTGTCACCAATGTGGAATTCTCCACAGTCAGACAGCTGCATTTTCTAAGAGGAACTAAAGCAGTCTCACATAAAAAGCAAACTGACCTAAATATATACCAGAATTTTGTGAAACATTTCCATAAGAGAAGATTCTCCATTTGCAAATTAGTTCAAAGCAAGCAGACTCTTCTGCTGCATACATTATTCTTCTTGAAACAGCTGCAAATCCTATTGACTCCTTTCTGTGTCCCTGCCACAGAATACTGAAAATGCTACTGGGTGCTGAGGAAGTGAAAAGTTAATGGAAAAGAAATCCATACCAATTTACTTTGTACACAAAATACAAGTTTTGACTGAGGAAGTCCTTGAGCTGAAAACTGTTAGAGAGTTGGAGTGGATCCTGGAAAAGACTACCCTATGGCCATACCTTATAATCTCCAACACTATTTTTCCCTAGCCATCTGCTTTGCACCCCATCTTGAAAATGGAGCCTGGGCTAGGTGGTCAGACCACTGATCTGACAAACCACAGCTGTCCCTGTATTTGATATGGCATAGTATAGTCGCCCATATACTAACCTCTAATTGCATATGCAAATTATTTGGTCATTTTCATTGCTACAGCATTTCAAAGCTGTGGTAATGGACAAGAATTTGTTGGGCTAATGTTGTAAGTGTAATGTAGAAAGACTACTGTCAAATTCCTCTAATGCTGAGATCCAATATTTTCAGTTCTATTCCTCACCTCAGTTGCACTCCTCAGGCACATACACACTTACAGATATCTTGCTTTACATAAGCTCCAATCTCAGAATGGTAATGAGAAACCTAATCAGCTGCATCAAATGGGCATCACCTTTAAGACACAGTTTGCAAAACAACCCAGCCCTATGACCTCTGCCTGTATTTTGCAATCAGGCTGAACAAGAAGACAAAGACAGTGAAGTCATTTGATGCCAGGCATGAAAAGCAAGTGTCTGGCTCCTGGAGTCTGCAACATTTACCACAAAAGCAAACAACAAAGTTCATCTGAAATAATTCCTTCTCTTCCTGTTTATGGCTGTTGCTGCAACAGCACCATTTCATGGTTGAAAGGCAGCTGTGTGATGAAACATAATTAGCATGGTCACCTGATTCTTATACCTCACTAGCAGAATGCTATTCATCAACAAACCAAATAGTCCTTATTTTATAGATCTGCAAGCCCAAAGATTTTCCACTGCATTACATTATACAGCAGATTTTATCCCAAAGTTGTAAACAAGAAATTGACTGTCAGCTCTCTCCAGAGAACTTGAGAGGTTCCTTCTAATGTGCCCAGTCCTACATGGAGAATTGCATAGTGCTATGAGAATAAATAAGCACATTTAAACATTTTGTTGTACTTACACCCAATGCCACTATCATCCTTTCTATTGCTTGCCACCTTTCTCCTACCAAGTAACTGGTCATAAAAGAATGAAAGGTTTTGCTTAGAAGCTTCAATAGAAGCTCTCTAATAAATCCCTTAAGTCCTCTTACTCCTTTAAAGGGAAGAGTTCATCCACCTCATAAATATATCAATCTGACAGCAGAAACTTACCACAAGTTCGGCGAATCTGGCATTGAGCTCTTCTGCTGGTGGGATTGGGACAGAAAACTCAAGGAATTGGAGGGGGTTATTGTCCTTGAGGTTGATTTCAGGGAGGTCGCTACCTCCAAAACAGCAAAGAAACCCCAACGCATGACGATTCCTCTTCCGGGGGGCCATGATCATGGTGTATGGTGCTATCTTCTGATCATGTTCTGCAGGGAAAAAAAACAAAACAAAACCAACAGACATTAGATGACAAAGAAGACTATTGAATCTGTGCAGCTCTGTGCAGTTACAATGGCTGTCACTGGAGTAACAGCTGGAACAGCAAAAAAGGATCTGATAGCCCAAAGAGCAAAATAAACACTCAAGCTAGATAAGGCAGCTAGATCTTTGTATGGTATTAACATGTTGTTCCATGGCAGTGGAGAATCACTCCTCTCAGTTTTTCTGAAAAGGTTTCACAAACTCAGAGTGGAATTTCCCAGCAGGTAGATCTATCAGCAATGCTCAGTAGCCAAGGCTGAATGCTACCATGGAATGCTGGTATTGGCCTTTCTTTCACTGCTACAATAGAGCAAAGTAACTATCAGAAAGAAAAAAAACTTCTATGGGAGAATTTACCCAGAACACATGGAAGAATCTTCCAAAGATATCCCATTTGATCAAAATAAAATGAACAATGAAGCAAATATCAATCTTCTACCACTGCAGAGCCAGACCACCAAACATTCACTTATTCCTTCATGGCCTGGACCATTTTGTCCACCCCAATTTCAAACACATGTAAATAGTTTGGGCTGCTTTATGTATTCAGGGAAGAAACAGCACAGTGCTAATGCATGCTTTCAGATTTACATTTGAGCTGCCAGATCCCATCTTGACAGAACCCAGGCTTGAGGGGTTTTGGTATCAGGAGTATAAAGGGAGGCAAAAGGAGGCCTGAAGGAGAAGCTGGGAAGTGACTGATTTCACTACCACACAACACCGTTTGTGAGCAGCCCATCCAAACAGGAAGTCTCCTGCCAGCAGTTTGAAAGGAGGGATCTGTGCAGTGCACAGAGAGCCACATATTTTGCCCTTTTAAGGGACTTGTTGTTTGACAGCTCAGGGGCTTATTTGTGTTATATTTTTAAGGACTTCACTTTTTTACCTAATCTGCAGAATAAGCCCTATCCTTAGAGAGTAAATAATTAAAGCTTGTGAAGCTGGTCTCCCTGGGCACAGGGCAGGGGAGCAGGAGGGAGGTGGCAGGTGAACCAAACCACAGGATGCTGGATGCTGTATCAGCAACAACACAGCTGAGCTTTGTCATCAGAGCAGCTGCTGCCCTAACCTGCCCCACAATGCTTTGGTCTGTTTGCCTGCCAGAACAAGGCTGCTTTGAGCTTTCATAGAGACTGAGTAGCTGTGCAAGAAAAAGCACCTTCGGGACAGCAGTTGCATAGTGGGACTTAACATACAGAGCACAGCCAGAAGCTCTGCAGGGATGTTTTGTGCAGAAATTGGCATGCTTGCTTAAGAAAAACCTAAGCAACAAACAACAAAAAAAATGCCCATAACATCCAAACCTTCACCCTTATGGCACTATGTGCTTGGCAGGAATCACCTGCCCTACCCTGTGCTGGGATTAATTTATCTAGCACATTCTCTTATGCATTGAGGGGCATCAGCTGCAACTCTCACATAGTTGAAAGGAAAGCAAGCTGGTAAAAAGTACTGTCTTCTAGCATGCCCACTTTGCTTTGGTCCCCATGCCAGCTCTGCAAGGGGTGGTATGTCCCAGCAGGATTCACTAGGGCAGGATGTTGTTGGCTTCAAAAGCCCATTCATAAAAACGTTGGGTTTTCACTAGGAGATGCCAAAGGTCAACTTAAAACTGAACTGGTCTCTGACACAGCTTCAGTCAGCAAAACCAAAATGGCTCATAATCTATCACAATGATGTGCATGGTAATTTCTGTTTCCTCTCAGTAGTGGACACTTAAGAGATTCAGTTGCTAAAAGATTTCACAAGAGAGCCTCCGAAGTTAAACTTGTACACTGCAGATCATCTTCTCAAGTATTACTACTCCAAGAGCAATGCCCTTTATGGCAATCTGGTCATGACTGAAATGAAAACCAATTAGTTTGACAAAACTCCCCTTTGGAAAGAACTCAATTCAATGAAATAAACCCGATTTATGTACAATACAATTACATTTGCATCAATTCAGTAGTAACCAAGGTCTGGCCCGTTGTCTAGAGGCTTCACCACCAACCATCAAAGGACCAGCATTCTCTGGAGCATGGACAATGAATCCTCCTTGGAAACACTGGTTGAGCCATTGGAGTGATAGGATTGTAACATCTTCCTTTATGAGCTCAGGTCAAAACTTTGGTATAAATTTCGCTGGAAGAGGTACCTTACCAGGAAATGAGTATTATGTGAATGGATTTGAAGCTCATAATTTTCTACAGAGTCAGTACAGCCCTGGTCTGGCTACCACAGGTTGTCCTGCACTAAAATTTCATGACTTGGCTTTCACCTTAAGCAGGTTCATCTAAGAGGTTGTTGGTCTCCAGGATTTCTTCATTCATAATGCTGAGAAATACACAAGTTAATGTTTGTTACTGTCATTTTTTTTTTTACAGAATCTGCAGTTCCTTGGGATCCACACTTGTGAAACCCAAGGCTACTCTGTAAAGGTGTTCAGAGCTCACATGAACAGCAAGCTTGCTTTCACAAAGCATCATTCCATCACACAACTCATAACACTGGCATTTTCCAGGTCCATCTATAGGCAGCAGGCATGAAATTCATACTAACATAGAGGGGTAAAATAACAGCTCTGTATTGCTTCAGCACTGCAATTGTGTGGATAGGTGAGGTGCCTAGATGCTTTCATAATAAGAACAACTGAGGACTGCTACAGAGGAATCCAGCACAGGTATTTTAGAATTGAATCACTGAATGAATGAATGAATGAATGAAATTTCTAAGTTGGAGCACTCTCTAAAGTTTAAGCCTGTTAGGCAGATGTCCTTCAGAATCCTGTAAGTTGCACTGTTTATGCTATTTAATAACTAATTAAAACTTTTTGATTTTTGTTGGTGATCAACAAAATAAAAATTTTCTAATTACCTACAGGTTAACAAACTTTTCCTTTCTCTCTCTTTTGCCTCTCCTTTGTCAAGAATCAAATCTGGGAAATATGTGCTTCCAAATAATGAGGAGGGTGGGAGACAACAAAGGAAACAAAGAAAAGAACAACTTTCATTTTTCTGAGTGGTAATTGATAGCAAAGCTGACATAAAATTTATGAAAATAACAAAATGTGGGGGGTTTTCTTCTAATAAAAGCTCTATTGCCTCTCACCTTCTGGTAAGTAAAAATGAAACATGTGCAATATATATATATATATACCCCCAGTGAGAATCAATAGGAAATCTCTCTCTGGAGAGAATCCCACTATTACACACAAATCCCTCCCTAAAGCTCCTCTCAGTTCTACTGTTTGCCCTTTTGCACAACACAAACAAGTTGCTGTCATTTCAACAGCTAACCACACACCCGCTCCTCAGAGCAATGCCTCTCCTGCTTCCCAGCCCCATCTGTGGTTCGGCTCAGGTCAGGAGTCACAGCCTGGAACTTTGCCCAAAGTCTAATTATAACAACGTCCTCTTCCTCTGACAGGGCGTACGTGTTCATTTCTAAACCATTTGGCCCAGTGACCAAACATAATTTAGCTAATGCAATTTTTCCAACCCTTATCAGAAGTTTTAGCCACATGGGATCAGATCTCTGCTAACTACACACAAAGATCGTCTGTCAATTGCTTTCTAAATTGCTTCGTAAGTCTCACTCTTCTCTTCATTCTCATCTCAGAGACTGTAATTTTCATGCCAACATATGCTAATTAAGAAATGTTCTACAAGCAGTAAGACACCTGAAACAGCTGCTCTGCCAGCAGCTCTCCTGTGCAGGAGAGCTGATTATTGGAGTTTTTATCTCACTGTTCTGTCCTTCAACACACTTAGCAGTCAGAGCATAACTGTAAGTGAAACAGACAAAATGACTTTTGTATCACCACCTTTGGAAAAAGGGAAGAAAGAGAACTCAGTGGGTTAACTAAACACACACAGTCATGCCAAAACAGTTCACAACGTAAGGAAGCATTAATGGTAAACACTTTCAGAGCTGTATCTCCACTGATCATCAACAGACACATGATGCCAGTGCATGTAGCTGCAGCTCTCATCTGAGTGGGAAGCATGGGACTAAATGTATGTATGATGAAGAATCACTGCCCACACTAGCTTATGCTAGCAGGAAAGAAATCAAAGTTAATCATTTCCATTTCCCTGTAATTTATCTATCTTTCTTGTGGCAGGATAAAACATATAAATGTAATGTGTGATCACTGATGTAGAAAGAAATCTGAATTCAGACTGGTTTAGAACATAAACCAACCCACCCAGAACCCCCAAATCCAAGTTAAAACTCCATATTATTCAACTATTAAATCATAAACCATGAGAACTTCCTGGTATTAAAACAGCTCCCTGCATCATCACTTATCGATGGAGAAAATAAGCACCATGCTCAAAACTGTCTGAACATACACACTGGATAAAGAGCTTCATACTCATCCTATGCTGAGTTCCATTGCTCCTTCAGTACACAGATGGTGAAATGATGAGCTTCATGGCATGATTTAATTACCATGGGAATTTTCCATGTATGTCACATATAATGTGACAGCTGTCAGATGCACTATATGGCAATTGCAGCATGGGGGATGAGGAAAGGAAGCAGACAAACAATCCATTTGTTGCACGTGTAATAAAAACCCAACTCCTTTGGTTTGGATTTGTCACTGTACTAAGGAGCCTCCTGGTCTCCAGCACACAAAACAGCAACAAAAAACCCAACCAACTTAAAACCCACAAAGTTAAAACCTTATTTTTCAGGGAAGGTAATGCTTCCTGAAGATCACAGCTGCCTGCTATGTTGGACAGGAAGGCATCAGACCCAAAACAGATCAACAGATCACTGGAAGTGACCTGGAAATGAGCAGGGTCCTGTGCAGCAATGGCTACTCAATCCCAGTTAGCTATGGCCCACACTTAACAGCTTCCACCACAGGAGAGAGGGAAGCTCAAAACATACCTTGCATTTTTAAGCCAGTTCATGGATTTTTCTTCCCCCAACACATCAAAACAAGAGTGCAGAGCTCTTTGTGTTTACAAAGACTTTGCTAGACAGTCCAGGAACTCACCTCTGTTTTTTTTTTACACATCTTCCCATTAAAACTGAGATGGTTGATAATTTCAAAGCATTCCACAGACTTAAGGATTGTCTCTTATTATATACACAGTATTGTATGTATTAATTTAATTTTTATTCATTTATTTGCCTCAGAAATAAATCCTGAGATGAGAGAAAAGGCAAGGACTATTTGAGGGCTGTCAGGTGTAACTATATCATGAACCTACTTACTGCAACGTGTCTGTCAAAAATCTCTTTATGTTTAATACTTTAAGGATGCTCAGGATGTGCTAGGTGACTAATGACCACTAATGTTAGTCTGTTAATGCCCACAAATCCTACATGTCTCACCTGATACCAACTTATCAACACACAACAACAACAAAAAGAAATCTAAAGAACTGTAATGAACTTGTCTTCTGAAATACTACTTTGTAACACTTTCTCTGCCTTCACTTAAGAATGAGGGGAAATATAACTCTACAAAAAATAAACAAACAAAACCAAAAACCAAGCCAAATAAAACAGAAAAAAAAAAATACCTGCAGATTCCTTGTGTTCCTCAAAATCATTAATCTATCAAAATTGTATTCATAGGAAAAGCATTTTAAAAGAACAAAGCAAAGAGATTCAAAATACAAAGCAAAGAAAGCAACAAAGCAGTTAAAAGTCAGTGTCATGAATCTGGCTAGTAATACTTTTTTCTCACCCTTTAATGGAGTACAGACTAATACTTTTCTATGCTTAACTGAGCTGACCAAACAATCCACTCACTCTTTTACCTGCTAAGAAGCTACTTTATTTTTGCAAAGGTACTATAACTATGTTATAGTTTCATATAACTATGCCTTCACACAGAAATGTGCATGGTCAAAATTAACCTGTCCTCCTAGACACCAAATGCTGAGTCTTAAATATATTCTTGCATCTCATTTATATATAAGTAAATCTACGCCTCTTTAACATTTCTGAATGGCGATGTGACCACCACAGCTTAGACTGCAAACAAAACAAGTAAAATTCACAGCCTCACTGTTTATCCAGAATTAAGTGTGCCCTTCATCTCCTCAGTGTCTGGTTGTACCACAAATTTGCATCCTAATTTATCAATTCCACACTGAGGCATGTTTGCCAGCAATTCAAACCACCATGGTGGTGGAATGAACAGGATTGCATACTACCTAAATATAATCAATCTTCCTGGTTTGAGTGAAGTAGTCTGGAGTCTTGCCCTTCTTTGCTTTCCCCCCTCAATATTACTTCCAAGCTCTCTAGTGTTGCAGCACTGCAGTTTCAGTAACATTTACAGGCACCCTCCCTTTCTTTCACAATCAGAAAGTCACTGTTTCCAAGATCAATTTTCTTGTCTTCTTCACCATGAACCACATTTGTTGTATTCATATACCTCACCAAAGATTACCCATTCCCTTCTATTAAGAAAAAAGCAGCTCCTTTGTAGTCTTAGTTCTCCCTTTCCTTCTTTTCTACCAGTTTTAGTTTTACTCTCTACTTTTTCACTGTTTCATTGCAATATCCCCATTTTTTTCATGACAATTGTTAGAACTGAAATGGCTTCCCGTAGCCACTTCCTATGCTCACACTATAAAACCTTTTTTTAAAGCATATACTGAAGAGAAAAATACTTCTACTGCATGACACAAGCTGCAAAGACTGCATCACACTTTGTGTATATTTTATTTTGGCTGTATTTTATTTTATTGTTCTAGCTGTGGCACTGAGGTTGTAGGTTCTCCAGTGTAGGGTCTTACCTGCTTAAACCAGTTATTTTACAGTGTCAAATAGACTGTGGTACTATACAAACAGAAATAAAAGCAGTAGGCCAGGAAAAAGGTAATCGCCTGGAATCTGGCTAGGACACAACAGGTTCACCCCCCAGTAATGATGTTGCGGTAGAGACAGCATTTAGCAGTGTCCACAAATCCAGCATGGATAATTTATCCTTTATGAAATAATGGAATTTATGCAGTGATTTCCCCTACCACAGCATTAGCTTCACTAGATGGGTTTGTTTATAATGTCACTGTTCATCAAATTGCTGTGGCTGTAGGAGCCAATGGGAAATACACTGCATAAAATAAAACAGGAAAAAATCCAACAAACCACACAGGTGGCACCATGAGAACCAATTCTGATTAAGGATAAGAGCAAGCAGCAGCAAGTATTTTCAAACAATCTCTACAATTCCCAGATTTTGCTTTTGAAATAATTCAGACCCTTAAAATAATATTTTTAAGGCTTGACCAAATTATATAGTAATTCTAGGGCCATGAATTCAGGACAAGGCCATAATCTCAGTTTGTATCTGTCCTAGTCAACAGAGTGGGTCTGAACTTCCTTTCCTAGAAGCTACAGACCTAGACAGCAGAGCCCAAGTTAGACTCTCAATTTTCTTTGCTTTCTTTTGGTGATGGGTACAACACAGTGATGCACAGAAAAAAATGCTTTGGAAGCTGGAATGCAAGATGAAGCCTTTGTTCAATATAAGAAATCATAGACTGAAGAGTAAAGTAGATCATGATGACATCAGCTAAGCAGACACACACACTGACAACCAGAACCAGCACATCACTTCTTCAGCTTCAGTGCAGAAGACAACTATTTTCCTCTATAGGAGGATGAAGTCCTGTGCCTTTTACAGGTCCTGTGGTATGAAATGCCATATCTTGTAGATCAAGGTGTCCCACTCTATCCTCTATTCCATAAGATCAGAAATACTAGTAAAGCAGATTAGTACTTTAGATTAGTACTTTAGATTAATACTAAAGCTTGGTCTAGGAACTTAAAATCTCTCCAGTATTTCTATTGGGAAGAGTGGGGTTTAGTTACAGAGGAAGTCAATCCAGAGTTTCCCAGTAGCACTAATAACTGCCATCTTCAAAAGAATGAACACACAAAACACCATTACTAAGAGCGTCCCTGTCTTGTTTGAGTCATTGTAATTTTTCCATTCTGTCATTGCCCAATTATTTCCAGACATGATGTAACTATTTTGCCAAGGGATTTGGGAGTCAAAATGTTGCCGTTGTTGTCATCGTTATCCTGGGTGCTTGAATTTTCCGGACAAAATAAGCAGCTGAGGGCATTAGAGTTCTTCTACTGAGAGAGAAATACTCTGTAAGAACTGCCAGGGTGCTCCAAGAAAAACAAACAAATGGTAAAGGTCCAATTACATCCCTCCAAACTCCAGCTTATTTCCATGTGAAATGCTGTTTTCTTATTCAGACAACTAATAGAATAAAATTTCATCTGTTGTGTGATGTTATCACAGCATAAAAAAGTCAGTTTCCATTCTCACTGTGATCAGGGCCACTATGGGACATTAAAACTCACCTTGACTGGAAATATGCCTTGATTTTAACCACTGGTAACTAACCACAGATTGTAGGTGTACAAGTGCTGTCTTCACAATTGACAGGTAAATCAATTACCTGCACTGGTAAAATTTTCCTAAACATCACACACTGGAAAAAGCAATTCAGTCTTTATATTAAATGGGTCTAAGTGGGGAAAAACTCAACATAGAGACCACTTGGACTGTTACCTGTTTTTTGTGAATGGCACTGAATTTCTTCAAAACTAGTGTTCATCAGTGCCACCTGGGAAAGCCAGGCTCTAGGCTGCAGAGCTGCCACTCTCCTGCTTAGTGTCCCAGTTAAAGCACAGTTTGCTTCTGCATGTCCCTGCAAACCCGTACATAATAAAAATGGTGGCTCTCAGTTCAGTTCCATGGACTCAAAAGCCACCAATGTGGATGATGGTTAAAAGCCTTCTTCAGTGGTCCACTAATGAAAGAAACAGCCACTAGATGCATTCACAAAGGGAACAGGTCTTGTGGTTTTTATGCTCATTCCATCTTGGAGAGGGTTTCCATAGGTCAAGGCACAGAAAGGATAAAAATGTCATTGATTCTATATTCCTACTTTTTAAACTACTCAGATTGCAGAGTTGCCAATTTGGCACCAAAAATAAATTCCCTGTAGAAAATCAAGCTAAGAAAAGGTCATATACAGCATTTTATTCCAGCATTTTTATTTTTGTTCAACATTCTGACCAGGGATACTCTGGGTTCAATGCCCTGAAACCTCAACATTACGCAAGTAAGTTTGAACTCCAAGCCAGAAGCTTGGTGAAACTGCTGAACTTTTAACCTAACGTGTCTCCATGAAGAATGGATATTTGGAAAGAGTTTTGTTCAAAGATTTTGGGTTGTTTTCTGTGTGTATTTTTAAGTGGCATCCAGATAAAATATATTTTCTGGCTGCTGCAGTATTTTCAGAAGGAGACTTTACACCAACACTGAAGGCTGGTTTCAGAGCCATGATGTACTGCTTTAGGTTTTGGGGCTGTCAAGGGTTTCATTGCATTCAAGTGAACAAGGCCTTCTCTATATTTCAGTCAAATTCAACAGAGCTGATGCTCTGACTGACATAGGTAGTGATCAGTTAGGAGGGTCTGAAAAGAAAGTGCTACCTAAAACCAGCCACCTTCCTTGCATGGTCAGTGGGTGCCCTGGCTGAGAGCATTATGTGGAAAAGAGTGCAGTAAAAGGAGGTACAGCGAGACTCCCCCTAAAATGCCCAAATGTGAGGTTCTTCTCTACAAAGAGATGCCTATCCATGTGGTCTAGAGCATTTAGCACACAACGGTGTGGTGCCTGTGCCAAATGTCAACCGTCCCTCCTTCCATCCTTGAACTGCCTATAGCTAGTTCTAGTCTCCCAGATTCTCATGGCAAAAGGTCATGTCCACATAAAGTCCCCTTAAGGCTCACAATTAAGAAAAGTTTAAGTTCTGAAGTATATCTAGAGAAGACTTCCTAGAACTGTAGCTGACCTCTAACACACTGTCCTTTCCCGAGGACAGGTCATTTTTAAATGTATGCTCGGGTACGCAAAGAAAACTGCCAAGAAGCTGCAACAGATGTTTGGGTTGTCATCTCCAGACTTTTAAGTGTCTACAGCAAGTCAACAGCCTGCCTGAAAATACAGCAAGTTCTTTCAGCTTCTGAGCCCAACCTACTTGTAGCTTGTTGACAAAGCTTGGAGCACACTCCACAGGAAACCAGACTGCAGTATAAAATTTCCTCAGCTCCCCACCACAGCTGCACACAACTGGAAAAAATCCTCTAAAAATCCAACAAAACAACCAACCTTGCTTCTAAACCACCACCTGATCTGGATTCATAGTCCTCAGACATGATTCAAAAAGAAGGTCCATTGTATACAAATAGAAATCTACGCTCTGTCAGAGAAGGAACATGTTTATCCTCTGAGGGCTGCAAACATGATTACGTCCAGTGATGTATGTCCTTGCAGAACATGTACCAATATCACTGCTTGTCTCTAGTTTTGTACAGCACTGACTTATTCAATAGGTTGTACAGGGTTTTATCCAAATCATCACCTGTTGCAGTTTGTTTTGTCTCACCCTTTGGAAAGGGTGTATTTAAAATTTACTTAAAACTTACTTATACCAATAATTTTTGTTCATTTTATGTCTTAACTTTATGGATGGAATACATAAAAATAAAGACCATAAGCAGTCATACATTGCCTTGTACAAGTTGAGGTCTTGGCTCTGCTGCCCTGCTCATATGCAAGAACATGTTCCACCGCAAAAAGGGCTGAAATTGCTATTATCCCCATTTTCTACTAACTGAAGAAGAGCCACAGCCAACCAGTACCAAAATCTATCTAGTAACAACAAGCAACAGCATTTGCCCCTTTTCCTGCTCAGAAACCCATCTGAACAAGGAAGCAGTCTCAATTTTCATAAAACCTTTGCCAGCAAAATAAGAGGGAGCTGCAAAATGTCAGAAGTTCTGAAACATCAAGACCAACTACATATTTGGTCTAGGTGGCAAATCCAAGAAGAAAAGCCTTATATGTAACCCAGTGATCTGCACACAAGCTGACAGCCTATTACTAAATTTTAACTACTGATTGTCAGGCCAGTAAATACAAGATGAAAATGGCACTAATACTATGGAACCCTCATGCTTTACTTCCTCTCCTTCTCCCAGTGATTCATATTACAAGCGAAGTGTCTATCACACTACAGTAGTGAATGATTAGAACAGATAAAATTGTACAAAGAAGTGTATCCATCTCCAAATCCCTGAAAAGATAAACTAGCAGACATTTAAAGCAAACACTGAGTCCATACCGATGAGATACTCTTATGGGTGAACTCTTCCCTAGTGCTTGTTCTGTCCATACCCTCACAACAGTCAAACACAGCCTGTAAGAAGCATGGCTACTGCCCAGGAAATGTTCTTACTGCTGGGTTTACAGTGTCATCAGCTATTAATCAAAAAAAGCTCCACTGGGATAACCCCAGAATTAAAGAAATTAAGAAATGCACATCTAGAGAGGGGAGTTGGTGTGGGAAGTAATTTTAAGGAACATTGTTTTGTTTGCAAGAAAAAAACCAGTTCTTTAGACAGAAGCGAGTCCACAAGGTCTTACACTATCCTGTTCATGCTGAGATCTCAAACACAGGCAAAATTTTTCTACATTTTTAGGAGGTCATGCATGATAAGGAAATAATTCATCTCCTACAGGGCCTACTAATAGTAGCATTAACCCTTCTTAATTCCCACAGCACATTTCATATCCATATCAATATTGTGGGACACATTTCCTGCATCTACCAGCATGCTCCCACAGTTAGTGTTCACCTCCACTTAAATTGCAATATTGTGATGACATGGTAAATGCTTCACAATCATCAGATCCCAGCACGTGACCACCAAGTCATCCATTTCCCTGAAAGCTGTTCCTAGTAGAAGTGCCCTTTAAAGGAGTGATTTTCATAGCACCTCAGAAACCTCTGTGGGAAAGAGGACGTCCAAATGAAAACAAAACCCCAAACCCCCACTTTATTGCCATGACTGGATTCACCTAGAGAAAGAGTTCTGTCTTGTTGTTTGATAGAGAGAAACCAACACTCAGAGTATCTTGGAAAGGAGTTCACTCTGTGCCTTTTAACCAACCACTCCGGACCAAAGAAAGCATTTCTCTAAGCTGGAGGGAGCACCTCTAAGGACTTAAATTTGAGCTTGAGTTACTAAATAACTGAAGAGAGGGGAAACCACTTATCATGAGCAGCAGAGCAAAAGGCAAGAGGAAAGATCAGTTTTCTATCTGGAAGGATGCTGTGCTCTGTGGGTGTACTCCAGCAGCTCGCATGCTGTGCAAGAACCTTGGTGTGGTGGTAATGCCAGGAGGTCAACAAGCCAATAGTTCAGTCAAGAAAATAAATTCATGCCCTTGTACTCAGTTCTTCTAATATTTAGGCTGAGGTTACTCCAGAGGAAATCTCTTTTTCATCAGATACTACTAAGGGGTTTATATTGTGCAAAGCAAAGTATTTCAGACATTTTTTGCTAGGGAATCCCCCAAAAATCACATTTATGTAGGCACAGTCAGCAGAAAAAGAAAGAAAAGAGTAAAAGAAAGAATGAGAAAAGAGAAGCATTTTATCCTTCTCTTCAGAAGGACTTTGGAAGACATACTGAAAAATATGTCCATCTTATTAAGGCAGTAATTTCAGGGTGAACATGCTACTCACATTAGGTTATAGAGCCTTTACAAGAGCCTTTCATTCCTCAGATGAGTGAACAACATACACTCCCTATATGGTTTCGTCTTCATGGGTGTAACAGACTCTTATTAATTCTGATGGAAACACATAACCTCATAGAACAAGAGATCGACTCTTCCAAGCAGACTTCAGACTCAGTTAATTTTTGGTGAAACAGCCCTTATTGAAATTGTGCCAGATGGGCACCTGAGATTTTTTTTTTTTCTATAGCCTCCCAAAATATTTTATTTCCTCCAAAGGCCTTTTGACCTGAATTGAGCAAAGTCAATCCAAAGCATCCAGAGCATCTAAATCATCATTTCCTGACTCCTGGAGAATGTATTACAAGTCATATACAAACTTCAGTAAGGGCCAGTTTTTAATTTTAATCCTAACTCTGAAAGTCTCCTGACTACAGATTCAGAAAAGCAATGTATTCTATATGTAAGTGGTAGTTTTATGTTTCAGCTGTATTTCCATGTTTTCCCTTAAATTTTCCTTACCTAGGATTACTTTTCCATGCTCTGTGTAACAGCTCAACCAGTTTGCCTCAAATAAGAAAGAGATGGAGGGCAGAGTTGTCACGGCTTCTGACACCACTAAGCAGAAGCTGCTCTCGAGCTGTGCACAAAGTCAAAGTTTTCTCTCTCTTGGCTCTGAGCAGAGCTTCTGCACCTGTACCAGCCAGTGCCAGAGTGCAGAGCTGAGCATCGTGGACTGCTCTGCAACAACATTCAGCTCCCTCCATTCTGCACTCCCATCACCACTGCCAGCAAAGACCTAGATGTGGGTTTTCAGTGTATCACAGAGCAGCAGTAGATAAGCAGAACTGGCTCTGGAGGGGATAACTAACAGAAGACACACAGGAGAAAGCAGTCTTTCCCCCACTCCCGTGGTGGAAAGAGTTGTTGGGATATGTCACTGTCCTGCATGCCTCTTAGTTGGCTTCAAAGAAACATTTTATATTATTTTCTTCCTTCTATTTGTAGATTGTCTTCACTAGCTATAGTTTTGGTTCTCTGCTGCCTGTCACTTCTGAGACAACTCCATGGAAATAAGATAATGCCAGCACACTAACATTCAGGAGCTGCTCAACAGCCATATCAGATGTTTAGCATCAGCCATCCACAAACAATATGCAGGCATTCCTAACCCAAGGCACTGTCAGGCTATTGGTGAATAGTAAAATAATGTCCTCCTATTCTGCTGGTCAGTTGAGGTCTCACAAGTAACTCATGAATAACCATGCTAAAAATGGATAACACTTTTGGATAGCAGAACATATACTTTAACTTCAACTATTGAAATACAAGTCAAAATTCTAAGCTTCTTTCACTCTTTTGGTAACATACCCCGGTTTTCAGTACAAGCCATTTCTTCACAGTAAATGTGTCCAGACTTTCAAAACCAAACACACACCACCCCCAATGCAGTTCTAAAAGAGTAAAATACACAACTACCATGCAAGTCTTCCTTCGCCAGCTGAAAATAATGAATCAGCCTCAGTCCAGACTCCTGCCCTCTCTTTCAAACTTCACAGACTGCCATTGTAGCAAAATATTCCACCATAGTTCAAGCTCTCTGTCCCCTATAGATAAAGCAAAAGGATTTGCATTCCAGCTTGAAAATATTCAGGTAGAAGAAATTCCCTTCCAGTAGTTTTATTAGAACATTGACAGGACAGGTTTTTGCAACACTGCCTTACTATCTTCTAGCCAAGGAAGCACTTCAGTAAGGAGATTTAAAGATAGAGGGCTTAAAACAAAGCTTTATTATAGCCCATATATATATATATCTTTATTTCTCTCACTTCCTTGTTCTTGTTCCCACCATCAGGCAGACCCAAAAGCCCACAATGTTTTGACAAACACACCAAAAGTAGCTCGGGATGTAAGTATGAAAACATGTACAGCAAAATTATTTTATGCCGGTTTGTTTAATGGCTCTCCTCCAGCATTTTGGATGCACAACCCCATCAGGGGCACAGAGCTAAAATTTTCCTTAAACAAGTCCATCTCAAAGGTCCAGACCTCCTTTTCCCTTTCCATACCACCTGCATCTCAACACTCCTTAAAGAAAATAGAATTTATCCAGTGCAGAAAAGAATAATGATGTGCATGTACATCCCTGTGTACTGAATCTTCTCCTCCTTGGCTGTGTTCCACTTTCCTTCATCAGTGCAGTTTCCCAAGTACTCCCAAGTGGGGAGGGGATCTGTACAAGGCTGCTGAGGTGACTAACTGCTTTAGCTCGTAAGATCCAAAGTTGGTGGGATTGAAACTTGAGAGTTTTGAAACAAGCTCAGCAGAATAGCTGGAGCATCTTGGAGTCCTCAAAGCCTGAGTTAAATGAAGCAAAGGTCAGGGTTCTTTCAAGTATTACATCCCCCACAGAGCCCCATCTCACAAGGCTCCAATGCTTCAATCTATGTTTTTCCAATAACAGGACACTAAAATCCCAAACAACACATTTTATTCTATCCATGTCTGAAAGGTATCAAAATTTACAAGTCCACATTGTTTTACCAGGTAGTAGAGGCCAAACTCTATGAAATACATGGAAGAAATGGGGTTGGGGGAGGGAAGGGGAAGGTTGAAGGGAAGATAAAAAATTAAAACAGTGCCTTCAGCCTCACTGAAGGAAATTTATGTCTGTCTTTCTCAAGAAACAGTGCTTCTTTCACATACTTATAAAGGGAGTTTTTTCTTTGCAAACACTCCTAAACTAAAACCAAACAACTTCCAAATTAACAACAAAGATCTGACAAGTTTTCTTTAAGATGGCAGGTTTTCTTTAAGAGGCAAAACAAACAACTCTTGGAGCAGGGTAGCAGCTAGGTGAGGCATGACCCACCTTTCATTCAGAAGCAGATAAACAAGTTCTGAGCAAATGGCAAAGGGGGAAAAAAAGGAGAGGGAGAAATAGAAAGTGTGAAATAACCAGTCAAAATATCCCCTTTTTGAAAAAGATTAAGCTGCCATCTGCAAGAGGGATTAAAGAGGACAATTAGAACCAATGTGTACTACCACGAATCTTTTTGAACGAAGACTCAACTTCCTGGCCCCAGAAGCCACACGCTGAAAACCTTCACATGGTAAAAGGCCAAGAGACACACACCACATACCTTGTGAAGCTGAGGAAAGGGAAAGCACTAGGAAGTGGTTCACAGTCTAGATGTAACAATACATACTCATGACACCCGCTGCTCCTTTTGAGATAAGGCTGGGCCAGGCAGATAGCCAGTTCTTAAAATGCTGCAGTACCAATCTCAGCAGTTGAAAGGAGCCTCTCAAGAGTGTCTAATCCAGTCTCCTTGCTCAAGCAGGGTCAGCTAGGACAAATAGCTCGGGACCAGTGTTCAGACACCCCCACAGGAAAAAAGCTCCTTGTGTTCAGACGGAGTTCCCAGGGCTTCAATTTATGCTCATTGCCTCATCCTGTCACTGGGCACCACTGAAAAGAGTGCATCTTTCTGAAGCAAAGAGTCAAATTTCTCAAAAGGCCTCTTACCAGATAATCCCTCTTACCAACACTCACAGCTCTATGTAATTGTTAAGGGAATTTGCCCCTGTGTACAGATCTAGACTGCTTGCATGACAACAGAGTATTGCAGAAATTCTCTCTTGTGCCAATGTCTGCTAATGACAGACACAAACAAGCTGCAGAACAAAGAACCATGCATAGAAGAGATGTGTTAGAAATAAAAATACCAGTACATTTTCCCATAGGCAAACACATTATATGTTCTCACAGCACAAAAATTCACAGACAGGGCGTCAGTCAGCCAAAAAAAAGACTCCTCATATTTGTAGAAGGTCTTCACAAATTGTTACTGCACTGCCCCAACTTTCCTCAAAATGAAATATTAATGGCAGCAAAATTTTGTCATTAACATTAAAAGTTGTGAATCCCCAAACAATTTAATACAAGTAGAAGCAGCCTTAAAGAAAAGCTCTTGATTGGTAACACTTATCAAACTTCTGTTCCCCAGTTCTAGTCCTATCCACAACATAGACCCTGCACCTGCATCAGTACAGGTGGTGACAGTGACAAACACAGTGGACTTGTACATTTACTGGTTCCCATACCAGGTAAGGTAATAGCCATTGCTGTAGCACTGCCTTGCTCCAAGCTATTCCCTGGACATTCAATACAATCTTATTACTCCCCTGCTTGAGAATAAGTCTTTGTAACTGGTGATGATCCAAACAAAACAAATCAAAACAAAACAAAAAAAGTCTTCCATTTGATTCGAATTCTCCAGAAGTTTAGGGCTTTACAGAATTTTTCCATTTGCATGTCTCAGCTGATTCCAATGAAGTCAGCGGATGTTTGACCACTGATTTCTGTGGGAATGACATGGGATTTTAGCCACAGCAGGACTGCTAACCACTACCACCTAGAATTTGCCCTTCAGAAATTTTTCAGGGCAAATGCTTAGAAAGTAGTTGAATTCAATTTTTGCAAGCAAAGCCCCAGAAAACCCATTTTTCAGAGGTCAAGCTCTGTTCTCTGAGGCCTTGGTGAAAGCTGTCTTGGCAGGACTTCTCCTGAGCCTGTTGTGTGGAAGATAAGGAATTTGAATGATTTCCTCCTCTGCAGCATATAGCTCCCCAAACATCTGACAGTTTATGTCCCAGGGACTGTCTCCACAGAAACCTGGCTAGAGAGGCCATGATGCTGAAAGTGAGCATTATCCAGTAGCCAGCAGCTCATCTTCACTCTTTCACACTCCCCATCCTGTACTACTTTTGAACTACATTCTCTTGCCTGCAGTTCTCCCAAAGCACACCAGGTACTGTACACCTCTGCTCAGCCAGGGGTGAAGGAAAGGTTATTAACTCCCACACCAAGGTATCAATGCTGCAGATAAAGCTGCTCCCCTGAAATCAAACACACTCTCCTGTTCACCAAAATATGTGCCAAATGAGAGTACACTTGGCCCTGACTTGCCGCCCTCCTGCACTGCACACATTGTCTATCAGATAAGCCTCCAGCAGAGTCCTTGAGTAAGGTCTTTTCCATACTGTTTCAAAATCAGAAGGGTTTTCCCTCAAGACAGCTTGATTTTTATCTCAGAAGACTGAAAAAAACAGGGGAAAACCACAAGCAACCCTCACATTTCGTGTTGTCCTAAACTAGAACCTTCACCAGAAAAACAACGCAGCCCCCAAGGACTATGAGCCGGGTGTTCTCTCTCTTCAGGCAAGCTTTACCATGCAGCTGCTTGGTCTCTTCAGTACACTCACCTGCTAGACTATACCCAGGAGACACTGTGAGTGAGATTACTTCCAGCAAAATTGCCCAACATCCATTGGGGCCAGGCCTATCACATGCAGTAGCTGAGCTTATCCAGCCACGTCCAAGTTTCATGGAGTTACTCTTTGAGGATGAGGAAGAATTTAATGTAACAGTTCTAAAGGCTGAGCCGTAGTGATGCCTGCAAAGACAGCTAGCCTGACCTCTTCAAGGCATATGTGGCACTTCAAGGCATTAATTCAAAATGGGGATTAATTGAAGAGAACATCTCAATTAGTTGATACTTTTTCCATTCAACTGTATGCCATAAAAGGAACATTTTACTATTTAGAGGACCAGCAGGAAATCCTTTTTCTAAATGCACTTATCAGTCTGCTCTGCAGCCTAGCAGTCTTCACCACTGTTGCTTCCAAAAAGAGAATTATGCATACAATCTGCACACTTCACTTGTCATGTGTGCACAAGACATATTTGAATTTCTATAATTAGAATTTAAACAGACTTTGGCTCTTGTCTCAAGAACAAATTTTCACAAAACTAACCAGCTTCCAATTCAATGAAAAACAGGAAGCAAATACCCAAAATAGTGCACTTTATTGAACAGACCTGGTTAAAAGGAGAAAGAACGGTCTTGAAAAACAAAAAAAAGTCATTTTGAGAGAACGTGCAAACTATTCTAGTATTGGGGATGCCTTTTTAGGTATTTTTTTAAAGAAAAGGAACAACAAGGACATTTTCCCTTTCGCCAATATTTTCCCCTTCTACTGAAAAAAATTAATACAATAAAGAATTTAGAAAAATCTATCACCATTGAATGCATAGCATTCAACAGCATAAAAAAAGAGAAAGAAATAGTTACAAACAAATACATGTTTCTGGAATGATTTATCACGCATTTTGAAATATCCAGCTCCCATAAGAATGTGGAAACATTTGGGAAAGTTTGTGTTTTCTTCAAAATTTGGCAATTCTGAGAACAGACCTTTTCAATGAGAAAATTTCAATGGAAAAATTTGCATGAGACATACTGAACTCTTTCAAAAGCCTAACCACCAGTGCCAGTAAGGGAGATGAACAGTTACTAAGATCTAGTCTGTCTTGTCTGTCTTTTGAGAACAGTCACTCAAACAGCCGAGTTCCCTCCAACACCTGTAGGCTACCACCAGCTGCAGTTCTCCAGCAATAGCAATAATTGAGCTCAAGGACATGGTAGTTCTCCTTTACCCCTGAGCTGTGTCCTCCACTCTGAACAGGTAGCATGGCACACAGCAGGAGACAGAATAAAAAAAGACCTACTGGGCTCATTGCCTTGTACCACAAGATACAGGTGGGAAGTTAAAAGCAAATCTCTCTGACATAACATGGAGAGCAACACAGTAATCAAGGATCCTTTCTTTAGCTGAGCAGTTTTGAATGCTACAGTATTTGAGGAAAAATATTAAAACTATGTAAATACAAATACAAATGAATGCTCTTATGTCAATGACTGCCAAAGGGACAGCAGAGAAGGAATGTCCAGTTGTGTCCACAACCAGATGTGCTGCTTTTTAGATCTGTTCAGACTCCATCACTTTTCAAATCCCACTTCAGGAGAACAAGCAAAACAAGAAACATCCCACAATTTTAAGACGTGCGGGGAGAGTACCGCAGATTGGTAGCAAGCTAAGTAACCATGCAGTTCTAAGGAGATAAAAGCAAAATAGGCAGATATTTCTGTATGTTAGCTGGGCAACAAGTGAATACAGACTGGAAGCATGAAGGATGTGAAAGGCGACAGGGTAAAACCTTGGCCTCAGGTTTATTTGGCTCCCACTGGCCTCAGTGAGACTTACACTCACCAATCTGATAAAAAAATCTTATGAACTATAAAGCTGAAAGGGTTGTACCAATCAGCTCGTCTGACCTCATGCATAGCACAAGCCACAAGATTGCTATAAATTAATTCCTGCCTGAAGTAGAATATAACTTTTCAATAGGCATCTCATTTGATTTAAAGATTTCCAGCGGCTGAAAATCTACCACAACTCCCAGTAAACTGCCTCTCACTTTAGAAATTGTTTCATCTGCCAAGTTTCAATTCCCAGAGTCTGGGCCCTGACTTACTTTTTCTAGACTGAAAACGCTATCACCAAATGTTCTCTGTACAGCTAATTGTAAATAGTGATCAGCAAGTCACCTCTTAAGCCCCTCTATAAATAATTACAGGATAAGCTTTTGAGTCTCATCCATCAATACATGGGATTAATCAATGTTAAATACCGTAATGTTCCATTTATGACCTCTGCAGCAGTCTGTCACATACACAATGGTCACTTAAAATACAGTTCATTCTTGGATCAAAGGAGTTAGTCAAGTTTAAAACAGAAGTTATTTCTCATGGCAACCTGACAGGATACAAGGATATCACAATACAGGTATGAAGAAAATGACGATCTGCTTAAGATCATTCAGCAAGTATGTGGCAGAGCCCAGAGTAATGCCAGTTAATTCAGATTTTAAATCTTCATCCTCGCTCACAATGCCATCTTCCTGCACTGCACGAGACAGAAAATATTCTAAAAACAAAACAAAAAACCACATCCTGGAATCTCTCCAGATTTGGAGCAAGGCTTTTCAGCTATTTGCATGCAACTGAAAGCAATATAGAAAAAAAAATCTTGGTATCTACATAATAATATCCTTCCTGATTACTTTGAGGCAGAGAAAACATACCAAGTAAATGAAACTCATAGGCCTGCACCCACAGTAGGCCCACTCACAGATTCTTGCTCTTTTGCATCTGCAGAGGTGCTTGGCAAGACCAGCTCCAGCAGCCTACTGAGGCTTTACTATCAATTTGATTTCTAAGAACTACGTAGTCAACAAAAAAAAAGTCTGTCTCACAAATTCCAGTTTGCTAATGTAAACATCATAAAAGAAACCACAACAACTTTGAAAACAAAATATTTGAAAGTCAGTTTCCCTTCTTTACTAGCTGCCAAGAGCGGAGTTCAGGGCACCCTGCTTCTTGAGTTGATGAAACCATTAACACCTACAGCAGCGTCAGGAATGTTAGTCTGCCCTCAGGACTTGGTAAGTAATAAGAAACTGGTGTCAGTTTCACATTTAAAAACCAGTTCCAAGTAATAAATTTCCAATTTCTGATCCGGATGGAAGCCCAGCCCAAGCAGCATAGCAGAGGCTCAAAGCACTTCACTAAAAAGGTATCAACACTGGCAACCTTGCCAGTAAGATGCTTGTGAAAACAGTTGGAAGAGACCTAACATAAAAATATGCCTTCCTGCAAAACACATCCAGCAGAGTGTGTGGAGAATTATTACAAAAACCACAGTGAACACTCACAGCACAGAAAACTTGAGTCTCTCTTTAGTCAGTTCTTTTGTTGCTAAGATGCCAGACCAAGACTTAGGGAGACCTTGTGTGGCAACATCAGGCAGCCAGTCTGGAAGCCAGAGAGCCAGCGTGAATTACAGGGTCTGTATGCATTTAGCAACTTCAATAAAGGACCCCCTTTATATTCATTACAAAACAGTTCTGTCTTCACTACTACAAGGGGTGCTACAGAGGAGGCATTAGCAGCTGATCTTTGCAAGAGTCAAAGTCTTCTAATAGGATAAAAAGTGGGGTGCAGCCCTCCTCCCAGCAACGTGAGTCTCAAGTGCCTCACAGCACATGGTGATAGCTTTGTCATGGCTCATCTTGCTCTTCTCCAAACACAGCTCAGCAGGCAGCATCCATACACAAGTTGTATGTGCCCATTTCCATTTCATGGGGGAAGGAGCCATGACTGGAGTTCAATATCTATTCATTTATTTCGGTCTACCTAAGAGAAGTATAGCCAACTTTCCCGTGCATTAAACCACTTAAAGCAGCACTTCTCTGACTGTGCTACCTCTCATCCATGCCCTCTGGGCTCCAGGGCTGGAGCAAGAGATGTAACATGGCCACCTCTCTTCCTGCTCCTCAGGTGAATTCACCATTGTGTTATAAGGTTACAGAGGAAAATAAATCCCACAACAATAACCTGCCATTTATTCTGTATTCATTTCAAGCTGAAGGCTTGAAACTATCTTTCATCCCATTAGTATGGGATGCAGAGAGCATCCTAACATGCCAAATGTCCTGCAAGTTTCTGCGTATTTTGATGCACTTCTTTTGACACTACTGCTGTGTTTTATTCCTACCCACAAACATACGTCATATACTCTTCCTGAAAACACCTTCTCTGACGTGTGGTCCCGTGCACTGCTAGTGCCATATGCCAATCCTCCTATAACATTCACTTCCTTACATCCTACTAATAGGCCAATAGTCCAGGATTCTCAGTCATTTCCAGACCCTTGAATTAGCATCCAACGATGTCCTGTTTACATTTCAGGGCTGTGGTAGAAATAAACACCATAATGTCAGGACATTCCATCAGCAGGATTCCAGCGCAACCATGCTGGGCTGTGACCAGGATGCTGAACCAAGTATGGTCTGACTTTTTACTTTATCTTATTTCCTCTTCCTTATACTTCCATTACTTACCAGAGGATGTCTTCTAGTGAGACAGTCCCTGCAAGCACTGAACACTCTGGAAGGGTCTTCACAATCATTAAGTTCCTAAACAAAGAATTAACCAGTAAGGAAATAAACACATGCAGGGAAGGGGTACTGGATCACAGAAAAGGATTTCATTTTTTTGTCAAACAGAAGTTCCAAGTAACATAATCATCCCTCTATCTGCCAGAAACTGAGATGTGAACAAGGCAAAGCCATTTCCTGGTTAGATGGTTGCAAGGACTACTTTCTGCTGTCAACTATGGTAGCAGTAAAACCAAAGATGAGTCAAAACTAATTAATTTCAATTATTCTTAATTATATTTCACCTACTTAAGTAGCGATACTTGAATAATCAGAGGAGACATCACAAATGCATCTGCTATTAAACCTCAGCCAAGAGACACTTATTTCTAAGAAGTTATAAAATTTCTAGACTAGAAAACAGTCTGTTATCAAAAAGGCTGTCCTGTGGTATGATTAAAAACTCTCTACTTCTCACCCCAGTAATGTACAAACAAATGCTGTCTTCTCCATTCCAATTAGAATATCAAATGTAAATATTATGAAGAAGGATCTCTCAAGACACACAAATTGGATGCCTACTAAGGACAGGCTGAATGCTTTGAAAGCAACATTTTCTATGATGCACCGGATCTCTCAGAATCAGAGAAAACAAAGAAGAGAAAGATATACCAAGCTTGTATACTCTACTTGTCCCAGTGTAAAAAAACTCTGCTGAACAATATTTCGTTGAAGTGTCAGTTCAATCTAGATTTCAAGTGTTGCCATTTTATGTAGAGTTAGGGTTTAGGTACTGATTCTTGGGGGAATATAACTGGAAATCAGAAGATTGTGCTGTTGGAATGAATGCTTGCTCTCTGGGATTGGATTAGCATGGAAATGGTTCCCTAGCACTTGTGTAAGATTCTCATCTTCAAGATGTAACCCAACCCAGAGCTGTCTTTAAGACAATTTTGTACAACACTTTAGTCCCACGGATAACTCATTTACTAAGACTGATGGCCCTGAAGACTATTTGGAAACTACGGAAAGTGCGGTAAGAGCTGCAATCTACTCCCTAAATAAAGCAAGAGAGATAAGACCCATGTTCCAGGCTTGCAATGATCTCCTTCCACACTTCTAGGTATTAGTTATTAGCCACCATTCATCACGTGGACCAAACCTGACAGATACCTTAGGATGACAACGACAGCTTTGAGAATCTACCTCAGGTCCCACTGCTGCTGCTAAGATTTTCTGTTCTATGAAATTTGTTCCAGAAGAACTGTGTGGAAGCCTAAACCTCACCACATTTAGACTGTGATGCAAGACTCACCTCTTTGTCCAAAGCATAGTGTGAACTGCAGACTCAGAACCTCCTGGCACTTTTCCATGAGCTGTATTTTTCTTTCTCCCTGTCCCTGAAGTTTACAAGCACATTGTTGGAGGCAGGTAGGGAGTTCTGGTACTTTTGCTCCCCCTATTTGGGAAGCTGTTGATTTAAACCATGTGCACACAGTGAAGTCTCGACAAGGACATTATAAATGCATGTAATGATGTGACGGCTTCTGGCGATCAATGGAAAAAAAGAGGGAGGAGGGGTTTACTGGGTCTTGGGCCAGCTCCTAATGGACAAGCTTCCACATCACAAAACCAAGCACTGCAGCTGCCACAAATCACATCAATCAGCCCTCTCCCCAGAACAGCCAGGCCGCAAATGGACAGGCACTGACCGAACTGCTCTCTCCTAACGAGGTTCCACAGGACTCTGGAGTGTACTGGCAAGACAAGCTGTGAGCAAATTTGATGTATATTGCCCACGCTTTGCCTGCCACTTTAGCATCTTTAACAAATACTACACTAACTTTAAAAATAATCAGTGGGCCCAAGTTAAAAATAAATTGCAAGTTGGCTTCCATGAGAAAGCAATGGAGCCAATACCATTTATAGTAATTCGACGTGTCACTGAATAGCATCATTTTTATAAATACACTGAAAGCCGGACATGAAATAACTGGTTAACAGCTCCCTAATCACAAGGGCTTCCTCTGCTACACATTTTTCCTATTTATCCAATGGCTTCTGTTTTATATCTAGTTTGCTAATGGAAAGAGGGGCAGGGGGAGGGGGGAAAATTGGCCTTAAACTGATCCAGCAGATGCACAGAGCTGGGGCCTCAAACACTGGCTTCTTTTCTGCAGCCACCAAAGGGCGGTGGGGGAGAGACATTTCAGCAAAATTCTTTCTCTGCAGTAACTACCACAGAAACACATTTCCCTCTGTTTGTAGCCACTCAAAATAACTGCAGCTCAAATGCCAGAAGAATATTTTGTGCTCCCTGCATTTAGAAGAGAAAGAAATGGGAAAATACTAAAGAAAGTTCCTAGTATGGTGGTCTCAATACAGCAGTAAAAGGCTTCCAAAAAAGTTCACTCTCATAAAGAAAGCAAAATAATCTAGCCAAAAAATATTTGTTATTTAATTATCCTGAAGTGTTTTACAACCATGCATAGGAAATACATCATTTAATAAGACTGTTCATCTTCTAGGCTGTGCAAACCATTCAGTATTTTAGAACAACTCTCTGTACCAAATTTCTTACAAGTGCCAGGAATGCCTTTGCAAGCATGACTATGCAGCACAAGAAGCTATCACCATTTATGAACATATTAGAATAATGAAACAAAATTTCCTCAGGTATATTGGTTTCTGTCTGCACTGCTAAAAGTTGAAGCCTGTGTACTTTCATAGTGAACACCCTGCCTTGTGTTACTAAATGGGTGGGAGGACGCCTCACACTGGCATAAGACCACAAGGCTAGGAAAAAGGTAAGGCGTTCACAATCTACTCAAAACTGCACCTGCCTTTGTTCTGTCCACTTTAATTTTAAGGTGCTTGATAAATACTTTAATCTACAAAATGTTTTTAATCTACAAAGGTGGACGAGGGGGGCACCATACAGGCATGCAGAATGTGATTGCAAAAGTTGTCTAAAACTCAAGTCAGTAGCAGAGGCAAGAAGCAAACACCCACTTGTGTTCTGTGCCCATGAGGCCCTTAGCCCCAGTGAATAAAGTTTCACTGCATCCCCTATTTCTGTACTGAAATATTAGCCCCAGAAATAGGCATGTAAATCTCCTGACTAACAAAGTCTCTTGACACCAAAACTATGCTTAAGTTACTTGCATGTCCTTGCAGTGCCCCATCAGCATCTACAGGGACAGTCTTGTCTTTTGTGATGACTTATTTCCTAATCAATTGTCAACAGTTTGTCTATCGAGAGCAGAAGGAGAGTGGTGACAAATATGAGAAGGCTAGTGGCACTGAAATAATCTTCTGTACTCACTCCAGTGTGGGCAGGTTCTGGTCTCTAACCTGTATTTCTCACTGCTTAGGGTAGCCTGTGATTAATGCACTTCCAGGTCTGGGTGAAAGGCATTTCTCTTTATGAATGAGTGAATTTGGGAAAAACTTAATAATGAATCAGCAGAAACTTAGTGCTGAAGATCATTTCAGATGCAAAAAACAAACTTTATTCACATGGTAAGTTCGATCCTGACTTTATGAAGCAGGCCATTTATGGCAAAGTTTTATAATTCCCCCATAAGGTGTCTTGACAGAATGGGAAACATCAGAACTAGCTACAGCTTTAGGAATGACTGACTGCAACCTTTGCCACCAGTAGAGTAGACAAAGCAGAAAGAAAAGCAAGAAGCAGCTTTCATGGACACATGTAAGCCAGGGTCACCATGAGATCTGTTCCTTCTTCCCCTTGTGTCTCTTGATCTCCTTTCACCACTTGCAGCCAGGACGTAGTGTTCACAGGAACAACCCAGCAGGTTTAGTTCTATGAGAAATGCAATGCTTCCAAGAGTAGTTCCTTTCCTCTTGCTAGAGGCTGAGGGGAAAGACATTACCTGAAGTGTTTAGTATTCCTAGTCCAAGTGCAGATGCCCTACCTCATGACAGATAAAGTCAGAGGACTATGGCCCACAGCTAATGCCTTGATGTGCAAGTGGGATTACAAACCAAAGTCTTCATTTTGTATGAAAAAGCAGCAAGCAGACTGCCAAGACCCCTCTCTAAATACATTTCAAAGTGGGTTATTGTGAGAAGTGTGAGCATTATGAGCTCAGCTGCCAACAAGTACTTCTGTGGGAAGCAGTTTGCAAGCGGGAACTCATTCTCCCAACAATCCAGGCTTTGACCCATATTTGTGCTGTGCAGTTAATCTAAGTGGAATTAGTGCTGATGAAAGGGGCCATATGGACAGCCCTTGAGACAGAAATCTTATTTACCCACAGAAATTTCCGTGGCCAGCAGCACTGTAAGATACATCTTACATGCATGTGCCAAAGCCACGTGCACTTCTCTCCAGCTGCCTAAACAAGTTATCCTGGACTATCCAAACCCAAATTTCTGTAAGATGGAAGGGAAAAATTTTGTGATTCCTAAATTCATGCAAAGTAAATAGAAGAGTTATTCTAATGCATTTTTATACAGCACAGAGAACACCCAGCAGTGCTTTCCAATTAGTGCCATGTTTGTCTGGGTCTGAACAGAGGACATCCAAGAACACACCTATTGGTATTCTGGTCAAATTTCAAAATAAACTCAGTGTGTTAAAACCAAAGTGTGTTTTTCCATACTACTGCGTATTTGCCTCCCACTCTTCTCAGTCTACAGCTCCTTTAATGGTACCCCAGCACTGCTTAGACCAAAACTTCCAGTTAAGATCTCCTTCAGTTATTATGAGAGTGTAAGTCAGAGAAAAGCATAAAGCCAGCAAAGCAGAAGTTATGACTGGACTTAGGTCCTACTTTTCATGGAAAGCGAGGCTTATAACATAATTCGCATGTGTCTTCACAAGGCACATGGATTGTGTCTACACAAACTTTGGAGGACACCATGCATATTCTTCACATGCAAGATAGCAGCATATCACACAGCTGTCAGAGAAGCATCCCTTGTTAACATTCTTCAACTTGTTTTATGAACTGAGATTTTGCAGAGAAGAGCAAATAGAATAAGCTTTCCAAAAAACAGCTCTAACTGATGGTATAAGAGTAGAGACACAGACAAAGATAGGTGCACCAGGGGTCCATGCACTGACCGAGTAAACACGAATTATTTTTCCTCTCAGTTAGATTACATATGCTGGAAGAGCTATGGTAGTCCAGGACCCTTTAATTTCTTAAAATGCAATGGCAGATGGCATTAGCAAAGCTGCAGTTGGATTCACTGTTGTTCAGCATGTGGTAGCAGAAACAACATCTGGTGCCCTTCCTTGCATTTTTTTAAGTTTTCAAATGGGAATATGCCTTATTTAATTACTTTCTAGCCACCCTGCACAAAGCATTCCACACACACTCCTCTGGTGGATTCCTCTGCACGAGCACAAGTTGAAGTACTACAGCAGTTCATTGCTTTTCATATGCTTTCATGCTAACCACTGAAGTTCTGGCTTGACCACCACCGATAGGTACACAGACAATTCAAAACTCACTGCTGCAGACATCCTAAAACTATCAGGCAAGCACAGAGCAAGTAAATAATGTCATCAGCGGAACAGGTACAACTTCAAAGACAAGCAGAAAATCTCACTGCTTTCCTGTATCCTGTCATCCCTGACCACCATCTTTGCCTGATGGAAGGATATTAGTCTTTCAAAAGAACATGCAGAGAGAGCAGAGGCAACATTATATCTTGGTTTTATCTCTGTATGGAGATATGTGTATATGTGTATGTCATTGCCCTATTCAATTGCCCTGCATATTCCAGAACCAGACTACTCAGACTTCATTTGACTCTGACTTCTACAGTCAGAGAGAGAGCTGTATGTTTGAAGAGATAGGGTAGGGATCCATTTGTGGCATGTCTGCCTTCAGCCCTGAGAAAAGAAACTGACACTATATTCACTTCCACCTTTCTACTGAGCTTGGGGGTAAATCGCAATTCAGTAATGTATGAAACACATTTTTCCCAAGAAACAAAGCTCAAGTGTTTACACTGGAGCTTAACCCTCCCCTCCACCAAAGCAGTGCTCTGGAATAGTTAAACACCAGGACAGTCTTCCTAGCTAAGAAGTGTTTGGGGAACTCCCAATAATGCATTGTCCAGCCTGAATTCCCACTTGGACAAGACTCCAAGCACTAGACCTTTTCCCCTCCAAGCAGTAAAACAGTGGTAATATCACATGCATAAAAAACAACCCCAGTCCTGCTTTTACTTCTGAAGTTAGTACTGTTCCCACAAATTCTGTATCAGATCCTCAGTTTGTTTATACTGAAAGTTCCTCGGAGCAGTGGCAGCTTCTCCTTTAGCCCCTCACTGGAGCTTAGCTACAAAGAATAATAGTCAAATCTGCATTGGCAACATCTTCTATGGCCAGGCATGAGGCCCAGAGAAAGTATCAAAAATTCTCTGACCTTAAATACATTCTCCTAGGTTTGCTCTGCATTCTCAGTTGTACCATATTCACCTCAGAGGGGGTGAGTTTGCCTTTGAACCCATTGATTACGATCACATAGCCATAGCAACACCTTCCCAAAACACTGCTAACACAGGACCACCCAGAATGGTATCAGAATGAACTGATGGATAATGGGATGAACAATCTCAATGTATACCAAGAATGAGGCGCTGAATTCACCAAACCACATTAGCACTGCTTTTTATTGGTTACAATATCTATACAGAGAGGGGTTTATGCCATAAGGTCATCCATTCCAAGAATCTAAGCACTAAAAAAGATGGCAGAGAAAAACTAGATATAGAAAAATGGCTGTACTTCCCCCTTCTGCATTAGAACCCCTTACAAAAGGCCATTCGCCCTCCTCACATCACTACTAAAGGCCTACTGCAAGTGTTGTTCTCCCTAGTGTTCAGGTGATGATTTGTTTCATACACAAATTCAGCTCTAAATTTCATGCTTTATGGATAAATGCACAGGTCACACTACCCAGTACCTGACAGAAAGACACTCTTGTTAGATGAAGGTCAGAATGAACCATTATTATAATCTAAAATGACCTCTTACAGAGCACAAACTGCAGAACCTCACCTAATAACTTCTTATTCACTCTCTCTCATAGAGGAAGAAATAGAGTTGTCACTGCATGGTATAATGTTTTGGTTTTTTTCCCGACTCCCATTTAGAACAGGCAGGAGATGTCTCAACAACCAAAGATATGCATCGATTCATGCTTGATAACCATTCAAATTACCTTACTCCTTGACCCTCTGTACCAAGAATCAGTAAATGCTTTACTAATATCAGTGGATTTAGTCTCAGTTCATGATTAAAGAAGTCCTCTTTCTCCTAATTCACAGATAAAGAAAGAGAATTAGAAACCATAAAACTACACCTATACAAAGCAGTACTTGAAGAGTTACGAACAGAACCTAAGTGTCCTATTTTCAAGTTCAGCTTGATTTTTGAACCAACAGTTTCCTTTAAAGTAACCAGGTAATGCAGAAAACTAGGGGTTTAATTTCATTGCTTCATTGTCTTGCACAGGGGTGATTCCAGGAGGGATAATCACATCCTGTGACCTCCACTATACTGAACAGACACAAAGAAAGTTTGACCCCCAAGAGCTTTTTCATGTCCTTCTCCAAAACCCAGTATTTCTCCATCAGTGAAAGAATTACAGAATTTCATATGTATAGTGGTTTGGTAGGACTGCTCAGTTACAGAGAAAGCAGCAATTCTTTTAGTGTGGGGCACCACAGAATACAAATGGGAAAGGAGAAACAAGATCCAAGAAGTCAACCCAGAGTTCATTTTGGTTCTTGGTGGGTTTTTTTCAGGGGCTGAGGATTGGGGTGAAGCAGTGAGCTGAAAGAAAACAACAACAACAACAACAACAAAAAGTCCGAACAAAAACCCCATCAGACTACAAAATTCATTGTACTTCAGTGGTTTTAAATGTCTCCTGCCTTTGTGTGAATGTAACACAGCCTTGAATCTGCAGGATGCAAATTTCATTACAAGAATTCTTTCTGCAGTTTAGCAAAAAATCCACTGGTAGATCCAGCTCAGTGGTAGATCACCAAATTCTAGTTCATCAGGTATAGATAGCATTGACTCACAAAGATTGCAGGCAAAACACTTAGGAACACTGCTCAAATATAATTTTCTTTCCAGTGTAGTATGTATTTGTGACTGAAGCAACCTAAAAACATTTACACCACCACAAAGCTAAGAAATAGCTACAAGTTTGCTGCCTCTGACAATATTCTTTGCTTACTCACAGAAAAACAAACATGTCTAACTTCAGTAGGGTTTTCTTAGCATTTCAAAGGTGCCCTTGGACTCCAATGTGATGCAAAATGTAAACAAGCCAAGAACTTGACCCAAATTTGCTTAGTCCCCGAGACTCAACTACAAGGTACAATTTCCAGCAATTTTTAAGATGCCATTATTTTGTTCCCATCAACACCACTCAAACTCAGTGGCTTTCCTTTTGACCCATTCGGCTGATTCTCCTCATTTGCCAGGCTGATCATAATGTTCTGAGAAAGATGCAGCCTCTTCCTATAATTTGCTTTTGAACAAATTAAAGCGCTCTGGTTCTACTCTTCTGAATCCCATTAAGTTCCACTTAACAATGATGTAGTTTCTTCCCTCAGAAACAGCAAGTAGGCTCCTCCATTCTGCCTGGTACAAACTGTTTGTGATCTTCACCATAGACAAGTATTTCCAGGGACAAAAAATTTCTGTATGCACTATGGGTAAGAAAAATATCTAGAGATGTAATATAGACACATTAATTAGCAAAACAAGGCTATGCAAAACTGTATTTGTAACCTTCAGGATGTAAGTGCACCTCAAACAGGAGTCAGAAAGAACATGTCCTCTCCACCACCTTTTTAATTTGAAAAAAAAAAAAAAGGTAAAGAAGGGAGATGTTTTCCTTAGACTGGAACTATGTCCAATGGCTCCAGGACAATGGAGAAGAAATATTATCTCTAACAGTAAGTAGGAAATATGGGAATCTTAAACTGTGTGATTTGTATAGGATGACTAGGATGTAAGACCATGAAGTTGAGCTCATCTTTTCCTCAGCACAATGCTTTTCTATTTTCCTTGCCAAAATCATTATTCTTCAAGATGTAAGTTGACCAGAAGTTGAGAGCAGGGACACTGGCAAGTAACTTGTGCAAGGAATGCAGGGGAATATGCATTGGCTTCCATTAAATACAAGATTCCAGCTAAAATGATTACTTGGTCCCCCTTGGCACAGTTGCTAAACTGTTACATTTTGCTACTGTAACAGGACTTTTTAACCTTACTGTCTCTATACAAATTTAATATTGATTTCTGTTGCAGCTGCTGCCAATACAAGGTCCTGGAATATGGGGCCCCACCGCAGTCAGAAGGAAAAAGATGTACAATGGAACCAGGGATGGGTTAAAGAAAACACAGAGAAGAACATTGTACTTGGCTGTATAAGTAACTCATGAATACATCTTGAGAAATGTCCTGGATTATCAACTGTAATAAAACTCTCTCAATGAGGAAAACAGGGATGTCCTAGAGAACTATGAGTTCTGGTTTTCTGTGTTCACTTTATGCATGGTTTGAAAATATTCCAGAGAGAGAGAGGGGAGAGAGTGGCAGAGAAAGAGAGCAACAGAGAGGAGGAGAGAGAGAGAGAGAGGGAGGGGGAGAGACACAGAGAGACACAGAGAGAACGCAGCCACAGAAAGCTCTTTTTTCCTGGTAGCTAGAGATAGATTTAAGCACTACCCCTGTAAGGAGAAAGACAGCAAAATATCATTTGAAACATGGATGGGAGAGCAGGGATACAGAAATAAAGAAGGATTTATCTTATTCAGTCAAATTTAAGTGGGAGACCGAGAGCCCAATTGTTAGCTGGGGCCAGCAGTTTCTTCATAAAGAACATATTTGAAGAAAGGAGAATGAAGTGGAGCTGAAATAATGATCAAAGGATGAAATGGCCAATAATTACACAGGTATAGGTTTAAGTGGGCAACTGGTTGTAAATCAAGAGACTTCAGAAATAGCAGTAAAGAAGTCAGATCTTTTCCACTCAGTGTTGGCACATAGCATGGATCCTCTCTATCATCTGCTATGGAGTAGTCCTTTTGCCTATCTCCAAACAACAGTTGGCAATACCTGTAACATACAAGCCAGAAACAGCCTCCTGTCCATTACAGTGGTAATTATTTCCCCTGAATTGAGGAAGACTCTCCAAGTTTCCACATAAATTCCCCATTTCCTATTGAAACATAATGGCTTAGAATGTGAACATTTCACTCTGTCCAGCATCTGGATGTGTTTGAGGAGGAAGAAGTGACTATCCAAATTACTACTTTATAACTAAAGCAATAGAAGCTCATAATTTTCATGTTGATATCCTAGGAACTCTGCATGCCAGAAACAGGATGAGTGCCTGCATGCACTTGGATGGAAGACTATTTGAGTTTTTTTTATATTTCCTTTAGCCTCATCTTGATATGCTTGAAAACTACTTCAGTCTTCAACTTCTTACCTGCTGGGGTTAGGCTAATATGTTTGCTATATTTTTTTTTCTTTTTTTAGCAACAGCCAAGATTTGAAAAGTAGTCCTTCTAAACTTTGGAAAAAGAAATCTAATAGTGTGTTGCAAATGCTTGTTAAGGGGCTAAACTCTGCTTTATCTCAGGCATCTTTTAGGATGCCTCAACTATATGCAGGGACAAAACACAGGAAGAGTTTTAAGAAAGAAAAAAAGAGTAAGCAACAAACCTTATCTTCCCATCTTCATCATAAAAATGCAAAGCTACCCATATGGCCCACTGCAAAAGAATGCATTTCCTGGAGGCACTGTGCCGTCTCACTAACAAACACATACAAGATGTACTGTACAGATATAGGCTGGAGGTCACAAAATCCCACTGCTGACCAGCAAAAAAAAAAAAAAATATCCTTATACTTCACAGTCAGGAGATTCTCACAGAGCCACATTTCACAACACAGCAGCTGAGTAAGGATTTTTAAAAACAGCAAGAACATCAAAGCATGTTTAAGGTCCCAAATA
Organism: Drymodes brunneopygia; assembly: GCA_013400955.1. NCBI lineage: Eukaryota > Metazoa > Chordata > Aves > Passeriformes > Petroicidae > Drymodes > Drymodes brunneopygia. The sequence goes on along the minus strand of VZTZ01051319.1, from coordinate 63,182 downwards.
CATGATTTCTGCTCAAAATAAAAATGGTCTGTTCCCACTGTTTGGAGGAAGAGAGAGTTGGATGTGGTTGTGGGTTTGTCCAGTGACATGCATGCACAGCATCATAGCAGGAAGCTTGCAGATCCATGAGGAAGAGCACAAGCATGTGTTCACACATCCCAGGACAGAAGTGACTGTGTGCCAATCACACACTCAGGCACACATGTTGATCAGGCAGGATGAAGGCAGAAACACAAGTTCACACACATGCAATTCTTACCTCTTCTCTGTATACAAAACAGATTTAGAGCCTGAGCGAAATAACTTGGCAGTCAGAAAAGAGAGATATTCCTCATCTAGAAAATACCACCCAAGTTGCAGAAGTCATTTTTCTTGCTACTCTTCCATTCCACGTGCATGTTGGCACTTCATGCCGACATGAAGTCATAGTATATTCCAGGAACAGCTCTAGCCTTTTTTCATTCCTCTTTTTACTTTTTCAGTTTTTTTAGAAGGAGAAGCAGCAAATTTACCAAAATTGGCTTAAATCATGAAGACCAAGACCCTGAAAGATATGTAGATGTCCCCTTTAATCATGGGACAACCATCCCCCAAGAGAAATCTTGGGCATCTGTGTTCCTCTGAACACCAGCAGAGTCAAAACCACAGTGAGGTCAGTGGATGACTGTGGAAGACAGAGGCTTCTGCAGGCTCTTAACCAGTTTGCTGCAACTGCATTAATAACCTGGAGTTTCTGACATTCATAAACCAATACAATAATTTCTGATAGAAACAGTGGAGGATTATGTACATTTTGCTGCATATGACAGCACCAATTGAGGCTTTGAAGTGACACTGTGGGTCTTGGATGGCTTCTCTGGTACTTCAACTGGAACCCAAACAGTGCTTTTATGTGATGTATCTTCCTTCAGAGACACTAATTATTTTCTAATGCATTCTAATGAAACAAAGGATTGGAAATGTGAACAGATACTCTGCCTGCTGATTGCTATTACTAATCTAAGATTTTCAATCACCCTAAAACCACAGAACCTAATCTCCAGTTTTCCAAAGCTGTGCCACAGGATCCACATCCAACTTCTAACCCACCAACAGAATGACAGAAGCCTCAGGCATTAAAGCAGTTTTTAGCAGGCACCACTGGAATTCCAGGCATAGAATTAAAAGTTGGTTTTGCTTTGTAGTGACAAGAAATCATTCCAGCTAAAAAATGCTCTGTAGCAGGAAGAGACAATGACTTGGTCATCTCTATGAACTCTGAAGAGGCAAGAAACTCCCAGCAGAAATCAAATGTTATAGAAACCTACCACTGACAAATACTGATACATCTTAAGCCCAATGGCCTGATGGAGCTGGGAAGAAATGGTTCTCTGAAGCCACATTGTCCAAAAAAGCCTCATTGTCAAAACAGTTAAAGGATGATAGTTATTCAATAATCTGTTTTCAGTCACACAGCTCTGGTGGATTGCTTATTTTTGATGAGTTTTTTGGGCTTAGACTGCAAGCAAAAAGAAACACTATGCATTGCTTAAAACGTTGTGAAATAAAATGCACCAAATAATATCTCTGCCAATCTTGCAGATCTACTATTGGAAACTCCAGATTTATTAGCAGGGTTGAAGTGACACCAAAATGTTCAGATCAAAGCACAAAACTGAGGACAAATATTCTTTCCTAAATACATTTAACCACATGTACAGAGAGGAAAAGAACACTTTATCAAGGGATTGAGAGCAAGTCCAAACAGCAGAACAGTTTTATCAGATTTTCCAACTTTCTGCATTTGTCTCAATCACACAAGCAGCACTTTCATTTGCTTTGTCCTCTAAGCATAGCTCAGTTAAAGAGCCCAACTCCCTTTTATTCAGAAGCCTGAAGACTGCAAGTAATCCAGACAATTTTTCCAAGCTCAGACACCACTGGAGAAGGCAAATGATTCCTGAATGATGCTATTTTTAATGCCTGTCTCTCTGCCATGCCATCACTTCTATGCCACTTCTACAGAGGATGACAGCTTTGGAACAGCTTCAGTGGAGAAGATATGAAAACCACAAAAAAAAAAAAGTATTAAGTATGTTCTTACTGTGAAAAGTATAAAGTTGGAGCTTTTTCTTAAGACCTTTGTGTTTAGAGGCATAATATAAAGGTGATGGTCAAAATTTTCACTGTTATTCTTAAGCACTTCAAGGATCATTGGCAAACAACACAACAGAACATTCAAAAACTTAAGAGTCCTGCAGAAAGGCACCAGGTTTCAGAATCAAAGGAATGTTTGCAGACCGGTCAGTTCCGGAAGGACCCTTCACTGTTTAAGGAAAAGAAATATGCACTGTGAAACTGTTCCACTTTCCCTCAGTTCAGTTACACGCTGTCCCTCTTTGTTACAACGGGAAGCAAAGGAAAGGAAGAGGACAAGAGAGAAGAATAGGGAGGAAAATTGACGCTTCTGACCATCCAAGAGTTTGGTAAAGGTGAAAGGAGTTTTTAGGAAAGGAAAAATCTACACAGGATTATCTTAAAATTCAGCAGAATCAGCCATTAAATACAAACAAAAACCTGTTCATCCTGATATAAGAATTATATAAAACAATTTTTTTACAGTGAGAGTAGTCAATCACAGGAACAACCTCCACAGGGATATGCTAGAGACTCCATCACTAGAGGTTTTCAAGATGCAACTGAACAGGGAGCTAGATAATCTCATCTAGGCATCCTTTCCCATAAAAGGTTGGATCAGATAGTTTTTCAAGGTCCCTTTCCAACCTGAGCTTTTTCATGAGCCTATGAGCATTAAACTGAGGATTTGGTTAAACCATGAGGTTTAACCTCCAGCTGAGTGCATAGTAGATTCTGCTTCCTGAACAAGTACCTACGGGGACCAAGACTGCAAAAAAAGAAAAAAAATGCAGTCGATTTTGTACCATTGTTAAAATTTCAATGTGTCATCTGTCCAGTGGTAAAACCAAAGTTACTTCTCAGTGACAATAGGATTGGTTGGGCATTTACATCTGTGTACATCTGTGGTCATGTCCATGCTTTTTCAGCTTTATCACTATTGATTTCGGATTCTCTGCTAAATACAAGAGCATTTACATTACTGTGATTTTTAACTGTACATCTGGAGCCAAGCAAACAGATTGGGTTTGCCATCTTTTGCTTTCCAGTTGCCAATCTTTAAGTCTAGACCACAGAAGTTTACAGAGCACACCCCTTTGCTTTGCCAGCCTCTAGAGACTTACTTCCAACTCTCCTCCATGCATTTCCTGCTCTGTCCATAGAGAAGTTGAGACAACTGGAGTCATTAAATGAAGGGGTCAGTGTTGGTGAATGCTAATGAGGCTATTGCAAAAGGGTTATGACACATTTGATCATAGACCATAACACCTCTGAAACTTCAGGTTACAAAGAGGTGCACAGATATGAACACACAGAGGAACTGAGGTATAGGAAGAACAGGAGATTTCTCCTGCAGAGGAAAAATAAGAAAATATGAAAACAGACATAAGAAGTGAGGTATTTTTTAAATCCACTTGGTATAAGAGAAACTATGGTTATTTCTAGCTTTAACAAAAGGTTTGATTGTGCTGCATTAAGTCATGGCCTTATAACTTTAATTTAGGTTCCTTGGGTAAAACAGCACTGAGGAATCACAGCAGAGCCTTCTGTAAAAGCTAAGCCTGCTTAGAAGTCAGGTTACTTATACAGGTGGCTAACACGTTTTCAAGACACCACAGGTTTGCTGCCACTGATCTCTAAGCTCTTCAGGCTAAAGTTAGCTCAGATCTGTCTGTGCACATCCTGCATTTCCCGTCCTAGACCGTGGTGCCAAAACACCACACTGTTAAGTTGATGTCGCTTTCCATAACTTCATTTCAGCATCAGCTAACATGCACACTAATGGTTAGAGATAGAGGAAAAGGAGAATAAAAGGCATTCAGTACCATACCTGTCATGGCATGGAATCAACTGGTGTTGCCTCTGCACAGTGACAGCAATATCATTTCACAGAGATGTGGCATGTCACCAAAACACCTGTTTGTAAGTACTTCAGGATTAAAAGCTATTGGCCAAGAGTAAGCTTACTGTTTATGTTTTGATGATGTTCTCCAGATCAAGTACCTGTTTAAAACATCAAGCTTTGTAAATTCATCCATTCAAGTGGTGCTCTGTGAAGTAGGACAGGAAAGCAGTGATATTTCTCAGCTATTTTATCACAGAATGTCTTAGATAGTCTCAAAAGGTGAAACATGAAGGGTTATTTTCTTCCTGGGGAAGAATAAAACTTCTGACAAATCTATACCATTCATACTATTCCTCTACATAGAAGGTTGAGATAGGAGGCCTGAAAGCACAGAGATAAGCATAATCTGGGAAAAATGTCAAATGCAAAAGGAAAGGAAGAAAGGTGATAATGAAAGAGTAACCAGAGCCAAAAATTCTGGGAGGACAAATATTTCAAGAGGTTCCAATCGGAACACTAAACATGGATAAGCAAAAACCAGTAGCTGTTCAAGTTTGGAAGAAAGACAACCCCTGAAAAGAACAGACAGCTGAAAGTAAAGATTGAGACAGAAGAAAAGCCATGAGGCAACGACAGTTAGTCATTCAGGCCCAGATAAATATGGAACTCAAGAGATAACAGTCCATGGGAAAAAAACTGCATGAGATGAATATGAATTTTAAGGTTGTAAAATTCAGCCAAGGCCTGTAATCTGGAAAGGCTGTGGTACTCTTCAGAGGCAGAGCTCTCAAAACCCCTTCTCTCACTACTTGGCAAGGAATTTGATGCCTGTGAAACTTCAGCAGAGTGTAGCTCAAGACAAAAATATCATAGAGGCAAGATAATATCTGTGATATGACAAGGGAAAAATTTACTTCAAGATTTTTGGAAAAAACAGAGAAGGTGAGGATCCTTTAAATGAAACTTAAGTCCATGGAAATGGGAATATATGAAGACAATGGAGATGTGAAAAGTCTGCCTGGGTCACTTCTACATGCTCCATACACCAATTCTATCAATGTGACAGATGTAAATATAAAAAGTGAAAGAGGAAAAAATAATACTGAGACATCTGGGGTTTATGGAAGCTTTTCTGATTTTTTTTGATAAAAGGTATCAAAAACCAAGGAGTGTATTTTAAGTACCCTAATTTTTTATTTGGGACAACTCAGACATCTAAGTTCTAGCTAAGTTGGTCAGAAAAAGGTAGGAAAAAAACATTCCTGTACAGCATGATTTGAAGAGATCAGGTAATTGTACATGACCTGTCCAGAGGTCACGTATCTACTTATCTGTATATGTGCATGTGCACATGTGTATCCACCCAAGAAAAAAGTGAGGGGGAGTGAAAAGTTTTCATGGAATAATTTGAATCTTCTAACCTAAACAAAGAATCTTACATTCACACAAAAGAATGTGAGAGATTAATTTCATCTCTTTTAATTAAGAAGGGAGCTTTCAAACTAATTCACCACTTTTATTGTTGTATTATATTTCTTTCATCCTAAAAACTCCCTAATTCAATGGAGTTTACCAGTTTAAGGCTTCCTACTCTTGCAGGGAGAGAATGAAGAGACTCAGAGACAACAGATTGTCAAATTTTGGATCTGCATCTGCAACACACAGGGCAAATATGATAAAAAATTAGGCCCAAAAAGATGATTATACAGAAATCAATCACACAGAGTGTGACAGAACAGACTTGTAGAGAAGCCAAAGTAAGAGTGCTGGCACCAACTCTGATGAGGTCTGGATCCCACCCAGAATAGACAGAGGATTCAAAGTTAGGCAGCAAGTCAGTCTTCAGAATCACACACTGCTATTCCACACCACACCAACAAACATAAAAGATATACTTAATGAACCAGAAATCCAAGTAACCTATCCTCTGACCTACTGGTGAACTGTATTCCCTCCTACCTTATCCCAAAGCCAAATCCAGAGCCAGCAAGGCAGGATTCCCAAGACCCTCTGCCATTCTCATGAAGAGTAACTAAAAGAGTGCAGTAGTGCACAGTTTCTTCTGCAAGTTACATTGGGAATGCAGACTGGAGTACCATCAGTTACTCATCGTTATCTCTGTCTGCATAAGAGAACATGTTCCTAATTAAATTATAATGACATTTGAAGTTAAAACAAGAGAGAAGGAAGAAAACTTGAGAGAAGGAAGAAGACCTGCGTTTGGGCTGTTCAAAGGAATTGGCATAAGAAGGATTTTTTTTTCAGGTTGGGTCCATAGATGCCACTTAGAGATATTTACTCATTTGAAAAAAGGGGTAAAGTGTCATCAATTTTCACTTCTCTGGTTATAGAATCAGACTGTTTAGACAGGTTGGGCAGGGCATAGTTAGTGTTGATAAAGAAAAGACCCAGTAAACAGTGCCCAGAAAGTGTCACTGAAGCCTGCCTCGGGAAAGCTGAGCTCCATTTAAAACCACTTAAAAAGGAAACTCTCTACAAATTAAGACTTGGTAATGAGTAAAAGAAGATCAGAGGCAGAACTACATGCTGATTGTGCGAAAACTCAATTAAGGAAATTGTACCCATCTGCAGTCTTGAAATGACAACATGCGCATTTCCAGAAATACCAATATTCCTACTTCACAAGAAGAATCAGAATAGTGACCAGGTTAAAGCCATTTTCATAAACTAAAAGTTCTGTCTATATATATTCCTCGTCTTTGTCCTCTATATTAAGCACACATAGCAAGATGAAGTTTCCTTGTAGAAGTATTTTCAAGCAAAAACAAGGTCTGAGTGTTAGACTGTATTATTGGGTTTGTGTGGCAAGGTTTTGGTAGTGCTGGTGGGGG
>VZTZ01051319.1:8477-56331 GCA_013400955.1 Drymodes brunneopygia | reverse complement strand
GTAGAGTGGCAGCTTCTAAGAGGAGCTGCCAGAAGCTCCCCCTGTGTCTGACAGAGCCAATGCCAGCTGGCTCTGAGTCAGACTCATTGCTGGCCAAGACCGAGCCTGTCAGCCATGATGGTCGTGGCTCCAAAATAACAGAAGAGGAGGAAAAAAGCTGGGAAACAGCAACTTCAGCTGGAAAGAAGAATGAGAATATGCACATGAAACAGCTATGAAGGCACCAAAGGCAATAGAGGTAGAAGTGCTTCAGGTGCAGGATCAGATTCCCCTGCTGCCTGTTGTGCAGACCATGCTGAGGCAGCTGTGCCTCTCTAGCCCATGGTAGTCCATGAGGGAGCAGAGATCCACCTGTGGCCTGTGGAGGTTCGTGGTGTAGTAAATATCTGCCTGCAGCCTGTGGAAGACCCTATAGCAGAGAAGGTGGTTGCTCAGAGGAGACTGTGACCCCATAAGAAGCCCACACTGGAATAGTTTGCTGGCAGGACCTATGACCCTGCACAGGACCCATGCTGGAGCAGGCCACAAAGAACAGCAGCCCATGAGAAGGACTCCCACTGGAGAAGTTCATGGAGAATTATCTCCCATGTGTGAGACCCCACACAGGATCAGGAAAAGAGTCTGAGGAGTCCTTCCCCTAAAGAGGAAGGAGCAGCAGAGACAATGTGTGATGAATGTCACCCTGTGCTGCTTGAAGGCAGAAAGTAGAGAAACTCAGAGTAAAGTTAAGTCCAAGAAAAGAGGGATGGGAGGAAGGTATTTTTAAGGTTTGGTTTCATTTCTCATTATCCTATTCTGATTTGGTTGGTAATAAATTAAGCTAATTTCTCCAAGTTGAGTCTGCTTTGCCCATAAAGGTATTTGGTGAATTATTTGCCCATGACTTTACCTCAGTCCACAAGCCTTTCTTTTTATTTTCTCTCCCATGGCCAGCTGAGGAGAGCAACAGAGCAAATTTGGTGGGCACCTGGCCTGCAGCCAGGGTCACCACAGCACATACTGACATAATTGATCAAGGAGATAATCATCTTGAAACAGCTAAACTTCTGCCTCACACAACAAATAGTCCAAACAAAGCTCTAAACCATGCCAGCAGAACCAGATTTGGGCCAGATTTGTTTGACAGTGAACTCTTTACTTAGCCACCATAAAAAGATCCGGTCTATTTCCCATGTAACTGTGAAATTCGGTTGTGTTTCAGAGGCATAATCTTTATATAGCATACATTTAATATAGTCCTGCATATGATCCACCACGAGATTTTTCCTACCTCCACACCTGATAACAGGTGTGGCCATTCTGACTCCACACTTGGCATTGACTGCTGCAAATAAGTCAAGGGCAATCCAACCTTTTACAAACATTAAATGCCTTTGGTGTTGTCACCGGGAAGCACGTCAGAAGTGACCAAGCGGCCAGCTGTGCACAAAGCTCCCATGAATAGATCTCAAACACACAATGGGGAAAGATAACAAGAAGGGCATGGACAAAAAACATTTAGCAGAAGGTCCTTACTGAGAATGAAAAATTTTCCCACTGAACACCAGGACAAAAATCACCTGGAAATGAAATATGAGATTGCTAATATCAGAAAGTCAAAAATCCCCAAGCTAGTCTAAAAACAGTGCTACAAAAAATATTATTGTAACTGAAAACTCTTCAGCAATGAAACCTTCATAATACTCTCTTTGACAATTTAACTAGCTTTTCAATTTAAAGGACTATATCTTGATTTGATAAATGGAGATGCTGTTTTTTTAAAACAAACCATCAGGTTGTTGTTCAGGCTACATCCAGGTTATGTATGAAGTGCTAGATGGTAAAAAAAAATAAAAATAAACAAACTCTAACCCCAAAATAAACACAACAGAATGCTTTCATTATATGGGGACCTCTTTGATTAAAAAGCATTTATTTTCTGCTAATACCACACTACTCCTTCTTCCTCATATCATTGCAAAGCTATTGCATTACTTTTCAAAAAAGACTCTCCTTTCAGCAGCATTGGTTCTGCTGTATGCTTACACACTGTTCCCATATTGAAAGCTAAAGTTTTCACGTTTCTTTTCTTAAAATCATATAATATCCTGAGTTGGAAGGGACCGACAAGGATCAAATTCCAACTCCTGGTCCTGCAGAGGACACCCCAAGAGTCACACCATGTGCCTGAGAGTGTTGTCCAAATGCTTCTTGAACTCTGTTAGGCTGATGCTGTGACCACTTCCCCGGGGAGCCTGTTCCAGTGCCCAACCACCCTCTGGGTGAAAAACCTTTTCCTGATATCCAACCTAAACCTCCCCTGACACAGATTCAGGCCATTCTCGCAGGTCCTGTCACTAGGCACCACAGAGAAGAGATCAGTGCCCAGTCTGTTTCTTCCTCAAAATGACCCATTGGAAATGGATTGTTTTGGTCATTTGCCTTGGCCTTATAAATGAATGGCAACTGCAAGACATAGACGAACAACTGAGCTGCATTTGCAAGTAAGGCTTACAGTACCATGCAGTATGCTCAGTGTATCACAAATGTATAAATTTACAAAGAAATTAAAGAAAACAGAGCAGGAATGTTCATCATCAGGTCCTCAAGAGTCTGAACCTGTTAAATGTATTCAATATCACATTTGCCAGGAGGCTGTTGACAGGTGGAAGGTAATAGCAAAGAATTTTGTCATTCCTATAAGCTGAATGCAGTCATTTGTTTCCTTCTATGGACATTATATGGCCTTTTAAAAGCATATTTATTTCTGGCTCTGCCTGTCCTGTATGAACCTTTTCCCCAGGATTACAGACCGAGAAAGTACAACTAATCCTGACCAAAGAGCTCTAACAAGAATTACCAGCAGAACTCAGACTCATGATTCTCTTCTTTCATTTCTGTGCAACAATTGAGGAGCCAAAAAGAGAGAACAGTGAGGGACTGTTTATTAATATTTGATTAGAGTCTTCAGGAAGCTACATTTTGGTGTATGCCTGAACTTCAGCCTCCTAAGTCCTTCAAGTACTGACCAAGCATCAGCAGCATAATCACCCTTCTCTTTTTTAGTGTCCTGAGAACTCCTCCAGCATCTATTGCCTGCACACAGGGCTCAGAACCCTCACTGCACCTCCTGAACTGAGCCTTAGGAGCTGTGCAAAACTTGTGTTACCTCCATGGGAGAAGGAGTACCTGGATAACCCAGGGAGCACAGTCAGGCATCCTTTCCCAATTCTGTCACATATTTCCAACGAGAGAATAGAGGTATACATATAGTACAATAATGTCACTTTTTCTTTTTGGGAGACTATCACAAAATGCAATCAAAGCATAAGGATATATGAGCTGAAAAGGGAAAGATTTTCAACCACACTAATTTCTTGCATAAGTAGGGCCAATCATTACCATTCCTATTTTAAACTAACAAAGAACCAATAAGTGACTACAAGCCTTGTAAAACAGAAGAGTATGCTGGGTTCTGAAAAGGTACAGGGCATCTCCAGCTAGCTATACTCAGTCTATGCTGGCAGCAATTAGAGACATTCTTCACCTGTAAATTTAGATTCTTCCTGCTGAAGTTCATTAGGATGGATGAGAAAAGAAAGGCACTGGTTCTGCTTCTTTGAACATAATCAAAGTCAATTTAAAATGTATCTAATTATGGTCATCAAAGCATAAGCACCTCATGCAATGAATTATTAAGACAGTTTAAATAAATCTGTTGGAGAAGAGGAGCAGTAATTATTTTGAATTAGCAAACAATATTCTGTTGCACCAGTCCCAGGCACCTTCATTCCGGGAGGATTCCAGAGTTATCTTACTTGGTAAAATCCCAGGAGTGGGGCAATACAAGCAGTGCAGGATACAGCAAGCTGTGTGTCCATACCTCTTAGCTGCAGGGGCAGCAGGACAATAAAAGAGAGTGTATTTGAAAACTTGCTTTTGGAAAAATTAATGAAAAAATGCCAATCAAAAAAAACTTTTGGTAATCAAAAAATCAGAAAAATACAGCAACTTCAAAAGAGCTCAGAACCACTATATTCTCCTTAAGGTGATAGATCTGAATAGAAGTCCCATTACTCTTACACCATCTGCTCAGCCTACCTACTATCTACGGTTTGCTCTGATACCAGAGACAGACCTTTAGTTTTGGCTCTCCCTCCTCTTTTGTCCTGCTGCCCCAAAATTTCCCACTAAACCTCAGACATCTTGCCTGAGACTGCAAAAAGTCCTGGTTTTGACACATTCTGCTAAATAAAAAGCTGTCTTGTAAGAGACATCCATTCCAAATCATATTGCTTTAAGATCAGCCACATCGTGGTAAGGATAGTATAGAGCAACATGCTGAATGGACTACACGTTTTTTTCTACTGAGTTTAAGGGCATTTGAAGAATCTTGTAAATGATGCCATCAAGTACTGCCCAGAGAGGGAAGCTGCATGGGAATATAGTGAGGTCACACAAACCTTACTCAGCTTTCTCTCTCCCCTCCATGCCCGCCCCCAAGTGCAGCTTAGCGTGGGATCCTGACAGCAGGAGGTTCCCACTACAGGCCTTTGGCTTCATCTCTCCATCAGCCTCTGGCCTCTCAGTTCTTCTCAGGGACTCTCCACGCACTCTGAAGAAGAAAGATCCCAGGCATTTGTCTGGAGCTCTGGGAGCCACTTGCCTCATTCCTTCTGAGGAAACAGCTGGAAAGTTGCCCTCAAAAACTCATTTGTGAGCTGCATCCCCTCCAGAAGTTTTATCAGCTGCTCATTTCAAGCAGGTTTTATAGAGCAATGGGAGAGCTGGACTGGATGAAAGAACTGGATCAATGCCTTTGCCTATCCCAGGCACCAGATCCTCAAACCCAAATCATTCTTTCTGAAATTCCCAGTTAAAGCTTCTTACAGATGCAGAAACATGCAGGCCACTTTCTCCCTCTTCCCATCTCAACCTCCTGGCCTCAGAGTTAACAAAAAATTACACATACTGTCTGTCTAGGAAAACACAAACAGCCACCTTTTCCTGCTTATGTCTGAGAACTGACTGGAAAGGCTAAAAAGCTCTCAAGTCTAAAGGATTTATCAAACCAATACACAATGACACTGATAATGAAGAACATAATGAAGAGATGGACAATTTTAATTATTTTCCCTCTTAGGGAAAAATGAGAGAAAGACAAGAATCCTCTTAGATCACAGGAGGATTGTAAGAAAGGGGAAGAAGTATTAGAGAGCAGTATTGGCATAAAACCAAATGGGCATGAACTGGCTATGAAAAAATTTAGTTTGGAAATTAGAAGCAGACTTCTAAACATCAGAGGAGTGAGGTTCTTGAATGGCTTCCCAATAGGAAGCAACAGGAGCAAAAGCCATGTGAGACAGAGATGGATAAATTAACTAAGGGAATCCTGCAACATCGTTTCCTGCAATTACAGAAATGGTATACTCTGTGACTCAGGAGATCTCTTTCCGTCTTGCACACCTCATCTTCTGCTGAGCCAAGACACAATAGATAAATAAATAAAAACTAGAGACAAGGTACATTAAAACTGGAATATTAGCAGGGCAGCTAGAATAAGGGCAAGTCTGCTTTCTTTATTAAACAAATTTATGGAAGTTTTTTTGAGTGACATTTATTCACCTGTATGTACTTATGTATTTTCAGGTAAAATTTTGGGTCATAAGGAAACAAAAACAGGAATAAAGTTCTGTGATATCTGTGATCACCTGCAAGAGCAGTATGGAGCTGAACCCTCCCACCTACCGTGCAATGAGTTGACTACATTGTTAGAAGTTATCTTCACTGACCTGCATCTGGGGGTTAAAGCTGTCAAAGGAACTGTAAAAAGAGGTCAGTAAGTGAGAAAATTAACATAGAAAATCATGCAGGAAGAATTCAAGTGAAACAAAGAAGTTTTATAGCTGAGAAATGTGTGGAAAGGTATAGAAATGATCACCTGCCTTTTACAGACTGGACCAAAGTTTTGCTGGAAAGAAGTCTCTGAAAGCATTAAAAAGAGTCAGCAGGGAGAAATCCCTTCACATTCTATTTCTATATTGAAAAGCCTAGGATAATACCACCCTATTCTACACACAGGAAAATGCTAAACACATGAAGCTGAAAAAGCATGAAAAATAGAGCACTGTAACATAAGAAATCATCTGTGAACTCTCCTGTAGCACATCAAACATGAGGTATTCATTCATTCCCACAAATGGAGTCAGTGTTGATCTATAAGCTGCAGCACAATATTACACATTTCGGTTTCATGATAAGCTGCAGCTCTGTATTACACATTTCAGTTTCATGCATTTAAGCCAGACAAACATTCCCAGGGGATTGAAAGAACCCACTACAGTGAGCTGTGGTTCTATTTCGGATCATATCACAGCATAACAAATCACAGTTTCAGACACTGGGATAAGGGGCTCAGTAAAGCAAGTAGCATGATAACTTCATGCACATCCCTTCCACACATGCAGCAGTGTGTAGAATCAAATCCACCTCAGGCCCTTCAAACTGTACAACTACAAAGCAACAATCACTCTCATACCTGCATGTATCCATTATTCATCAACATACATATTCTTAAATACACATCATTTATTATATACTGTTGTACAGCAGTAGCTATCTAACCCCGTCCACACACATCAACACTGTTTACCATATCTGACCTCTTGCATTTGAAGAAAGAAAGAACAGAAGTATTTAACACAGAAGTTGTTTTGGTGGTGCTGGTTTGTTCTGCTGGTTTTTCATCTGTGTCCCATACAAAGTGGTCCTCAGAAGCAGAGTCCCTATATGTATTTGGTAACCCACCAGCTCCCTGTGACTGCTGGCCCACATGAAATTCTGAGGGCTGAGAATGTAGGTTTAGCAGATTTTTGTAAATTAAAATAAATTTGTAAATTAAATTTACAAACATCTAGCAGAGGTTTGTAAATTAAGTAAAACTTCAGAAGGGAAAAAAAAAAACAGCCACAACTTAAAAGACTGAACTGGAAAACCAGCCATTTTGCAGGTAATCTGTACTAGATCTCTACTCCTACGGATCCTTGCTCTGGTTCCCAAAGAAATCATGTTAAAACATGTAAGAGCATTAAAAAGGAGTTTTTCTTATTAAAACACCTTACAGCACCCTGTGCAGATTAGCAAATTCTTCTGAAATATGAAAAGACTTCTGTTAATCCCTGACTGAAGATGAGAGACAAGACTTCCAAGAGAGTGCAAATATTTCTGAGGTACGAGATGCTATATTTTCCTAAAGAATTTTGCACATTAGATGCCTGACTATTCATGTCATTTTGTTGTCAGGCTGAGAAATTGAGAATTTCTCTCTGAGCTATTTTGATTGACTGGGCCTTGGGATATGAAGTCAAAATAGCAAGCATGAGCATAGGTCTCCAAACTTTCACAGCCACTTTCTTGTTCTCCCTACTGTGCTCAAAGTTGAAGAACTGTAGTAGTTTCATTCCCTCCACCTAATTAAGCTGCATTGAAAAGGTAAATGAAACAAGGAAAAAATAACTTGTCTGGAGTATGTTTTCATTTCTCCATTTTAATTTCGCCTACAAGTCAGCCACCTTAAACATGACATTGGATGGTTGGCAAAAGCATAATATTATTGCCTAAAACCTAACATCACTAGAACTCATTGTTTGTTCTTGAGTATTTTCTTAAGTGAAAAAAAATAATGAAAAAGAAAAGGTTGTTCAATATAAATAAATCCCTGAAGGGCTTCCAACCCAAATGCTTATAGTATTAGATGATGAAAGAACTGTTAGGGAAGTGAACAAGAAATAGGAAGTTGGAACTACCTGGCCAAGTTTCACTCTATAACCTGAGTAGTGTGTCATTAAAAAATAACCAGCACAAAGAGTGAAAAATAGCTTCCAGTACAAATATATACTTTTATGATCAAGTTCTCCATAGACAGAAATTTATTTTTTTCCTAGAGAATATGATTAAAAGACAGTTACTGTTTAAATCTCAGGGAAAAGGGGAAGCAGACATATATACAAACACAAAAACACAAAGCTTGCATAATATTTAAAAACAGTATCTCTTTTTTAAGGAAATAAAATATCCTGCCAAAAGGTTTAGTCTACACTACCTTGCAGGTATTACAACAAATCCCGTGCCACTGTCACACACAGCCCCTCTGTCCCACCTTGAAAGGAAGCATCTGTAGTTCACAGTCTTTGATTTCTAATGCAAAAGCTCACATGAAACTTTCCAGAGGGTCTCTGAATCAGGAAAAGAACCCAGAGCCTAAAAATAAAAGGCTTGTGTAATGCAAGCGGAGTACTGAAAAACCTCATTGAATCGGGAGATTGAATGATTCACGGCACTGGTAATGGAATACAATATGTCCTTCGACCAGGTCACTAGACTGAATCCATTCTGGATGATGACCAAAATCCATTCCCATTTGTTTACTGCTCATGTGAAATGAATTGATCAAGGCTATCCTGATAAGCGAGCAAGTTTGTCACTTGAAACAAAGAGATCACAAGGACTTCTGTCGGCAAGACCTAATGAGACTCAAAAAGAAGCCATCCCAAAATCTAAATAGTCAGCTCATTGTCAGGAATCTGACAATGGTGGCCAAAAAAAAAAAAAAAAAAGAGTTGAACAGAAAGATGCCAAAGGTCAGGTTTGATCCACTGACTGACCCAAAACACACAACTAGAGAGCAGCACTGGGGAAGGTGACTCAGCCATGGTCCAAGGCATCACTTAAGCTGTGACTGAACAAAGAGACTGCAGTCTTCCAGATCTGTTGGTTTAACAGCTTTCACTCAGAAGAAATTAATTCTACCTTCTTAAAAGGAAAGAAAAAGAAATCTAACTCACCGGTGAAGCTGTCCAAGATTTTGTGAAGATAATAATCCTTTAGCTTACTAGGAACTGCAGTTAATAGATAGATAGGGTGCCAAGAGGTAGCTCAGCCCCAGCTGCCAGTGCACCTTGATATTCCAGCAAACCCAGCTTCCTGCCTTTTAGCACACACAAATTTGGCACATTTAAATAAGTAAGTGTTCATTTTAATAAAGTATCAAATTGCCAGAAAAAATATTTTGCTTGCCTACCAGAAGATAAAAATTGAGCCTTTAGCATGTTTTCTTAAAAAAAAAAGACAACAAAAATGTTGCCATCTTAATGCAAACACTAAAGCTTTTACTGTATTTTGGGTCTGTTTCAGCTACTGTAAGATGTACTAAAACAAACTCCTCCATCTACCTCTGTATCCCTGCATCCAGTCCTTAACCTAAAAGTGTATAATTCCCAGTGTGCTGTCAAAGGCACTTCATGAGAGTGAAGCACTGGTGCAAGCATGCACATACATGCACACATACACACACTATATTTATAAAACCACTGCTGTAAGGGATTTGGCATTTATTTTTTTAATTAACTGAAAATGATAACACAAGAGCTTTTCATCTGGCATGAGCTTGGATTTCATCAGCTGCTGGAAAAGATTGTCTTGGAGAAATCAAATTACAGTGTTTCTTCATGTACTTTCCATAGATTTCAAAATAAACAGAACTATTTGGTCATGCCAGTTAATAAAGAGATGTAGGTAAAGTTACAGGTACATCTTGATACACATCCAGAAAGAGGCTGCAGAGCTAGACACACACTGGTACCACATCATATTGGCTAAATGACAAAACACCCAGGTGAAAAAAAAGAAGTGAAGCACCAGTGAAAAGAACTGGGAAGTGCAGTTGCGAAGAGTGCCATTAGCCTTCCTGCTGCCCCTGGATATTGCATTATACCCAACATGGCATAAAAGAGAGTTCATCATTTGATGCTCCTTCTGCCCATCCACATTTCTCACCATGTCACATTTCTCAAAGGGAACAATGTGTGACAGCAGGAACCTAAAAGTGATGCAGATGAAGACTTCAGAACTGTTTTTATCTCTGCTCTATTTCTAAAGTCAGAATGTGCACTGTGAATCAGTTCCATGCCACACCCCACTCCATTCCCTCCCCAAAGGGACAGTTTGACCAGACAGTAAAAATACAGCCTTGAGTATAAGACTTACTCTTTCCAATGAAGGCACTGAGAAGTGCAACCCTTACTAAATAACAGCACTGTCAACTGCCACCTTGGTTTTTCTTCTCATATGGAACTTTTACAATCCACGGTCTCTTGAATTTATGAAAAAAGAGGAGGGGAGAATCTCAGCAGTACCTTATTTGGTCCCTAGAAAGCTAAAAATTCCTACCTCTTCTCCCCATTCCATGCTACAAAACACATCAACTTAATACATACTTTTGCCAAGTACTCAGATTATTTCACAGGTTTCAGGGTGTAGCAAAAAGAACAAAAGGGATTTCACCATTGCTTGATTTACTGGCTGGCAAGGTCAATGCAGTATTTAAATGTGATAATTTAATGATACATTAGGTCACCACCATGTTTTTGTAAGCATAATTAACTGATAGAGTGCCTATATTTTTTTAAAGGCTACTTGTTAATTATTTTTACATTTAAGAAATAATACTCTCAATAATAGATTGAGATTGAAGAGAAATTGAAGTTTTCAAGGATTCTGATGAATCTGGCTAAGAAGAACTTTGGAATTACATATAATAAAAGGAAAAGGTCAGTCATCGTCTGAGACACCAGATGACAGATGTACATATGTGAAGATAAAAACAAATTAATTCTTTGGAGAATGCTTATCCACATGAGTACTGACAGATCTGATCTAGTCTCCTCGGGAGAGTCAGGACTAGCTGCATAGAGGTATCTACTCCACTGAAAATATTCTCTGGGGAACACATTCCTGCATTAATTCCTTTCCTATCCACCTTCAGAGCTATTAAATCTTATTTACTTTCCTTTGTATTCTCTGCAAGTTAACATTTTTTGATCTTGCACAGGACAACATCTTGAGAGATCTCCACTTACACAGATAAACTTGTCCCACGTGTAATGGAAAATGTGGCATTCCAAATGCTAAAGTAGAGACATGCAAATAAATCAGACATAAAACCACACCTATCACTTTCAGTATAAAAAAACTATGAAATCTCTTATCAAAGAAAAAAGCAGGTTACTACATTACCAGCACAGTGAGCCTTTGATATGAAAATGGGGATTTAAGGTGGGATCCTGGTTCTGTTATATAAAGCAGAAAGAGGCTTTACCTATAACAAAGAAGAAGGCCAGATTCATCTCAGCTATTTGAGCACCAACAAGCCACCAGCATCACCTGTGATGACATCCAGCACTTCATGATGCCAGAAGCATTCTAAGAGACATGATTTTGCAGTAGGCTTCATCAAGTAAACTGTTATAAGATGCTCAAAGTTGAATTAACCTGAAGCTCTGCAAAACAATCATCAAAAAATTTATATTAGAAACCAAGCTGACTGTTATTTGTTGAGTAATCATGAGTCTTGCTCTGGCTAAACTCACTTAGCAGAGTTACTGTCAGTGTAAGCAAGTAGTAGACAAGTGCTCCAATGGCAGCCACAGAATTTATAGCACTGCCAACATTATGAGTGCCTACCGGCAGGTAAAAAGATTAGTGGCCTCTAATGAAAAAAGCTATTCAAGGAAGCTCCATTTCTTTAATTTGGAATAAATATAGGTGGATTATCCCTTTACATTTTAAATACCACATGCATATGTCATATAAAGCTAATGTTTTGGGAACTTTGCAGGAGTTAACTGTCTGACCTCGGCATCAGCCGCAGACAGACTTATAGTGTCGACTCCCAGGTACACAGTAACTCAAAGCAAAACACTTGGGAGCAAAAAAAACCAAATACTAAAGTGAATTTCCAAACAACATAATAAAAATCAGATCTGGCACATCACACTATCTTCTCTATTTGTGAAGAAAAGACTTTAGTTTGAAATATAGGCAAGTAGGAGAATTAAACTGAAACAACTCCAGCTACCATATTAAACATGTAATACAGACAAATAGTGGAGAGATACAACTTTTAAGAGCTTAGCTGGACATCAGTGATGGTGGAGGAGACACTGTGAATGCATAAATTAGCCTCCTGTGAAGGCAAGTATCTGCTAGGCTCAAATGTGTCTCAGGATGTCTGATAGCTCTATCATTCTCAATGAACTTGCAATAAGCTTGAAGGGAAGTGAGATTCCTCAGTAAGTTACTGAGGCAGTAGTCAGACACCGGACTAATGCCTCCTAGTTCAGAGAACAACTGAAGAGGGAAATCTTTCCTCTGATCCAGTAAATAATTTTGAAGAGCCATTCATACCTGGATGTCTAAGGAAGCAGAAGGAGCATAAAGAAATGACTGCTTTTTTCTTGAAAAACTACTAACATCACAAGGATGCACCACTGCACAAGAAGTGTTTTACTGGCTCTTGCAGGTAAGAAAGTTGTCTTCTGTGCACATACTCCACTGATTCAGCAGAGGTAGTAGAACTCTAAACTCTTCAGTGAGGCATAATAATTGCTAGTCGGAATGACCGCGTTCCATATGGTCATGCAGTTCTTCTAATCTACTTTGCCCAGCATGTCTCACATTAAGGATTCAAAACCTGCAAATCTTTCCACTCCACTGCAAGTGATTTGTAAGTAATGGGAATACAGTCAGACAGAAAAGTCTTGTTCATGGCACAACCAAAGCCCCAGGTCACAACAGAAGCAACAAGTTCTATGAGAGGTTGGATCAGAGGGGAAATTGACAGCTCTGGTCCTTCTCTACTCACAAGAGAGCTGCACTACTTAAAATCATACCTTCATTCCTTTTAAAGCCTTTGATTTAAGCAAACTGAAATTCTTACTCCACAAAGAATATTTTACTACCCAGGTGATGCAAAAGCAAGTATACACACACAAAGGTAACAAGAGATCATTGCTACATTTTCTAACTCTTTGTTTATATGGATGAAATATGGCACAATTGCCAGCCTCTTGTAGCAGTATTGGGATTTCTGTGATGAAAGATGTACACCTGGACATGACCCTTCCCCTTTCCCCAAACACTTTGACAATATGTAGTTCAGTCATTAGGGTTTACAGGTCTTCGTCACTTGTAGATCTCTAACTTCTGCTATATATCTGTACTGGATACAAAGGATGTTCCTATGTCAGATGTCTAACTCCAGCCTGCAACTTGATCGACACTGAGTGACAGTTCTTCCTCATTTTCCACACCACTACTGAAGCAACATTTCTGCCAAGAGATTCCACATTTTTCCTCCCCTTCTTGATCCAGCATGACCCCACAACACACTCCAGAAAAGATACCAGGGTCATAACCCGGCTCTAATAAAACTTCTTTTTGTAATTCAGATCAACTCACCAAAAAAAAAAAAAACAAAAACAACAACAAAAAAAAACACAACACCAACAAAAACAAAAAAAAACACCCAAAAAAACCCCAAAAAAACCCAACAAAAAAACTGCCCCCAAAACTTATGGGAATGAAAACTTAGAACACTGGCTGCTCCAACTGGATGCTACGTACCGTAGCTTTGCGCTCGTGTGAACAATTGCTGGTTTAATGGTTTAAAACATCTCGCCTCCACTCGATTTTCCCCCTTGGATTTTTACCAGCTCCCCGTTTCAGGGAGGCTGATGCCGAGTGCAGCAACAGCGCCCTCTGTCCACCACGGGGGAAATGGCAGCTCCTGCCTCTGTCCTCCCCGGGCTGACGATGGATTTAGTTAAATTTAAACAAATATATACAACATTTGCCCGGCAATACTTTGGCACCCAGATTTACACTGACAACACAGCTTTTAAAAGCTCCTTCCCCTTGCTGCACAAATCTCTGTGCGTTTAAGACTTCAACACGAGACTTGTGTTTACCCTGGAAAAGTAAAGGACAAGTCATTTCAAGCTTCTTGAAAGTTGGAGTTTGTTTTGTTGGCTTTTTTGTTTGTTTGTTTGTTTTTTGAAATCTTTAATCATGTCCTAAGAAAAAGCCAATTACAACTCCTACTAGCTTTCTGTCCCCCTACATACAAAAACACTTGCTGGTTTCTCCTTCTTCACTCCTGCAGCAAACCTTCTATGTGGAAAGAGGATTTCAAAAACAGGAGCACAAACACTGACAAATCGTCAAAGTTGTTTTACACTTTTATTTTGCTTCCATGTTTTCCCAACTGCCCTCCTTAAACGTAAAAAAAAAGAAAAGAAAGAAAAGAAGAAAAGAAAAGAAAGAAAAGAAAAAAGAAAAGAAAAGAAAAGAAAAGAAAAGAAAAGAAAAGAAAAGAAAAGAAAACTACAAATTAACAGACTGGAAAACTGCAGTCCAAGGAAGAGGATGTGACTCTAGTTTGACTTACCAATTTTATCCAGATGTATATTTTCCTACTTGCTTTTTACAGCGGCTGAGCNAGCGCCGCGCTGCTCGGGCGGCGCTGCGGGCGGGAGCGCCGGGGCAGCGAGGGGGGCTCATCGCCGCGATAACCAGCGCCGTGAGGGAGAGACGCGTTCCTACGCGCCTCGGGAACAGAAGCGCTCTTCCACATNAAGAAAAGAAAAGAAAAGAAAACTACAAATTAACAGACTGGAAAACTGCAGTCCAAGGAAGAGGATGTGACTCTAGTTTGACTTACCAATTTTATCCAGATGTATATTTTCCTACTTGCTTTTTACAGCGGCTGAGCTCAGTGCTCAGGAACGTCCATCCCGTGTCCGGGAGCCAGGCAGAGCGCTGATCCCCGCGCTGGATGCTGCTGAGCGAGCGGAGCTGCGGTGCCTGCTGCTGCTCCTGCTGCGGCGGCAGCGCCTGCTCCTGCTGCTGCTGCTGCTACGTGCGCTCCCTCGGACCCGGACCAGGAACTGCTTCCCATTCCCCAGCCCCGCTCCAGCGCTGCGGGCTGCGGGAGGCAGGGCCGGCCCCTGCTACTGTGCTGCGCTTTCTNGCACGGTTCCCTGGGCGGTGGGCGCAGGATCCTCTCTGTGGCTGAGACCCTGCGGGGAGCAGTGCGCCCACTCCAGCCTCCTGCTCCGTGGTTTACACTACGGTCCCCAAACCATGGTCTGCAGCGGCACGGGGATGAGGGATTTCCCCTGGTACTCAGCTCAGTCTGACCTTAAGAGATTTTATTCCCTGTCATGAAGAGGATATGATTTAACTGAATAAAAAGCCCTCATTTCCTAGTTTTTTCTCTCCACTCATTCTCCAGATAGCTTTAATCCCGTGAAAACCACTGTTTCTAGCATGTTTGCTGTTTTCTGACTTCACTTTTAACTGTATCTGAATTAAATAGCTGAATTAATGTGGGGGAGTTGTCTGCCTCGTGTGTTGCTGTCTGCAGTGAAAGAAACCACATTCTCTGTTAAATAGAAACACTGAAATTCAGAGATAGTAACACCATCTGCAAAATCTCTCTTTTTTTTAATTCATGGAACTATATGGTTTGCTCTTTGTATGTATAAGACATTAGTTTTTGTTACAATAACTGAGCTCTCATGATGACAATACCAATCAACACATATCACAAGTCAAAGTCATATATATACACAAAAAATATGTGTATCTTTAATGACACATCCAGAGAAAGCAAATTACAGGAGGAAAATGCTGCCTTCAAACTTGCAGGCCAAACCAAACAAGATGAGGCCAAGTCACCACTGTCCTGTCCTCTCTGCCTTCACTTAAACCAATGCACAGTAAGCACAGAACAGGTACAAACTGCTTGCAAGCCATGATATGATAAATGGACCTTATCCATTAGTTAAAAGTAAACGAAACACCCATCTTTAAGACAAAGCTGGTCATCCATTTGGTCCCTTAGCTAAGGGTTATTCTGATATGTTCAAAGCAGGCAGAGTCTGTCTACAAGACAATATGGTAAGGCGCTGCAGTGGATGGGAAATGGAATGGCAAAGATACCAAAGCTAGAGAGAAACTGGGGGCTGGGGTGAAGCTAAAGTGATGCTCCGCTGCTCCACACACACAAAACAAGAACATGCAAAACACTGGAAAGTGCCTAGCAGGAAACAGGCTTGTGCCACTGGAAGAATGATCTAATCACCATAAATGTTAAGATAAAAAAGGAATAGCTGCAGTTCCTTACATATGTTGCTCCTTACTCTCCTCATAATCCCATGTGAAAGCTGGCCCCCTCTCACCGCAGCATCTGGATGTTCCATTGACAGAGCATTGTCTCATAGCTGCAGCACAACTCCTGTTTTCTATTACTCTACTGGCTGTAGGAGAAATGTGTGGTATATTAAACAAGGACATAGAATTTGAATTCTGCTGCATGCTTCAATATTTAGTCACCAATAAATGAAACTAGATAATCACTGGTTCTTTCTGTGACTCTGTTCCCTCAATTACAACAAAGCACATTAAACCTGTGGTGTTACATAATTCAATACTTGCATTAGTAACAGCTTGAGATGAAAGCTGACATAGAATCCAGTTTTCTATGAAAATAGAAATACTGAACTGGAGATACCTCAGAGAAAACTGAAAAGTATTGCAGTTTACAAAAGTGTTTGATTCATTGGAGCATTCCCTTTGCACAAGAAGTGACATTTATTAGGAGCTTTTTTGGTGTCTTAGCTTATAGGGGACAGCAAAACCGAAAGTCTTGCCAAAAAGGAAAAAGAGGTGTTTGTCTTTCTGAACAGTGTATCACATGTCTACTTTGCAAGGCAGCACAAATATACCTACAAAGGCAGCTCCTTCTGAATTTAGGAATAAAACTATTAAAGAAATCACCTCTTTTTACAAGAACTTTTAGATTCTGAAAACCAAGGTCAAAACCAAAAAAGCTGTAGTATTATTTTTGTATAAGAGCCCAAAATAGTAAGGAGTGAAAAGGGAAAGGGACATACAAAATCAAATAATTTTCTGCTCAAAACCATATTCCTTTCAGAAGACAGAAGCAAAAGCTTCTCTGAGATGTTGCTCCACCTCTGGAGACATGAAGTGTTTGTTAGATCCCTCATCAAAACAAAAGGACACGGGTATATTAATCTAACAACACAAGTCCATTGTGCGAGGAGACCCAGTGCCAGGCTGCCTGCTCCATCTGACAGTGAGAGTAAACACCATGGCTCTGTGCTCTTGGCTGCGTGCCTTGCCTGACACCACCACCCAGTGCAGCCCCAGGGTCAGCAGCTCAGTCACCACAGGGTACAGGACTAACAGGACTTTCCTACCCTCCCATCATTTCTGCATGTCTCTCAGTCTCGGAAATGACACACAGCGTTTTGAGCATCCCTCCAGTCTGAAGTGCAGAGCAGTATTGCTACTATACACTGACGTTGGATGTAACATGGTGGTGGATCCTTCATTATCCTCACTTAACAATGAACCACACAAAATTCTGTCCCCTGTTGCTGAGGGGCTGAAATGAGGCATATATAGTCAATATAACAGAAATGCATGTACATTCATTTAGTTAATATAATCCTCCTAAAGTTATTTTTAACTTTGGGCTGAAACCATGCCGTCAGATCTAAAGGCTGGATTCCACTCTCACTGACTGCCAAATGAATAAGGACACTTCATTATATATGTTTCAGATTAAAGTTTTTAAATCCTAACCAACATCTTTAATGTTGTTGATACGCCATTTTGAGAACCTACCTTGAACTTTTAAAAAGTAAAGATCTGGACAAAGCTTATCTTATTAATAACATTTAGTTTATAACTTGTAATGCCACAAGACTTTTTTTTGTGCTTGATGAACCTTAATGCATGTATACACTTGTGCATGCATGTATGCATTTACACATGAGTATATTCATGCAGATGTTTGAGTGAAACTGGGAAAAAACTTATTGCTGGTAGGGTTAGCTTGCATCCGATTTATTGTTGGTGTCGTTATTTTTCTGCAGCACCCTTGACACTGTGGAAGAATATGGTTTTGTTAGATGTCACTCCAAAACCCAGCACAAACATTTATTTTTGGTGAGTTTATTTTCTCAATTAAAAAGTATGGTTGGGAATAAATAAATAAATTTGTTCCTAGAAATGAAACTTTATCCGATCTGTAAGAGTTGTGTAGTTAGTAGAAGTTATGGCATTCAACATGAAGGTAATTTCTTGACAATGCCTGAAATCAATGTACTAGCTATTAAGCTACTTTTACCAATTGTATTTAAATGACAATATTTGGTTTCTATTTTATAAAATGGCTCACACCACAGAATTTAGGTCAACTAAAACTACATTCGACTCTGTATATGTCATAGTAAGATGTAAGGTGTTCGTTTGGACCTTCCTGGAGGCAGCACATTTCAATTTTCACTCTTCTTCCTGTGTTTTTCCTGTGTTGTTTACCACTCCTTGTCTTTCATTGGCTTCTCAAGCCCAGTATGATATCCACCCCTGTATTGGTTAAGATTTAGTGAGTGATCTGCACAAGTTGTGTGCTGGCAGGGAAACATGCCAGCCTGAAAAAAAGAAAGAAAGAACATCAGTATTTGCTGCATCTTGGATAACAGCTATGGAAAGAGGAAAGGCATTTACTCTTTCAAAAGAAGAAGCTTATGAGATTTCAAAAAGTGAGCCAGCTTTACCTGAACTGGAGGCAAAAAGAAAAAAAATGAAACTTTTACAGGAGTTGTTTCTTTTCTCCCTTTTGCTTTGCTTGCTATTTCTCAAACATCTTCAAAGTGAATCTCCATTTTCAGATAACAGTCCAAATCAAACCCACATCCCTGAAGGCAAGGGAGACAGAATCAGCCAGAATTAGATTAAATTTCCTGCCACTAAAACACTGATCATCTGTCAGCAATTAAAGATAGTTACCAGTCCCTGACAACTGTAAATATTTGCAGTCAGCAACTTCACCCTGGCTACATTTGCTTCCCTTGAAGGAACTTGTGTTGTGTTCACACCTTACACCTTATGAGCATTTTGAATTTCTTCATGATATTTTGCACAGACCAGAGCTTCAGAAGAACAGTTGTTCAGCTGAATTTCAGTTAGCAAACTAGAGGGAACTGATTTGTAAAATGGAATCTTCCTCTGCTTTCCCCATCATTTTTGAATGCTTCCTTCTATTCTGTATATATTTTCCCATCTTTCAGAGGAATAATTTTATTTTAAAAATCTATGTTCTACCAAATGGCCACCTTATAGACAGATGCAGTATGCAGACAGGTGATCTGTCATCACAAATATTACTGTGCATATTTTATTGTCTGAATGTACTAAATATGTGAACTAATGAGGCTGGAGTGAGCTTGTCCCTAGGCAGCTCTTCCAGTAATAGTCTGCATAATGACATTCCTCGATGTTTTTCATTTGAAGGATTTTTTTGCCCTTTTGAAAAAGAATCCAAGCTGATTGAGCTGCACTGCAACATAAACTTCCACTAATAGTAATTTAAAAATTAGTTCGGGCTCTGAATTGTCAGGGGTAGTTTTCCTTTTTATTCCCCGGATATATGCACATGGACTTGTTTAGCTGCATAGAGGGGAGGGGCTTTGGGGCCTTTTTAAGTTTTGGAAGTGATTAGGGAATGCCTGATGTTGTATTGACCATCATTTAATTAGCAATGATCTAGACCAACTTGTCTTGTTCCAACCAAGATTAGGGCATTAATACAGTCAGAAGAAAAGTCAGTCTCCAGCTACGGAGACAGAGATCTCAGTGACTTCCAGGAAAATCAAAGCAATATCTCTCAAAGGAACAGAGAATTGAAAAGGGAAAGGCTATTTCCACTTCTTATTCTGATACAGGATCTAGGCCAGATCCTTTGCTCTGATTGAATACTGATTGACACAAAACCAAAGTGAGACAGTAATGTCAGTTTTTAAACTGTCCTTGTAACTCTTTGGTCTATAAGCTGACAGAGTTATGTTAAGACCCAAGTGCCAGTAGAATAGCTTTGGGATTTTTTAAATTATACTTGGATACTATTGCGTCCTGAAACAGCAGCTCAGCAGGCAGAGAATTCCAGCTAAATATCCTCCTTTTTGCAGAATTGGTGACTGATCTGTCCCACTGCTCCTATTCTACCTAGAAAACTCACTTTCTTTGAAAATTATTTAAATATAGCCAGTTTTGCATGCCTTTAAGTGCTTTGTAGCATCTCAGTGGAAAAAAAGTAGCTGGAACAAAAAGTCCTGGCTCTATGAGTGATGCTGGGAAGGGGACAACATTTACTTTTTGTGTATTCTTTGCAGAAGATCTAGAAGAATTAGTTATGGTTGGTGTGGCTTGCTAAACTCTGATTATTCATGTTCTTGGAAGTTTACATGCTAGCTAATCAGCAGCACTGATCCCCTAGTAAGAAGCGGAAATCAATTAAGAAAGCAGTTGACCTGATTATAGCAATTAATTGCAAAGGACATTTAGTTTCAGTATTTGATAGCCAAGCTCTTCATTCTGGCTTTGGTGTTTTAGTCTGGTTTGGGTTTGATTTCTGGTTTGTTTGTTTTGCTTTGGGGTTTTTTGCCTTCCCTCTATTACACGACTCTTAACCTGCCCTGATTTTTCTTAGGCATAATTTTCATCACATGAAATTTGTCCTATTTTGTGACACACACTTTCCTGGAGGATACTTGACCTTCTTTACAGGAATTCCTGTATGCTTAAGAGTCCTGGAAATGGGACAATGTTCCTACGGAAAGGTGGCTCCTTACTTCTAGGCAAAGGATGCTGACTTGCTTTCTTGGAAATCTGCTTGACTGTGAGGGTGAGGGCAGGAGAGAAGAAAGATGTGGGCCATCTTTGTTGTACTTGGCAAGGGGGTTCAGTTTAGAGGGAATAGAGAGCACCCATGCTCCAGTGAGGTGCTAAGTAGTACATGTGTGATTACCAGAAGGCAGAGTTGCTCTGGAGACAAAAAATACATTGCTCTCTCTGTGAAGCAGTTGAGTGAAGAGGGGCACACCCAGAATCTGCAAGCTTTAATTCCATCCTGGCAGTCTGAGCCAGAGGAAAACTTGGTGCATGCCAGGAGAGCAGCATATATTTAACTAGGTAGTGGCCCTGATTCTATGCAAGATGTTCATGCACAGAGACTGGGCTAAAAACTGAGCCCATTGTTTTCTCCTGGACCACTGCACATGCCTGAGAAGAAACTGGTCACCTAGAGGGATGGATGTAGCTAATCAGGAATGAATTAGTCATTTTTCCAGAAGACTTCAAAGATGGAAGATGATTATGTTTTAAAATCATGGGATGTAAATCTGTACCTTTTGAATACATAACCATACACAGATAAAAGACTGGAGCTCTGAGCAAAACTTTATGTTTTGTTTCATGTGACAGAATCTGAAGTTTAGCACTTTTATATTTTGTATTGGTGTCTGTGAGGTTCTAACAGCTGTAGAAACTAGGATATTGACAGAGAGACAGTAGCATGTCTATGGAGACAACCACAGGAAACTTACTGCTCAGTTCATCAGAAAGACAGCAGAGTTTGAGCCCTGACCACTGATTTACCACTGCTCTGCTCATTCACATCATTCACCTTCTTAACTCAGCCCCACTCCACACTCACATTACACTCATGTAAATATTGCTGCAGAGTTGGTGTCAGTGGGGAACTGGGTCACGAGGCTACACAGCATTACCTCACATAAAGTGCAAACACCATGGGGAGAAAAGGTTTCACATTATTTTGTCTCTGGATATGACTGCTGCAAGTCTACAAGAAAAAATAGAAAGGATACTGAAAATCAGGAGACACTAGGTGTAATTAGGTTTCATGAACAAACTGGATGTACAAATTCTTAATGCATCAAAGCACTGAAGCATTCTAAATTGCACCAATGAGGAAGATTCCGACACTACATTTTCCAGGAAGGAAGGAATGAATGAAAGAACATAAAATTAAGAAACTCTAATTTCCAATAAGTCTATTTACTAACTTACAAGAAATGCCTCCAGTTTAGACTATAATTATAATCAAACCCAAGTTAATGTGTTGGCCCTCAGACACAGTAATGGTGTGACTAACAGTCACAGTCTAGATACAAGTTCTGTTCTGCTGAAATGGTGATGGGGTAAGGACACAGATGGGATTGGAGGTTACAATTTTTATGCCTTTAGGATATGTGCGGCTTCTAAACACACCTTGTTTGTCCATAGTTAGGGTTTGTGAGGCCCTGTTTGCTGTAATTTTGCTCTAAAGTTGAAAAACCATCTTACCACCTTGCAGTAATGCAGAAGATTCCTCTTGCCTGGTGAACACAGGTAACAATCACACAGGTTTAAGGAAACAAAATGATAGCTAAAATTCTGTTCCCTGGTATTCTGTTCCTCTCCCATTCCTCATATGCAAATCAGAACTAACCTGGATGATCTATGTAGTTTCTGACTTGCTCTTCTTTCTCTCTCTGTAGGTCTCTGTTCAGTTCAGGTCCTCACTGTGTAGGAAGAGCCCCTCTCCAGATGGGTTAGTACAGCTGCTTTGACTGTAGAGATGGTCTTCTGAAGAAACAGTCGCAAATAAATAGTTTGTTTTAGCTTTTTCTCAATATAAAAGGCATCTCCGATGTTTTTTCACTTTCAAAAGAAATTACAGAAGAAATATGTACAGAGGTTCCTATATGGTCTCTTTTAATTTCAATGCAGGGCCAGTCATCTTTGCTGAAGCACTCAGCAGTGCTCTTAATATACTCTACAATCAAATCCAATATGAATATCTCACATGTACCACTATATCTTCAACACTGATTGCATCTGCACTGCAGACAAATTGTTGATTTCTTACTCTATGCATTAACTTTGAGGATAGGGATCATTAGTGATCATTGGTAAAGAAAAAGAAACAATTTTTTTTCTGCACAGAGTATGATTTACATACAAAAGGTGGTTTTCAGATGATACAGAACTATTGGCTTTGTCTTCTTTCTATCAGCTGCTCTAGACAGATGATTTCCAGGATTTAGGAGGAAATCTGTTATGAATTATTTGCTTTTATCATTAAACTAATTTTCTTGTTGTTGGGTTTTTTCGTTGTTTTTTATTAAAGCCAAATGAGTGTGCTCCAGGACATTCCACAAATGCCGCTGTACTGTCACTCTAGGAAATACCATTAAGGCGACCTTTTCCTTGTTTGCCTCCCATGGTATTTAACGAAACTGCTTTAAGAGAAACATCATTAGAATTGTCAATTTCTCCATGTATGCCTTAAGGTTATTCATAGAAACTATAGTCTTTGGGGAATAACAGAAAAACAGGGCTTCGTTTTTCCTTCATTTACCCCATTTTTCACTGAAAACTTTAGCAAATATCTATCAACATTAGCCAAATTCAGGCCTCTCTCTCGCTTCTCCCCAGCCCCCTGTAAGTATTTGATACTGGTGAAAGACAGCCCATTAGAATCACAAGAGAGTGAAGTCCTCTACTCAACTTCAAACTGTATATAGCACAGGAAGCAATTCTACCACTCCCCACCCCCCAAAAACCTTCCACCACAATTCACTGCATCACTGGCATTAAGAGGGTGGGGGACAGTACATCCCAAATAGTATTTCAACCAAAACAGCAAGTGCCAGCTATGATCACAGTTCTTGAGCTGCTTTGACTCAGCCGTGAGAAAAAAAAAATAGGTATCACAGAGCACAGAATGGTTAAGGCTGAATGAGACTTCTGGGAATCATCTCCTCTAAATCTCGTGCTCAAAGAGGGGTCAACTAGAGAGGGCTGCCTGGAGCCCCATCCAGTCAGGCTTTGAGTATCTCCACATATGAAACCTACACAATGTCTTTTAGAAACTTGTTTCAGTGTTTTGATCAGACACACATTAAATTTTTTTCTTAGGTTTAAATGGAATTTCCTGTGTTTCAGTTTGTGCCTATAAAATCTCATCCTGCCACGCAGAGAAGTGTCTGATTCCATCTTTTTTACTCCCCACATCAACAAGCATTCACAAATATTGATAAGCAGTCCCAGATCTCTCAGTCCCTCCTCATATGTCAGATATACCAGCCCTTTAACCATCCTTGTGGCCCTTTGTTGCACTCTCTCCAATGTGTCCATCTCTTTTTCGCCCAGCAGAACCCCAGAACTGGACACAACATTCCTCATCTGTCCCACCAATGTTGAGCAGAGAGGAAGGTAATTTGTTTTGACTTGCTGGCAGCTTTTCTTAATACTGTCCAAGGTTGTTTTCTGCCACAGTGGTACAGTTCAGACTCATGTTCAAATTGTTGCCTACCAGAACTCCCGATCCTTTTGCACAAGGCTGTTTTCCAGCTGGTTGGCCCCAGCCTGTACTGATTCATGAGACTTTTCCTCCTCAGGAAAAGGACTTGGTATTTTGCATTGTTAAATTCTATGAGATTCCTAGTGAGGTGCCTCCAAACAGCAGTATAACCATCTGGTCTATCAATTTTCTTCCCACTTTTATGTTGTCAGCAAACTTGCTGAAAGTGCAGTCAGTCCCATCACCCAGGCCATTAATGAAGATGTTAAACAGTTTTGTATCCCAGAACTAAACCTGGGATATCTATTTGTGTGGCCTGCAGCTGTTCTGTTTGCTGCTGACCACAACCTTCTAGTCCAGCAGCTCAGCTAGCTACTAAGCCGTGTCACTAATCACTTATCTAGCCCACAGTTCATCAGTTTGTCAATAAGGACATTATGTAAAGTGTCAAAAGCCTTACTAAAGTCAAGATAACAGCATCTACCACTCTCTCCCTATCTCATCATAGACGGCTATTAGGATGGATTTGAGCTGAGTACTCCTGGTCATATTCTTGTCCTTCATATGTTTGGAATTGGTTTCTAGGATGGTGTACTCCTTCACCTTTCTAGGGATTGAGATGAGACTCTCCACCCTGTCCAGACAATCCTTCTTGTCCCTCTTGAAGATAAAAATGGCAATTGCTTCCTTCCTGTCCTCAGGAATCTCCCCCGGTGGCTATAACCTTTCAAAGCTAATCAAGAGTGGCTTCACATTGTCATTAAACAGCTCCCTCAGCGTTTTCGGGTGTATCGCATCAAATGCCGGGGATTTACTTGTTTATTTGTGCAGTTCAGTTAAATATTCCATAACCCAATTCTCATTAATTGAGGGTGAATCTTCCTTACTCCATACATTGTAGCTGACAAGTCTGATAGGCATAGGATTTCTCAAGGTGAGTACTTCTAAAGTAGCTTGTCCTACAACATTTGCAATTGTAAAAATTTTTCATTCTGATAAAGAACTGGGATTTGAACAGGGGACCAAATCTTTGTTCAGCCACGTGTATTAACTCTAATCTTACTTATCAAGCAGGCCTGCTTCTGTTTTTAGTATTACTCTTGGTATGAGCATTGTTTGATTCTGTATTCACACCTACATCTATCAGTGCCACAGGATCTCATTATGCAATGAAGTGATCCTTGTCTCCACCTTCCTAACACACCGTGTAAAAGAACTAGGATGTATCACCTGACAAGAAGCCAGTCATATTTCTGTGTAATGCTCATTCATCTCAAAGGAAGTTCCTGCCTCAGCTGACACTAAGGCAGTGAATGCGTGGAGTTCTGAGAAGCATTGCCTGACAAACTTTCTATACGCAGTCCTAAGTGATTTTTTTGAAAGAACTGGCAGAGATGGAGCAGGGAAAGAGAGGTTTAATGCCAAATTTCTTTACTTAATGCAAATATCAACCCCTTTGAGTAATAATTTGACATTCCTTAGCAAAGACACACTCTACTTTTGAAATATTTACCGTTCCTTTATTTTTTATAACCTTAAGAAAATTTGGGAGGAATGTGAACTGTTTTGGTTTTTGTCTTCCTATGACGGCAGAGATTTATTTATAGCCAGGAACTGCAGGACAGTTCTCACGTGGCTTCTGAAAATTAAAACAGCATGTAGAGTTTTGTTTTGTTTTGCTTTTATGCCTTTGCCGCTACAATCTCTCCCTGTGTTGCCTAAACCCTTGTTATTGTAACCAGAGCCACATTTTGCATTGCTACAATTGCAGGGTTATGTAAATTCCAAAGGCTTTAAAGGAAAGGGCCTGCAGATTCTACTCTGGGACACAGGGAAGTTGACACAAACAGTTATGCCCAACATTAAGGGAGAGACAAAGGCATTCATAAATTGTTAAGAGACAGGAAATCTAAGTCTCAGCCTCAGCATCAACCTGAAGTTTTCTGAACCTTTAGAACTTACTGGTTTCATGTAAATTGATTGCCCTCTCATTTTCAGTGTTGTGCTTTGCTAGGGCCAGGAAAGTTTCCTTCAATCACTTCTGAAAATCTTCATATGTTCTCTCTCACTTTTCACCAGAGTGTACTGGTTTACCCAGAAGTGCCAGCAACAGAAAGTTCTACAGGTACAAATGTTTTCAGACCCAAGGAACTGTATTTTTACAATGACAATGAGAATGTGCATGCTGAAATACTTCGCTCTAGTC
Source organism: Drymodes brunneopygia (assembly GCA_013400955.1). Lineage (NCBI taxonomy): Eukaryota > Metazoa > Chordata > Aves > Passeriformes > Petroicidae > Drymodes > Drymodes brunneopygia. The sequence goes on along the minus strand of VZTZ01051319.1, from coordinate 30,073 downwards.
ACAATTATTTTTTTATATTAAAAAGAAAATCACAATGAAAGAGAAAACCCATACTCACAAAAGTTGGCAAGATAACAAAAAGTGCGCACCTGATCCCTGGCAAGCAGTTTTTATGGCACTCAGGGTGGGAAGAAGTGCGATACATGATGCCCATCTGTGTGCTTCTGAGTAACCAAGTTGTAATGCTGACATTACCTGTGCATTTCTGTGTGGGCATGGGCAAGCCAATTCATGTTTCTGACTCTGTACTCTTTAAAAGAGGGATAATCATGCCTGACTCAGAAGGTTCTGCACAAGCTCATCTTAGTCCCCAGTGTTTAGACAACTCAGCTAAATGAGAAAAATGTTTAGCCCACTTCTCCAAACTTGCTTCTATTTAAGTTTTAAATCACCATTAGATAAATCATGTTTAGACCTCAGACGAAAAACTAGATTACATTATTCCTGAAGTATGTGGAGGTTTTGCTTAGCATGCTGCACCCGTCGCTGGAGTGTGCTAATGAGAGCTCATGGATTTTGTGAAAAGGTGCAGTCAGAACTCCCCAGCCAATTCAGCTGACACTATAAGGAAGAAGGAGGCTGTGATGCCACTCCAACATGCTGCTTTCTATAGCTGTTAAATTTTGTAGTAAACCTTAAACTTACTGCAGTGGATATGAAAAAAAAAAAGCAGGGCTTGCTGCATTGTTCATTGTTCACTCACATCTTGGTGCAAAGTCAGTCATGGTAAGTGAGATAGAAAATGAAGCACTGGTTCAACCACTTTGCAACCAGGTAGGTCAGTGCCAAGCCAACAAAGTAGGAGCATTTCAAGCAATTCTCAAGCTGTGATATTTTAAAAACAATCACTGCAGTTGAAAAAATGCTTTCAATTGTGTATAATAGTTCCTACTCACCTGGCAGTTACTGTCACTACACAAGTGGTAATAGCTATTATAATTTTAAAAGTGTAGCTGTTAAAATCTTATCATGAAAGACTAGGCCCACTTCTTAAGGTGCAGCTACACAAGATCCCTGCACAGCTCAGAAGTTTCTAATGGTTTGGCATGTGTGTTTATTTACTTGGAGCCAAGAACTGCCCTGTGGAGCTCTGATCCTGACTATCACTGTGATCTTGGGGAAGTGACTGAATGCCTCTGCACCCACAACTTCTTTTGAAGTCAGCTGGTGATGTGTATGCTCACCAGTTCTGAAGAAAAGCCCAAGCCCTACAGGCCAAAGCCAAAATCTGTTAGAGCCAAGATGTTTTGGGTCACATAATAAATTACGTAAATTTTTTACACAAAAACGGAAGCATCAAGATAAGAAATATTTTTGTACATGTGGTCATGTAATTGTACCAGTAGAACCCAACTCCCAGACACAGAACAGTGGAGTCCAAGGGACCATCTATATTAACAATTTTTGGAAGAGGACAGTTTGGTCAGAATCTGTGTTGAGTCAGAAACAAGCAACCATAAGACGAAAAGAAACTAGAAATCAAAGACAGCTATCTTAGTCCGTGTCCCATTCTTAGTGTACCTAACCATAAGTATCTGAGAACTATATATATTACTAAACCAAATTAAGTACTGACCAAAATTGTTACTTTATTTAATAAGTTATGCTTTCTGATAGTCTGAACTGTTGTATTTTTTCCTCACAGATTACTAGTTAGTGCTCAAAAGCACTGTGAAGCACAGACAAGAAACTCTGATACCCTATAATATCAAATTCCCCAGATTTTGCTCTTAAACCTGATTCAAAATTGATACATGCCTCTAAGTGATGAGCACTGCTTCATATAGCCTTCAGTATTTCATCGAAGTATTAAGCAAGATGGATTTTGCTTAGCTTTTGGGACCTGTGAAGTCTGCAGCCTGTAATTATTGGCCAAACCAGCATCACAGCTCTTACCTACAACTCATTAGTTTCCTTGAGTTGACAAAGCCCTTCCTTACCCTCCCCATGCTTGCATACCCAATAGATACTCCTTGGCTCAGCACAATTAGCAACGCAGGCAGGACAAGGAGCCACTTAGTCACCTCTGACACATTTTACAGCAGAGAACCTTCAGTAGCTGACACATGTCAAACAAGGCATAAAAAGACATAAAATACTAGTAAACATAACCACACAGACTTCTGACATATCAGAAAGACCATTTAAAGAAGAAGTCTAAAAAAATCCTTGTACTGATACCAAACAACAGTAAGAAAATAAAAGGCCTGTGTTGTCCCAGTGGTCCAGTGTGGTGAGGTTTAGTTAGGCCCATCTTAGATCCTTAGTGGTATGATATTCCTCTGCTGCATAAAGAAAGGAGGGCAAAAAGAATGAACAACGGTAAACATATGGGTAGAAGGCACATTGTTAAAAAATAAAGTAAAAAAACGCAAACCAAGCCTAACAACAACAAAAAACCTTCCATAGGCAGGAGTAGAATAGAAGTAAAATTAGAACAGTTCAGTAGGAAGGCACCTATGATAATAAGTCCAGTTGCCTGATTGCTTTAATGCTCTCTAATGGTGTAACACAGGTGAGCTGCAAAAGGTAGACTTGTGTTGTCCTCTCAATCTGCTGCAATCAGCTGCATCCAAAAATATCTGGAGGGAAAAAGACACCTGACACAGACATGGTAAAAATGACCCAAACTAAGAAGCAGCAACTCCGAGGGTGTGGGAAAGTCTGCAAACAAATCACCGGGTGTGTCATATACACAGACGCTGGTATAATGCAGTGATTATTTTGTCTCAGTGAATACGTAAAAGTGAGCTTGGTGTTTTAAGAGCCAGGCACAATGACCAATGAACAAACTCCAGTCTGGCTGCATTTGCCTAGGAGCAGTACAACATTTGCTGTGACCCTAAAGCTTCATGGGATGTTCAGAGAAAACTGAAGCCTGGAGCTACTAAACGAATAAAGCATGGCATCTTATGCTATATGGAGATTTTTCTAGACTAAATATCACAGAACTGGGAAAACTGCTTCTGTGACAGCCATGAGTGAATTTCTCTGTGAGCTTCACTGAGGCTACAGGGCCCATTATTTCCCACCCTGATAACATCACAAGATGTAGTGTGTTTGATCCACATCAAATGGCAAAATTCAGCCCTAGAAACAAGCCTCCAAAATGTTGGTGAGAAGCTTTAAAATTCGAAGGGCAACAAATATAGGAACCTAGAGAGCTCATGGATTTAAGTTCACGCAGTCTGTAAAGAAAACCTAATAAATAAAAATTATACTTGTGCAGCCTTGGTTGTTCCATTGCAAGCAAGCAAACAAAAAACCAAAAAGATAAAAAACACACTGAAAAGCACATACCCCAAGTTAATGGCAGTGGTCAGCCAGCAGAAGCAAGCCCAGGATTAACAATGAAAGAATTCCTAATGGAAGTCAAAGAGTTTTTCCCATTTCTCTGGAGACGTTGCCCTCCAGTCTGGCACCAAACTGTCCAGCTCCCTCTAGCTTCTTTGTGAATTAAGTTTATCCCTGAAGGAGCTCAAGAATCCTGACAGCATGACTAAAGAAGGCTCAAAGAAAAAAATGAAAGTTGCCTATCTCTCTCCTCCACTGTGTAACCACTTAGCACTGAGTACCCAGAACTGAAGACAGTGTTCCCAGTGTTATTTCAGCCTAGCTCAGAGACATGTTTCCTCAGCAGGCTATTTGGATCAAAGACTTCAGGCAACATCCCTCAAAGAAAAGACAAGGCAAAACATAGAGGGTACTTTTTTGCCATCTGCTTCCATTTTAATTTGCTGCACTCCCATGTCACCAGAGTCTGTAGGGTGGTCAGTTGGATTCTGGGTCATGTGCATTCATGGCAGTATAAGACTACAAGGTCATCACATCCTGTTTCCTACAATCATAGACAACTGTGTAATAGACACATAGTCCAGCAGTCTCCACAGCACATTTATTCCAAAACTATCACACATTAACATAAGCCTTTTCAAGTGACCAATGGGAAACAATTAGATAAGTTTTCCAGTCTGAAGTGAGGCAGCAATTTTTATTCTTAGTTTAAAGCAGTTGACAATGACAAATTAGGTATTTCATTGTACAGAGGTATAATATCATCTCCCTGACCTCTTTTAACTGATTCTAGAGATTAGAAAACCTAGTCCACTCTGTGGCTAAAAAATACATAAAGCTAGAGGTAACTTTTTATTTATGTTGAAATTAGGAAAAAAACCAAAATATAGATATGTATGTAATCTGAATTGTATGTTGTCATATCTTGCAAAATCAAAGCCAGTAATTGAAAAACTGATTCTTAAAACTAATGAAGTGGCAGTCTTTTATTGCTTTTTCATAAAAGTACAGTGATACCAAATGAAAATGTTAATACATTATGATAGGTTACCTGTAACTTGTATTTACAGTATTTCCTTAGATAAGGCTCCCATTCCACAATAGCTTAGCTACACTAACAGATGTGTGAATCAGAAAGAGTAGGGGCCACAATAGATGTGAATATACGACATATCACCACTGAAAGTAAGCAGGGGATGAGGCAGTGAGGAGTCACTTGCTAAATTTTGCCTCTGATTAAACAGAAAATGTGTCATGATGGGCACAGTAGGACATTTATCGCTTAACACATGTCCCCCAGCAGGTACATGAAGCTATTCTAGATAAGTCCAGACACAGCTGGAAAACAATTCATGGGTCCCCCAAGGAAAATTTCAGAAATTTTCAGTCAGAAAATGCATGTTTTTCTCCCTATAACATCGTAATGGTGACTGCCAAAGACTTTGTAACATTCACACAGACTGCCTGAATCCTGCTGACGATGAAAGGCTAAGGTCAAGCTTTGTACTTCTGGCATTGGCAACACATTTCAGTGCCTCTACAACAGAGCCAGAGAGATTGGGATGCCTGACCCACAGGGCAGTAAAAGTATGAAACAAGCACTGAGGGCAAGTTCATATCTCAGTAGGGCACAGTTGGAAGACAGTTCATATTGGCAGGGCCCTAGCATGGTTATTACTCTATCCCTGCATAACAGTGCAGGAGGATGCTGACAGATCAGAGTGCAAGCGAGAACAAAACCAACTGTCTCTCTGTGCACTCAGCTGTTAGAAACAGTTTAATTGGTTCCCGCTGTATACACGGCTGCAAAAGTAGCAAAGGACTGAAGTCCCCTCATGTTTGGTCAAGATCTTGCTTTCTTTCATCTGTTGTGCAGATGCTGATGGGGTCACCTGCCTGGAGGGGGTCAGGATTCTGCCAAATGGATTTAAAGAAGGTACTCACAGTCCAGGCATCCCAGTTTAATGGCCAGTGACTCAGTAAGAAAACCAAGATTGTCTGCACTAGTGGATGGCTCCATTCCCAACGTTTGTAAGGAAGAATGATAATCTGGCAAACCTTCTCTACAGATCTGTGCTATTTTATCTAACAAATAAACCCATTCCACTTAGTAGGGAAAATCTCTTACAACCATTAGCAGCAGTACCTAAGTTCCGTACTCTCAGTACAGGCAAAAACCTAAATGAAGTGCAGAGTGCATAAAGAACTGGAGACTGTAACTAAAGGTTCTGGGAAGATACGAGGGAGGGAGTAAGAAAGGAGAGAAGTACCCACTCTGCAATAGGGTGATATTCTTGCATTCTGGGAGAAGAGTGATTTTGGTGAATGTATGGCTTGTCTATAGACAGGAGGCTAAATGCAACATAATGATTAAGATGATGTTATAATATTTTAGTTAATAACTATGGCTTTGCCACACTAACACTTCAGAAGACATAAAGGTATCTGAAAAAAAATGGGTCTAACCTACCTGCAGTGAGAGTACTTACGTGATAGTACAGACTCCCATTAGTTTGCAGGCATCTGAGAAAGCTGTGCCTCCATTTTCCAAAATGCTAAACCCACTAGTATTTGTAAAGTGTTTGGAAATTTTCCAGAGGAAAGCACTGAATGCAAACAATAAATTGCTGACTTTATCTGCTATGTATATGTGATCTATCCTCACATTTTTATACAGTGTATGACTGCAGACAAGACAATATTTTCAGCATTTAACTTCTGGTCAAATAGGAACAGTCCATTGACACGACCCAGCTCTACCAGAAACAATCTGACTAACAGTCATACAATACCCACAGCATTCAGGGCTTGATCTTAAACCAATGGAAAGTACAGAACTTGCTGTATTGTAGGCTGATGATTTATTGACTACATGTTTTCAGAGGGAATGGACTGTTGTAACACACTTGGGGGAAAACAATGGCTTTATGTTAAAGGGAAATCATGTTACACCTCTGGATGAGTCCAGGAAACTTCTACGCAAGGATCAGCAGAGACAAAGATGCTTAAACAGTTCCACAGTTGTTTCATTCCTTCTTAAAAAGGTTGTTTGCTTTGACCTGACAAGGAAAGGAGCAGAATTGGCAGGCTGATGCAGAACAACATGGAATTCCCACGTATTTCTGTCACAGCCTTCTGAAGATTTGAAAGAAAACAGATGGCAGTGCAGGACCAAGAGCGTGCAAAGAGATTAATGATTTTTAAAGACCAGCATGATTTACTTAAAAATAGCATAATTTTTTATTTTTAAAGCACTGAGATTTCCTGGAAAATGGAAGAACCCAAAATATTTATTACTTATGAAAGTATCAGCAACAATCATGCTACTGATGAGTATGCCTCTTTGAAATGTTTTAAGAAATATTTAAATGCAAAAGAAAATACAAAACATCTCTAAAAATAACTAGAGGAGGGTAGCAAGTTAAATCTTTTCTGCAAAAAACTGTCAGTCTTTGTAAATCACTTTTCAACTTGGGAACCACCAGAGATGCTGATCCCTTTTTTCAATGTCAAGAAGACACAGATAGTACTAAAAATTAAGGTATCATTTCTTCACTTGCATTCTTGGCCCTTAAAGGTGTCCAAAATATGAATAAGTTTCTGGAGGTTTGTGATGTGCCTGGTCAGCTTCCTCAGTCAGCATCTTACAGATATGACTGCTTCTCCCATAGAGAATAGCTGAATCTTCAGAGGATCTTCACATTGTTTTCTCTTTCAAAGACCACAGGAATATAAAATTGACCACATAGAGTCAGAAGTCCATCTAAACCAGTACCATATCTCCAAGCAAAGGTCAGCTGCGGATGGTTAGGGAAAGCATATAAAAATACCACATATAGTCTGATCCTCCCCCTGCTCAATCCTTTCAGTCACTTAGGACCTGCAGATGGGAGTATAGCCAGATTATCATGTTTAATAGCTACCAGTGGACCCATCTCCAAGATCTTTCACCTCTTCCCACAGCTTTTTCTTAGGTGAAGAGAATATTGCCATGTGCTATTAAACCTTGAAATGTATTCTTGCATGATTTCTTCACAATAAATCCAACCTGGATTGTGCTTCTTGGCAGAAATGTTCCTTCTCTTTTGTCTGTGTTTTTGTGTATTTATTTTATGAAGCTGTCCTGGGAACACATCTTCATGTCAGATCATATAAGGTTAAATTTGACCTGATCATATTCTTCAAAGAGGAAGAGGGGACTGACAAGTTTCTGTCTCTTAAGACTTCACAGTTCATTAATTCAGTTCTTTAAGCAGCTAAAAACATTGCCCCTCCAAACAGCAAACAAAATGGAAAGCCCCCCAAATCAGGTTTGTTCACTGCCTTAAATAAGAAAAGCTGTAAAACAATAGAAATGAGTCCTTGTTTATGCCTCCTTAATAAAAGCAATATTACCAAGGGGACAGAATAGACTTGTTGGGTCTCACAAATCAGCTTTGCCCCCATTTCAAAGAGCTGGGCTGGCACATACGTTGCCTGGATTTTAGTCATTTTGGGACAGAGTACTCTCCAGCAAAAACAAATGTGAGCTTCAAAATTCATGAGTAGAAATACCAACTTCAGCAATTATTACTGGGAAGTCAGCAAGCACTTGTTATTCAGGGAGGAAGCCTATTTCTTTCTTGCTGCCAAAGTTTTTCTCAGTTCCTCAGGGTTACCTCTATTTCCATTTTCACGCAGTCTAAACTCATCCTTCTGATCTCCAGCTCCCATTCCTTGAATTCCACAAGTCTTCTGATCTCATCCCTTTCTTATCTACTTCCTTCTTTCTACCTTAAGTCCTTAATTTTTAACTCCAGAAAAGCCTTATCACTGGTATGAGCCTGCCATACTGTCAGAATAACTTTTCTACTAAATCAAAAAACTCTGAGCTTCTCCTGGTCAGTTTTTTACTCCATGTTACAGAATCACAGAATCATAGAATATCCTGAGTTGAATGGGACCCACAAGGATCATTGACTCCAGCTCCTAGCCCTGCATGGGACCATCCACAAGAGTGACACCATGTGCCTGAGAATATTGTCCAAGCGCTTCTTGGACTCTGACAGGTTTGGTGCTGTCACCACTTCCCTTGGGGCCTGTTCCAGTGCCCAATGACCCTCTGGGTGAAGAACCTTTTCCTGATATCCAACCTAAACCTCCCCTGGCACAGCTTCAGGGCATTCCCTCAGGTCCTGTCACTGGTCACCACAGATTTTTGTCCTGTGTCTAGTAAACTCCTACTATTAGAAGACATTATCTGACACCATAGAGATCACCAGAGAAGCCAAAATCTCACGTGTTGAAATTCCATGTAAAAAACTGAAAATACAAATCTAATAGGGAGCATGGACATTGAGCAACATACAAACTAGACACAAAGCCTCAGGGAGGGAAAAGCTTGTTTGACCACCACCAGGTACCCATTTAACACACAGCACTAAGATAACTTGAGGCTACCCTAGCAACAGCCCTGCTCGGGGTGTGATGTGTTCATGTACATGTGCCTACGTGGTTCTCAGCAAATCACAGTTGGGTACATCCTGTCAAGAAAAATAGACCATGAGTACAGGACTGACATACTAAAGCTCATGGGAGTTTCCGGCAACACAGGACACATTCATCTGCGACTTCCACTGCTATAAACCAGCAGTAGTTTCATGGACCTTCAGAGAGTTACTCTGCTGTAAAAAGTATGTAAGCAGAATCAAATGCACTGTGTAGATTTGCCCAAGTGCCTCGGCCAGCATTTCAAAAACAGCTTATAATTTTGGCTGCCTCAATTTTTTGAGTGTCTCGGTGTCTTAAAGGACACTAAAAATAAAGAGCCAAAATTACAGGTTACTTTGCACAACTTGGGCCTCAGTTTCTCTGTACCAAGTTCTGATGTTACTTGGACTTACTTAGAATTGAAGCATGGAATAAGTTTCTTGAACAACACAGAGCTACAGAAAACTTTCATTAGATGAGAGCTGACTTGCACTCTCCGTGTCTCGGGTCACTCAGGTCAGAAGATTACAATTCCTTGGTCTGATAATGACACAGACTTGTCCCAAACAGAAGTAACATCACTGTTAAGTGGAACTGCAGAAATATGAGAAATTATTCAGACCTACTGCATGTTAGTATGTATACTGAAAACTACCAGTTTTCTGAACATGCCTGAGTTCAAAGGAATGTGATATTAGGGATCACAACTGGCAAATGGAAAAGCCACATGAGACACTGCTGTCAATAATCAACAAACCAAAAAGCATGGGAAAATACACATAAATTCTTTCATCCAATGAAAATAAGAGCAGTCAGCTTTCTTTTCATTTAGGAACATGCTGTGCTTGCCTGGTGGTTGCGAGGGCAGGGAGGGAAAAGATGGTCAGCTCTCCATAGGACTGACCCAGGTTTGAAAATTCACAGCAACTGAAGTGCTGAAAGCCAAGCCTCCCACACATCCTTCCCCTAAGTGTCAGGAAATAGTGTCCCCTGATTGCTCAATCTCTAAGTCAGATGGCTGGCCTGGAGGGACTAGATGGGTTTCTCGGATACCATCCGAGTAACTTGGGGGAATTTTATATTGACTAAAGCAGATGGAGCAAACCCAAACAATTTTGGAGATCCCTTCAAGATGCTATTCAGCTCTTGATGAGCCTTCCTGTCAATGAAGTACAGTAAGTTCATCCCACGTCGGTACTTGGTAAGAAAAGTTTTTGTGACTGATTTTCAAGATGAACAGAAGTGCACATAAGAAGCACAACTAAACAAACAGCAGTGATAGCAGCAGATAAGTGATACGGTGCAGTAAAGCCACTAGGATATCCAGGGAATTTGCTTACTCAGCTCTGTGAAACCATGAGACCTCACTTTGTAACACATAATATAGACTTTTAAAACCTCAGGGTTACACTGACTGTCATAAGCTCCAATAGGCAATGGCCTTCTGTTCCACAAAACAAAACTGAAAAGATGTCTGTCTTGACCATATTGTGGTTTTTTTTCTTGCTTCCAGGGTAAGTCCATCCATAGATGAACTAGCAACTTCCTGGCTGCTATAACCTCATCCAAATTCAAGGATGCTAAAACCCATGAATTCTCATTGGAACTAAATTTATGTCCTGCCAGATCAATATCTCCCTTCCCATTTTTCCTCCCAGCCTTCCACTCAGTGTGCAACTTTCCCATTGAACCACAACTGACAGCCCACAGAGGACTTCCAGAAATGAAAACCCCTGCAGGTAGTGTTGCTCACCTATTGGATGCTGAGCTGAAGGAAAGAGAAAGGTATAATGAGACAGATGGGTAGCAGTCAGATGAAAATACCCCAAATATGTAATTATCTCCTCCTTAGTTCCTCTTCTCACCCTCTCAGCTTTCAGCAGTTCTGAGTACCTTAGTCCTGTATTGCCTAAAGTACTTCAGAGAGACTAACTGTTGAAGCAGGTAAAACATGCTTGCGGCTCCCAGACATTTGCCTTGGCTGTGACAGCTCTTAATTTTTTATTGGGGCATAAAGGTTTCTAACAAGTTACTACATTCCTTAGGAACATTTTTTTCCTTTTCATTGCCAGCCAATCTGATTAGGCTATTGTAAAGAAAATAAGCAGCTTCTTGGAAAAGGAGCTGCTAGGCCCACTGGAAACAAAATCTAGTAAGAAATAAATGGGGTAGAGGCAAAAATTCTGATATATCACAGCAAAGTAACTCAGATCCCAATGTCATTCCTTCCAAGTCTTAAGACTTCACTTCCAAAGCACATCCCTGCAGGATGTGCTTTTGAGAACTCATGTTCTCTTACACATGCATCAGTACAATTGCTTATTCTCCAGCTCATGATTTGCATAGCATGGCATCCCTTAGTGGGGATTACACCTTGACCATCTGCCCAGTAGAGTGTCCATTAATGTAATCCCCATTACATTAGCCAGCATGGTGGTTACATCAACCTGCAATTGTTTTCTGCACAGCTAACTACACTTGCTCAATTTCATTATGCAGTGGAGATCCCAGTAACACTCCCTCCTCCCAGTCTTCAATTTTCCTCCTTTATTTCCTTCTCCCTGCCCCAATCACCCACTCTGCCACCGTCAAGAGGAAAAGTATTTGCAGACTTTTTCCATTATCAAAACAGCCAGATGCAGGGAATGCTGACTTGCAGCAGCCTTTCTTGTGACTGCTTGTTGGCTGAAGTCAATTGCTAACAGCATGGGGCATCGTATTGTGCAACTCACGTGGCTTCTGCTCCTCGGCCCAGCTTTGTGTTTATGCTCAAGGGCATCATCTCTCTTTCCAGCAACTGCACAGGCCAACAATGCTCCTGCTGGCCAAGAGCTTTCTACAGTTACAAGTGCTTGCAAAGTGTGTCATCTTCTCGCAGGAGGCCTCAAACTGTTCCTGGGGAAGCAAGCTGCTTCTGTCATGGGTCTCATTAGAGAAGAGGCCAATGAAGAGGACAGCTGCCTACACAACTATCCCCAGAACTGCTCCCTTCTCCACTTGGGGAATGAATAGACATCCAGGTGTGAGATTAGGGAGGTAAGGTTAATTAAATGCAGCATTGAATTGTAATTGCAAATAGATGCAGCTGTATGCCCTACTGAAAACATCATCTTCTTAGGCTTGGGAATCTGTGGACTGCAGAGGTTTAAAAAAAATTACTAAGGATTGCTAGTTTTAGTTTGGACTTGGACCAGGTGTCTGTATCAGTATCTGTGCAAGTTTTTCACAGGGAGATCCTCCTTGTCGTAGCTGACTTGTTCATATATGAACCTGTTACATCCAGGTTTTAGATGTGAGAGACACCACTTCTCTGCAGAAGAAGAGGGTTCTTTGGAGGGCCCTTAGTATCAAGCAAGTACAGGTTCAAGGTGCTAAATCTGGCAGATTTAGCCAAGTGAGTCCCCTTACTTGTGTTAGTGTTTTTTATCATCAGTAGCCTAACAGAGCAGGACAGGACTTCATTGTCAGGGGCCAGGGAATTGCCTGTCATCCTCATAAGGAAAGAGGAACTGCTTGCTGCACAATATGACAAGGGATTAAAGAGATAAAAAAGAAATCCCATATTGTGGAGTTGCCTAAGGAAGCTGATTTTTGCCTGAGGCTTATTTGGGATTTTCCTTTCCTGCTACCAGAACATGAACTAGCTGAATTTCAGTTAATTTTGTAGTCTTCCAAAGACATGACCTTCCCCTCCTCACTCTCCTCAGACCTCCCTCATCCCCTGTCACCCCCATCCACATACAGAAGAGTGCAAAAGCCTGTACTGTCTGCCCCTCTGCATACCTTTGGGAGAAGCAATCAAGCTAAACCTGAGTTGTGTGTGTTGCCAAGCTGGCTTCAGGATATTTCAGAGGAGAAAAAAAAGGAAGAAAGAAAGACAATCAGTACTTGCAGGGATTTGTTCTTGAAAGCAAGCAAAAACATGAGAAGCTTTGCTGCAGCAGCTGCACTTACATTGTAGTAGCTGTGTCTCTGCGTGGATCCTCCCTGTTCTGCAGTCCCGTAATCCACACAGAGAAATGCCTGTACTGCTCCTCTCGCTGGCACTGCTGTTAGAGTGAGACTGGAACTGCTGCTGTTTTCACTTTCAGACCAGCCTCCCTCTCCAAATCCTCTGACGTCAGGCAGCCTGCAAGAGATATTTATGGAATGAACAAACTAAAAGTTTCTCTAGGTAGATTTAAAACTGCAGTTTGGGGAGGATTTGTAATTTTTGCACTCCTGGATAGAAAACCCCTCCAAGGGGTTCAGGGAGGAAAGAGTGGGGATGTGGTTGTATAAGTCCCTGGCAAAAGACAATCCCTGTACTTTTCCATCCATGGTATATTATATCCACACCCAGGATGTAACTATCTGTCATGTAAGTCCCCATTTGGAAAGTGGTTTTCCAGACTCTCAGCTGTGCTTAAGCAGGGTTTGAATCAAGCGTGACATAGAGGTCTCTCACAGACACACTCCAAGCCCACAGTCCTCTGCTGTGTCCAGGCTTTGACTGGATTTAACTAAAACAGGACTGAAACAGGCCTTCCAAGCATCTTGTCCACATCCTCTTTCAGTTTGGTACTAACCCCTTCCAGCTGGATTGATTTCTCAAGCAGGTGGGACATTTTGGCCATCTTCCCTCCTAACTTCAAAATACCTTCTCTAGAAGTGTTATCTTAGATAAATACCAGCTCAGAAAATTAACCTTTGATCTCTATTATGCTCTGCCTATTTGCATCTTTCCATTATTCCTTTGCTACTGTACAGTATGACACTTTTCACCTGCTGTGAAAGCCACTTAGGTATTTTGTGGAAGAGAAGAGATGCTAGAGCAAAAACCAAAAGAGATTTAGCATTAACGTTAATCAGTACTTGAAGAGTGAAATGCTCTCATGGTATAATCCTGCTGAGGTAAGTGATGATAAATTTGGACTGATAAGACCTCTTTGTTTTGTATTTAGAAGCTGAGCTTGGCTGTAAGCCTGTAAGTATCAGTAGTCCCATCTAAGACATGAAATAGGTCTGAAGGTGAAGTGATATAATGGTGAAAGTCCTTGAGTGAGCTTTGCTTGATTACAGGCTAACCTTTTTAAGAAGTTCAAAACTTATTCAACATTTTCTGCAAGAGTGTACAAATGTGCTGATATCATAAGCAGCTGGTTTGTTTCTTTTTTATAACACATCATTTCCATTTGTAAGCAGTTATAAGAAGTATATGTCCTGGTAGCACTTTTGGAGATGCAACTGCTATTTCAAAATGTGCCAAAGTTCTTTTCTGTGCAACTTACTAGCAGAGCAAATTTACCATTTGGGGCTGTGTGGATTAGTTTTTTCACATATATATATATATGCTTTCTCTTTTCTTCTCTACCATTATCGTCTTTGGGCATGAGCCAGGGCTCCTTCAAATCAATAAAAATCATCTGATCAACTTCAAAAGGCTTAAAATCTATTTTTCTCTGATAACTTTCTAATGGCAACTTTCCCATGCACTGTAATATCATCACTATGATGAAAAGCTTTGAGATACCTTTTTAATCTGGAATGTATCTCTTTGAAGAGATTTCCACTTTTATACTTACAAGATGGGTCTAAGAATCTGACAGATGGAGGAATAAGAAAATTATCCCAGTTTCAAAGGAGTACTCAGTCAGGCAAAGGAAGTAAAATGATTTTATATATAAAGAAAAAAATTTAAAAGAACCCAGTTTTGACAGCACAATCCAGGCACTGAGCAAGTGGTATTGTTGTCCCCTCTGGCTATGATATTTGCCACTTGTCTACTTAGCATCAATAAGAATCACTCAGGGCATGAGTGCCTGCCTTGATATACTGCATGCTAATCTTATTAAATATCAACCCTGGAGTTACATTGCTACCTGTTGGCAGTTTGTCCCATGGATATCCAGCAGGAACTCTGAAGGGCAGAGTGATTCAGGGCTTTTTTGTAGGATACCAGAGCTGTTCCATGTGGGGAGTTCCACATCCCACCAGATTTCATTGACTCAGCTCCTCTAAAGCACAGTAGAGGCTCCTGGTGTTTGCTAAAGATGAGATGGCTCTCCATGACTCCTATTTTCTCTGTTTAGTTTATAAGATTATATTACATCTTCTCCCCGGAGACTGGAATAGAGGGAACAGGGAAATCCTGACAATCACACAGAAATAAAGCATGAATAACCACAGCCTGTCTTACAGTGTAAGCCAAGAACAAATGGTATTTCTTTATTTCGAAAGATTTTGCAGCAAGATTGAAATGCCAAGAGACTGAAATGCTCTGTTTACCCCTATGTGACATGGACAGTGACAGTAACCTGTGGCCAGTAGCACATTTCGTTTGTGTCCTGAAGGGACATGCCCCTTACCACATAGTTGTTAAGATAGAAATATTCCCATCAGAAATGTCGTAACATTCCAACTATCGTGGACTAAGAGAGTATCTCTATGAACCTGCTGCATTTCTGTATGAAAATGAAAGGTAGAATAGCCAGTTGTATATTCATTGCCTCTGTGCTGAATCCTGCAGGAGTCAATCCCACGAGATGTCACAGAAGCCCTTTCTGGAACACAACACCATGATATGAAGAGCACAAAGAAGTCCTCTGTGGGCAATCTGTACTCCTGTTTCCTATACTTGAGAACCCTCTCCAGTAGATTGGGAATGCGCCTGCAAGAGCAAAAATTGTCTCATTTTAAACAGAATTTATTTAAAACAATCATTCTCCCAAAAGACACTAGAGATAGGCACTTTTGGAGGGTAAGGAGAATCAGCTTTGGGCACTGGACCAACACAAGCATAAGTGCTACTCAGCCCTAAAACACAGTGAATATACAGAGAATCAAGTGAGACCCTCTGCATCACTTGCACATGACTGAAACAAGACAGCATGTGCTCCTCAGATCTAAACCAGTCTAATGCATGTTCACATGAGCAACTATAGAAATCCAGTTGTCACTCCTTTAGCGCTACATAACAAAATAATAAAACAACGGAAATGAAACCCTATTAAAATACTATTCTTGCTGCCATAGTGGAACAGGCCATTGAGCTCACTAGTCTAGTACACTGCCTCAAGCAGCGGTTAGATACCTGATGATTCAGAGCATGAAGAATGGAAAACACACTACATCCAGCCAGTTGTGGGCTGGAATATTACATAAGGATGAGTGGTTAAAGAGAGAAGAGAAATTCTTTCTTGAACCCCATAGTTGATCAGTTTACACATTTAAGTATGAGGTTATTTCAGATGCTGGGGTTTTTTTTCCTCTTGCACTGCTATTGCTATGTACGTTATTTCTGCATATATTCAGTTTGGGAACCTGTCAGTTTTTTTCCAATCCACTGAAGTCAGGAAATGCAAAGTTATGGCATATGCTCAAAGAATAGCACACACTAAAGCATGCAGAGAGCTCTATCTTTGGCCTCAGATGCACACAGCCTTGGCCCTGGTTTTTAAATCCACCCAGTGATTTTCCTTTCATTTTGAATGATGGAATTCTATTCACTGCATATTCACTCTCGGCCCCTGGATTTAATTCTCCATTGCACTGACCAGAGGGAAACCACCTACAGGTCTTGTAGATGTCTTCATTTCCAAGGCCTGAAGCAGCACCATGGCTTACCAAGGATTAGTAAACAGTTTAAGTGACTGGAAGGAAAGCAGGTGATGTGTTGCAGAAAAATGTGCCAGCAAGAAGGACTGTTCTAAGTCACTGCCACAGCTACCTCTGAACTGTGTAAGGGATCATACTCTAATCAGGAAGGGGGGAAGAAAGCACTTTCTGGAGCTGTACAGTGTGTGCCTGAGATGTCCCTTTAACTACAAAGGATCATGCAGAGCACGGGAAGTGTCTGAGTATCATAATCAATGTATAGCACTGAACTGACAGCATTTTAGACTCAATTTCCTCCGGTATCAGAGTCAACACAAAGTAAGAATCAGTGGAAAATAAGGCTCACACAACAGGAGGAACATTTCAAATTAAAATAATGCAGTGTAAAGTAGAGTAAGATTTACAAAGCCATTCTCTGTAGTACATTGTGACTGAGCTCAGAGCCTGAGGCACAGACTGGACTTCTCAAACTAAAGCAGCAACTTAGATGGACAGTATTCATACATGAGAGTAGACAGAAGGCAGCACTAGCTGAGAACACCCTGCCTCCACCACCAGCAGAAGAGGAGGCAGGAAAGAGTGAGCTTTGTCCCACACAGGGAGTTGTGGCTAGGCTCTGACTCTTTTGCAGCAGTCAATTAGACCAAAGAGAATTGAGTAGGCAAGACTATTTAGACAGTTAGTAACTAAAATTGTTCTACAGACATATAATATCAGAATTGAACAACATTTTGTAATATATCACAGCCTGGCTAGCTAGTCCCAGCGCTATCTTAGATCCATTTTGTTTTCCACCAAAAACTGTATAGTGAATTCAGGTTAACCAGGGTCCTTTGAGAGCTTTGTGGGACAACAGTTTCTTGGCTTCTTTTACTCACATACTGCAGTGATGACTGTTAAAGTGGAGATGCTTCAAAGAAGCCAGAGAAAAACACATGTACTCAATAGACAATGATGCAGACAGAAATGCTAGCAATGATATACCATATTAACAGCAATCATCATGTGTTACAGGGGAGCCTAGGTAGGAAGGGGAGTTCAATTCTGTGGAATGAATCAAATTTAAGTGTCTTGACTGGTGTAAATTTTTTCTTTTCTTTCCTAGACATTCTCTTTTCTTGCAAAAGATTTATTTTTAAAAGACTCCAGGAAGCCAAGGGAGCCTATTAGCCTGGCAATTATCCTGAGTCACTTCCTACAAAGATTTAAGACAACTCAGAAAATCTCTTTTGTGGGCATGAATGCAAAAGTACATCAGTGGCCCACAGAGTTGAACCAGTAAACATGAAAAGAGAAATCTACAGCTAATTACATCACATTTTTAATAACATTGAAAGATTGTCAAGGCTGGAAAATCAAATGCTGAAAAATTATAGATAGCAAACACATTACGATAAGGATATGTTTAGCCACTACCCATGTACAACAGCTGTGGCAGAACATGGGATGGGACTCAGCTGCCTTTCAGTTCAAGACATTTATCTCAAGACAACTCTGTCCTTGGAGCTCTTGCCACAGTTGATGTGAGCCTGATGCAAGCTCAGTGATGAAGCAAGCACCCAAAAATGCAAGCACACAGTTAGAGCTCATGCTGCAATTTTGGTGCTTGTACACTTTTAGTTGTTTTGTTTCACCAATTCTTACGGTCTTTACAGTTGTTCTTTCAGTATTATTTACTAAGGAAAAAATTTCCAACGGTTCCAAAACTTTTGTCCTACTGAATCCTACTGAACTTTTGAGATATCAGCATGATCCGCAAAGTCCCCTGAATAAAATTTTGCTTCACTGCTGTCATGATACTGTACTGCTCTCCTCTTCTGAAGCTGCCATTTCAAGAAGTATTGCAGACTAGCCATGACATACTCATGTGTCTTCTCAGGCAGGAAAATGTAGGAAAGTTCTTGAACTTTGCTTCTGAAACATGGTATAATATTATGGATATAAGCAAATAGTCTTGGCACAGGTATTCTTGGAATTGATACAAACTGTAGAGACTGTTATGCTTCAGCCCCAGGTTTTATTACCACACCAGCCACAAAAGTGATCTGGTGAGCTACCCCATCTGCAGAAGAAGAAATTAAGACAGCCTGTCTATAGGATAAGAGCACAGGATCTTGACTGATAATGCCAAGAAACATTTCCTAATGTTTTCTAATAGAAGAAATGAAACAAGCAAACAGAACAAAATGAAACCACAACATAAAGGTATTCTTTCTCCTTTGTACCTATTAAATACCACAACTTCTCATGTGATACATTTATTGTGAACACTGTTTCTATCACCTGCACAGTAGAATATAAAAATGAGTCAATTTACAGGATTAAACAGAAGGCCACTGAAGTCCAGATTACATTTTTTTCTTCCTAGACAGAATAAAACCTAGTGTTATAAATTAATGAAAGTTTGAAGACAGAATACTCATTTGAAGAACCAGGTNGGTGGGTGGGTGTTACATTATGTAACGGAATGGCTACTGTGCTTAAATAAAAAAAAGAAAAAACTGACAAAAACATTTCATGAAATCCCAGTGAGCTGGAAATGATCTGGAAATTCTGAAAAATAAACCAGAATAACAATTCTCATATGTCTAAACCCAATGTCTCCCAAATCCCAGAGTGTGGTCTTCAGGATCCCAAAGCAGCTTGAAATAAACTAAGTTGGCATGCTCAGCATATTCTAAGACCAAGGTACAACATATTGTCAAATGTGCCCTACATGAGTCCATTTTGTTCTGATACAACTACATATAGAAGAAGACACTCCTTTGGTGAAACTAGCAGTGATGAACCAGTTAAGACAAAATTTGTTAACTGGTTTCACAAGAAAAGGCTGTTGTACTTTTGATTTGTCATTTCCTTTGATCATTTAAAGTATAGACAGAAAGATGAAAGGCTGAAACAAATATTTGTATAACTTTTTGTTCATTTCACAGATTTCATGCCATAAAAGTTGTTACCATAAAATTCTTGTCCCAGTTGGATAATAGGAATAATTGGAATTATCTAAAACCTAAAAGTTTTGTTCTTTCTCCTCCCCCCTTCCTCCCCCTGCCATTAATTTGGCAGATCCAGGAAGGTACAACAATTTAACTGCCCTTGATCAAGTTTGTCAAGACATGAAAACACAATTTGCTCATAAGAGAAATTCTTCAAACTTCTGAACACTCAATAGTCTCTAGCTGATGCATAAAATCATGCAATATCATGTTATATATAATAATTATAATTTTATGAAATTATAATAATAGTATATGTTTGGAGGAAGAGACACTTTCTAAAGCCTTGAACATATGATTAGATAAAAATTATACCAGCTTAAATAATTTGAAAAATAAATTGAAGGCTGGAAGGTATGGAAGGGCCTGTGAACCTGCAGGAAGAGATTGGGTTGTGTGGGGACTGTTGACAGCGGTATCAGAACCACAAGATTACCAACAAAGGACTGGCATTGATGCCTGGCTTCCTTGAAAAAACTGAATGAAAACACTTCTACTTCCTCCCCATCTCTGAAACATGACAAAAATGGCTCTATATTACAACCAGCCATAGTAACCCTCTGAAGTCATTCCAGAAGCACAGGACCACTGGAGTGCAGCAACGTTTGGAAGCAGCAGGGGGATCACAAGTGGGTGGCTTCTTTCACATCGAATCAAGCTCTCTGAGGATAGTTAACTTATCTGAGAGGTTAGCCATGAGCATCCCCAGAAATTAGGGAGTGTAAAAGGACTCCAAATGCAGGAGAATGATTAGAAACTGGTGAATGATGTATTTTGTGAACCTTAGTGCTGGCAGAAGAGCACAAAGCAGCTAACTGTGACAAAGATGTTTTTTACAACAAATAGCTAAACCAGCTTCTTTTCTTCACACTGGTGTTACAAGTCAGATTTTGTTAATGTCTGTAAATCTCTTTGAGATCTTCCAATGGAAATTGCTATTCAAGTTTTATAAAAATATTATATAAAGGAAAAGTTACAGTGCCAGAATATATACAATGAATCTATGGGAAATCATTATTCTTACATGTTTCAAGAATTGTTTAACAAGATTTGAAATTATTTCTTTGGGAACTGATCGGACTTAAATATGTTTATCCCTTGCCTTTTGTTAGCTCATGTTTGCATTTACTGTCCATTAATAATAGATGAACACAATAGCCTAAGGTACTTGATTCTTTTATGAACTGTAGATAATTCTACATTTCACTCCTACATAACATCAACAGCATAGGGAAAACTGGAATGTGGCAAGAAGCCCAGGAAAAGGCAAGTTGAGTTGGACTGGGAATTAACTGGAAGGATACTAATCCTGCAAGCCAATATTCATTAAGTAATTTTATGTGCAGCAGAAGAAAATCATGATACACACTTGGCATCTGGAGACTTTAAAATGCTAAGAAAAATATTTCAGTAACTGTACAAATTGGTTAACAATTGTGATGCAAAACAATTATTTCTACGTCCCTTGATTCAACATGATTCAGTTTTACTCAGCACTATTCTGAAACTCCAATACATAATCTAAAGAACTGCTTATCAGACAGCCTAGTTGCTTTCTGAGATGTTATACAATCCTTCTTCCCATTTTCCTTCTGCAGCCATCATTTGGCCTACATTCAAACCGTGTTCACTTCAGCAATATGGGATTAAAATTCTGGAGGTGCTTTAGCATACACTGGAGCCTAGGCAAGCCCTATGAGGACATGCAAATATATCAAAATTGTAAAACAAGAATTCAAAACAGTTGATAACTAATAACAAAAGCAGGTAAAAATCATCATACTTAAAACTGCTCTTCTGGATTAAATTAATTTCTGTTCTTAAACTATTAAATATGAGCTAAAATAACACCACCACCTTCCGAAGGTGTTTCATCCTTTTGTAGCTCATGATTTGCACCAGAATGCATGTTTTACTTATGTGACTTTTCTGATAAGCCGTTCAATGCAAACTGCAAATAATATAAGCTCTACTGAAAAGCAAATATTATANTAGATTTATAAATTAATGAAAATTTGAAGACAGAATACTCATTTGAAGAACCAGGTTTTAGACTGGTCTGGGGGGGGGCAGTGAAATATGACAGAAGTATAATCAGTCTTTTGGTGAAGACAGGCAAGAAAAAACAGCTTTACAAACTTATACTAAGCATACTGACTTCTCCAGGGTCTTAGTCATTGCTGATTTACACATAGTTCAAGATATTCAATATCCCACAGCACCAGGGTTTTTGAAGTAAAG
>VZTZ01051299.1:270068-289414 GCA_013400955.1 Drymodes brunneopygia | reverse complement strand
AGTCGGGGGGCCCCTGGGGGGGGATNAGTCTCTCTCTCCCTGCAGAAGCCGAGAGATCTCCGAAAGGCACTCCTCTGCCCCTCCGAGAGCACACAGAGAGCTTATCTCTCTCTCTCGCTGTCCGAGCCTGGAGCGCAGTGTCCCAAGGACTTTTTGGGGGAGTGAGGTGCAGCTCTTGTAGACAAACGGCAGCATTTTCTCTCCCCTCGCTTTACTCTCTCTGTCTCTCTGGGCCTAACCTTAAAGCTATAGAACTTAATATTTGGCATAAGCAAGACAGACGATTGGGGATACAAGGATCATATAGTCAACCCAGGACATAGACAACTAGAAGAACAGAATAATGAGCACACTTCAGTAATGTGCTTTATAATAGAATTACTGTACTTGTAACACCACTTTCTTTAGTCAGTACAGTGTCACTGTAGTAGTGGTCTGCACATTTACTGAAATAAAATCTATTTCAGAGCAGCACAACAGAGATTATGTGAAGATGACATCATACAAGGATTCACTATTCATAAAATGAATCTATTCTCTCTTGTGCTGCAGAAGCTGTTAAATTAAAGAACACAGTAGTTAGTATCTTTGATGTAGAAAAGAAGGCAAGAGAGAAGAGAAGGGTAAGTGTTATGATCAGTCTGTAGAAGGGAGAGGCAGAAATAACAGATACGGGAATAGACTGATTTCGATTTAAATAAACCACTTTTTTCCACCTTAATGAAATGATTTTTTAGCCCTAATGTGCAGCGGAGCTAGCAGCAGAGGCTCTCTGCTTTGATACAGATGAACAAGTGAGAAATGACATGCAAGTATGTTTAGGAAACCTGACATGACAGCTGGTTACCTAGTCTCTCTACTCCACAGATGTACTATTGCACTGGGGAAGAAAAGGCATCAGTCATACTCTTCAGCCAGAAGGCAGAGGAGAATCATTTCAGGAAAAGTTTTCACAGCTTCTCCGAAAAAAAATGGAAACCGTGCCAAGAAAAAGTGTGTTCTGGGAAAAGCCCAGAAGAGCCTTTTCTGCTAAGAAAAGTTCTCTGCCAGGGTTTGCCATGGTGCCTGGGCAGGAGCAGTGCCGGGGAGCCAGGGCTACCCCAGCCCATGGGCCGAGCGAGCCGGGTCATCCCCAGCGCCCTTCAGCGAGCGCAGGCAATCAGCGGTGCTCAGGAATCTCATTATCATTCCCCTCTCCTCCGCTTAAACAAACTCTCTGCAATCAGCGGCATGGACCGCAGAGAAGACGTATATCAGTAGCAGGAAGCCAGGCGGGGTGAGGGGTGTGCAAAGCCCAGCGGGGCAGGTGGAGCCCCCACAGCGAGTCTCCAGCACCTCTGTGCCCAAACCCTTGCTGCTGCACGGCTGGCGGGGCTCACCACCCCATGGAGGTCCGGGATTCCTATCACCGAAAAGCAGCAAAAAGACCGAAGGGAAATTTGTCCCCGGTACCGGTACCTGTCAAAGGATGAATGAACGCTGCATGTGTCCTTGGGCCGCCTTAAAAGGCTGCCACTGACAGTGGTAGGAATTACTGACTTACCTCCAACATAAACGTGGAGGGAGGCATGTGTAATGCATGCCTTCTGACTGCTCTGTTGGTGATCTCAGTCCTGACCCAATGGGTCTAGTCTGAAATTAGTGGGCTTCTAATTGCTTTTTAATTTAGAGCAATTACAAAAGGGGACACTACCAACCGTCATTTGTACTTGTGGGATCACACATGGCGTTTAACTGGGAAAATATCATGTTGGGCAATTTTTTCATTAGAAATCTAGTTCTAACCACAGCAAATGCTGTAATACCTAAAAATCAGAATTTATATAGCAAGTTGTACAGGCATTTTTATCAACAGACATTTATTTTGTTTAGAATATTGAAGGGAAAACCCGACTCAACTATCTAGACTGGCCTGAAACTTATGATTCATACTCTCAGCTTTGTGGCATTGTTCTTTATTGGTTTAGCCACTTAAGAAGAGACCATTGCTAAAGGTTAACTGAGCCAAAGTGGCATCCAGAAAGAAAATAAATTCCTTTATCTTCCTTCAGAATTTACAGCAGAGTGGAACATGACCTTGAGAAGCCACACTAACTGACACAATGATGACCACAGGCTTGCTGTCATTGCAGACAGAGATAAGTTGTGTCCTGCAACAACTTGTGAGTCAGTTCTCACTAGAGTAAGGTATTTCTGTGATTGAGAAAACACTTTGCTCCTGCCTAGGCACACTGTGTAGTCACGGTCATCGTTGCATTAGTTAACATGAGTTCTCAAGGACATGTTTTAACTTGTCATGCTGTTAGAGTGATGTCAAGCCCGCTGAGAGGGACATCAAGAGGGTATTCGTGAAGTATGAGGCCAGCTCCATCAAAAAGGACAGATCCTCCTGCAGCAGTTCATAACAGAGAAGTGACATCTCTGGATTGCCACTTCAAGCCCACAGTGCTATCTAAAGTGACATCTTCATGTTGCAGCATGAAGCCTGTAGCATTATGTAGAGTGACATCTCCACAGGACTGACTGAAGCCCATGCTAATTGCAGCTCAATCTTGAGAAAAGAGTTTTGCAAAAACATTACTGGAAACCCTCTGAGGAGAGCACCAGCTATCAGTGCTGGGCTCCAAGTACCAGAAAGTGGTTACTCCTGTTTAACAAAAAATAATGTGGCATCTTCCCCCTGAGTTACAAGAACAGATCACCTTTGATAATAAGAATTCATTGCACTATTTATCTGAAAGGGGAAAAGTCTCTTCATTTTTCTTCTTGCAAGTACGTCAGGGAGAAAGCAAACCTCTTCCCTACACTTACAACTGTTCAGCTTAGCCTAAGCAAAAGTCAACACGTGACCTTCTTTCCTGAAGAAAATGTGGAGTCTTACCTGATTTCTACCAGTTTGAGGCTGTTACTCTATGACTGTGCCTTAAAGCAAGCAACATAAAGCTCTTGCTGGTCCTGGGATTCCTGTATATCCTTTACAGCTTAGTAGTTCTCTTTCTTTGAAGGTCTCACCAGGACTGCCTCTCTAATTCTGGCTTTGATGTCATTATCCCAACATCCCTACCTCCTTCTCAACAAAAGAGCCCAGCAGATTGCAAACAGCCAGAATCCAAGAAAGTGCTGGAACAGAGGCTGAGACTTAGGAGTTACAGAAGTCATAAACCAGTGTGAGTATGTGTGTGTTTGGGGATGGAGTGGGTGTTAATGCTTCCATCACCCTGGCTTTCAGCCTTTGGAAGTGAAAGGGCAAAGAAGAGATACTCCTTCTCAGGACTTCAATGCTGTTGTTACTTTATATATTCATAGATCATTATGGGATGCTCAGGGACCTGGTTTTGAGCACTAGCCAGTATTCTCAGATGGCCACATTTTAAATGCTTGACTCAAAATTTACTTTAGTTAATGAGCCTTATACTGAAGTCACCATTTTTTGCTGGTTTAAGGCACTTCAGAAGTAAAGAATGAATTACCTGTGTAGATATTGACCAAATCAGACCTCATTCCTAATAATTTGTTTTCAGACACATTTTCAACCCTGAAGTGATTAGATTTTTATCACACATTGGTTCAAGTAAACCCTTTACTCAAGGTTTTGTTTTTCAGGTGTGTACCTTCTATAATTCTAAGTATAGGAAAAGGAAAGGTTTTGTCTTTTCCAAAATTCTCTTTTTGAGGCTATTTTACAGACCCTTCCATGCTTTCTTCTGCTACACTAGTGGAAACTTTCTCTCCAGCTGGGGATATTAAAAGTTGTTATATTTACCATGAACCCAAGTTTTGTTTTTCATATATGAGTCTGGTTTAAATTGCCAGTGACAGAAAAGTTACCTAATACGCAATACAGGGGAATTCAAACTTGCTGCACCAGTTACTTTCAGCATTGACCTGATGCAATTTAAGGTGCAAGGTGAATACCCATCAGTAGGAAAATGTCATTATTCACCACAAATAAACAGAATTACCTGTTCTTAAACAGTAAGGTCATCTGTTTCACATTCTATCCACCTTGGGCTGATTAGAGCAAATTATGTCCTGTGCTAATCAGCTCAAGACATGTGCTGAAAATGTAGAAATCTGTTATTTGATTTTCTTCCAGTAATTATCAGAGAGTTTGCATGCCCAATGAAGAATGCAGAAATATTTAACCTTGGTAGGGCCTGATCCCACAAGATTTTGGGACTTAGGCTGAGTAGTCTCAACAGGTTCAATAGGACCCCTCACTCAAGTGAACACTGAATTATGGGCATGGTGGGAAGGTAGTTTTAAAGACTGTCAACAGTACCTTTTAGCTCTTTCTACCAGTACCTTACTTACTTCTTACCAGTACTTACTGTACCTTATCTACCCTAATTTTGCAGAATTTAGAAATTAGTAGGTTTAGCTGCATCTTTTCGCTCCCATCAGCAATGAAGTGACAAGACCAACACTGGACAATTATCACTTTATATTAGAATGAGACTTCATTTAGACATGAAAGGTCAGGGGACAGTTAAGTCACTCCTTTTTTAATTTAAATTTCATTAGTTTTGCACATTACATTTGTCATGACTATACTAAAATAAGTCCTAATTCAGGTCATCTATGAAGAATGTAGGAATGAGAATCTAAGTAGATTGTTTCTATTCTTTGCTTTACTGTTTCTTCCCATATGAGCTTGGGCAAATCGTATAAACTTCTTTTTCGGCTGCTAAATGAAAAAAATAATGTGTAATGTCCTCTGTGAGTTTTACTTTATTCATTGAATTAAAATGCATTCAGAGTCTCATATATACTCAATAAGTCCATATTTATAAACATCAGATAAATGCATTTATTAACAGTATTTTTTCATTTGTTATAGCATCATTTCAATGTATTTCAATGTCGCCCAAATTTAGGACTGTAATCATTATCCTCCAAAAGTGCACATCTCTGCTTCATAGGTAACTGCCTTAAAAACAATTCACATTTTAAAAAATCATATTCCTACAATCTGGTTTTTTTTAACTTTGTGGATATTGTAATAAAATTCATTCAGGCCTGAAAGGCAAAGTGACAAAGCAGAGATTGAACAAATTTACAGGTCAGAAGTAGAAATTCTGCATGGACTCATATCAGACATTTTAATTTGTGTCTAGCACCATACTGGTGAAATTATTCTTCTTTAAAGTTTCAAATTAGCACTGTCATTTTGTTATCTTTGCTGCATCGGAGGTGTGGGGAGTTCACCCCTCGCATTTTTTTGCCCAGTTCTGAATACAACATCTGTTGGCTGATTTGTGCAATAGTGTCCTGTCGATAGCCTGGAAACAGTAAGAGAGTTTTTAGTTCAAGGTAAAGATGCTGTAGGTTTCTGCAACTGGGGATTTCCTTCATTACAGGTGAATTCGAGGCCACGCTGAGGGTCAGCGCCAGGAGACCAGACACTACGTAAATTCCCAAAATGGGAATGAAAAAGAATTAGTGGCTCTATGACTTGTTACTGGATGAATTTCCCTGTAAACGGGAACTGCTTCATTAGCACATACCCTCTCCTTATCGCAGGACTAAAACCAAATAAATCAAACCCTGGCTAGACTTAACCAATATTTTTTGTCATCATAATGTCTCCTTTTCAAAAGAGTTACATGATTCAAGTTCATTTTAATAGCAAGCAATGAAGAAATTACAGTTGTTTCCATTCACACATAGCTCTAATGGGAAAAGCTTGACAGTAACTGCCATTTCAAGAAATTCTTAACTTTTTCAGGAAAGGCACTAGTGTTCCCACATAGGTAATTACATCATGATTCTGAGGTTTTCCAGAAAACAAGGAGACAATATCTTTTGTCCCCTAGATTGGAGAGGACTAGCTGGGAAAGAAAAAATCTCTTCAGGTTAAAAAGTGATTGTGATGAAGTCAATTACATCATTCATTTCCATAGAAACAAAACGTGTAAAAGAACAATAATGTTAGCAGAAGTTATTTGAAACAGCTTCCTTGTGAGTTGATATAAAACTTCAGTGAAAAGATGAGATAGATAAACAGAAATATTTGCTCCTGCTATTGAGGGCTGATCCACTATTTGTCCTCCTTCTAGATTTTTCCCCTTAATATTTTGAACTTCTTTGGAACAAATAAATACTCCTTTGACTCTTTGATAGCATAAAAGCAATTTTCTATTTTTTATTCATTCTTTCTTGGTTTCTACTTCCCCCTGCTCTTCTGCTTTCTAATTTTGTATGTTTTCAGCTACCTTTATCATTTTCCCCATCCAAATGATTTTCTTAACAGACTCAACAAAAGCAACAAGGAGGTAAATCCCAGAATAAAAATCAAAAAATACCCAAATGCTGGCGGCTGAGGAAATCTCACTGACTACCTGTATCAGCAAGGATTCCTTCATTTTTGCTTTTCCTCTGAAATATTACCATATTTTTCTCCAATCAAAGCTCAATTTAAATGTTGAGGAAGACTGAGAGAAAAATGCTTATCTATTGACATCAGCGCCTTCTTGAATCTTCTGCTGTGCCAAAGCCTCTTTTTATTCACAATAAATAGAAATATGTTCTGTAAGTAAGTCCTGTAGGTTTTGCTGTGACTACTTTCAAAGTAAATTGCTAGTAAAAAGGATACTAGACTAAAACTAGTTGGGAAGTGCTGCACTGAAACAACTCCTAGAAATGTTATGAACTTTCCTTTACAGCCAATGACTTTTTTTACAAGAAATGTGGAAAACATTAGCTAAAATTGTGTTGGTCTGTACAATTTTATTCTGTTAAAGACAGGTTTTATGATACATTTAGCCTTTTAAATGACACTAATAGTCTCTGGAGACACATGGTCTTTCCTGCAGTTCAACAATTAAGTCTATTTCAATGTTATTTGGATAAGTTGAAACAATTCAGTTACTGTATGTCTGCTCAGTGGCATGTACTGTAAGGCTAATTGAAACCACCTAGAGTTAACTTAATAATAAGGCTTTAGCCAGCCTTAGACATTCACCTAACTTTTGGAGGGAAGGCTGAAAAGTGAGAGGGTGGAAGGGTCATTTTATTGGCAGAGAAAGGAGTGTATTTTTTCATCTCTCATTCCATACACATGCACCCCTCCTCCCATCCACCACCACACACACACTTCAAAAAAATGCCCTAAAATTTACACAGGTCATAAGTCTGAGTTGATAATGAGCACGATTAATCACAATTGTGTTTCTGTTTCTCCTCTCTCTCCTTTTGAAATGTGTTACTTGCTAAAATGTACTAGCAGGATTTTTAGATGTGTATATATATATATACACCCATCATGCAGTCCTTACACATATATATATATTTGCACATTCTCACACACACACACGCACACACACACATATATGGCATGTTCTTACACTTTTGTGTAGTAAGTGCATGTTTATATAAATTGTCTTATGTTGCTATGGCTAGACTGCTTCCGCTTCCAAACTAGCTCTTTTAGACCTAGCTTAAATATCTCTGCAGTGAGTTACTAAGTCGGCACATATATAATCAGGATTTTGCCACATGGTAAAAAAAAAGTGAGTGGAAGTAATTAAGAGGGCTCCATATATTAAATCTTGTCTTTATTTCAAATCTCAAGCCTTGAACTAACCAGACATAAGGAGGATAAAATGTACAGGAGGAGCTAAATTAATCACTGGTTAAACTGGTTAATAGCTCTCTATCAGCCTGTACTGGGAGTGGGAAGTGGAAAGGTGTCAATAGAAATCCACTTCCTACGAACCTCAAGTTTTCCCAAACTTTTGGGTCTTGAGAATCAAACTGAAAATATTCTGTTAGGGTTGATTTAATGTCAGGTATTTCTTTGGGCTCAGTTAAATCTGTGTTAAAACTGTGAGGCTGTTGAAGCATGTAATTAACATTGGTGTGACACAGGATAAACCACAGGCCTGACCTGTACATGAACTACCTGAGGAGAGTTGTCTGATCATGACATACCACTGGAGATACAGAAGAGGAAATAATAGCAATTCCATGAATGAAAATTACACACAACATGTGGTCATTCAGGTCTAGAGAACCTGAGAAAAGTTTCAAAAAAAAAAACAACAGCATAGGAAACAGATGTTTTTCAAGTTTTTTTGTGCTGCTAAAAGCTTGACTTTATACACACATATGCAAAACCAAGATGCTGGTGAAGACTATTCCAATATTACTGAAATCACTCAGTCAAAGTACTCAACAGCAATGGGTGTAACATGAGGCAAACTATCCTCCAAAACTGAATTTTTCCTTGGAAACCATCTCAGTCATCAGTACCAAAGGAGGAGAATTTTTGGGGTAGAAATTTTGTCAAAGGACAGCTACAGAGGATTCTTTAGTATTAATTGTCAGGGATCCACTTACAGTGTAAAACTTACTTTCTTCCAGAAAACAATTCACTTGGGTGTTTGAATGGCTGTACTTACTGGTGTCCCCACATTAATGTCAGGTCCATGACCACAGTTCAGGTCCACCAACAGAAACAATTGCAAATGCACCAGGCTCCAGATGAGATGTGTCTCATGCATCCAGAAAGCCAGTAGATCCTGCCCAAAGCAGCCAAATACTAGCCCACAGCTAAAATGGATGATCTAACATCAAATTCAGTAGGACTATAAGGTCTACAGTGCCCTTCTCTAGGGCCTGGCTTTTCTGAAGAGATTTTCTCTAGTGATGACCCTCCTGTGAAGAGTTACGGCAGGAAGGTTTCCTCAGAAAACCCCTGACAAAACATTTATCCAGGCAAAGCCATTAACTATCCTGAATGCTGAATTTTGGGGGTATTCAATGCTGAATTTGACCTAGAAATTACTAGAATACAGCATTGCAAACATTTAGCTCCTTTGTCCAAAAGGTCTTTTTGCTAAAGCATGGTAGTTTATGAAGACTGGGCTCATCCTTCTGCATTTATTCAAGAATTTTCCAGGGACAACAGGAATACAAAATAAGGTCTGTGGCAGAGCTTTTCTTTGATCTAATACAAACAGACTACTATTCTGCAAGCTGCAAAAGTACATTTTAATTACACAGTGAAAGCAGATGTAAAATCAATAAAGTGTTTTATTTCTCTCATTGATGTGTATAAATACTTACTTTACAGCAAGGTTAAGCTGAGTTTTCTGTCATTAAATGTAAGGATTGATGCAGATCATTCAAACCAGGTTAGAGCACCAGAGAACAGAATACCCCTCTATGTCACACCATCATCTGAAAATATTCATCCAGTGCTTCAAAAACTATTTTCTTGGATATTCAGAAATTTCTGACTTCACCCATTTGGGATTGAATGCTATAATGGACAAAACTTTATTCCAAATAACTGGGTCAGTGATTCCATTGTTTATACAACTGTGCTTGCTTGTCTTAATTTATGAAGTAGTTCAATTACTATAGAATTTCTTGGGGATGTCTCATTTTAATCGAATCATTAATTCTATGCTCAGAGGATGTATAGAAATTGACGGTCAGTTCCTGTTCCTCATTTTAAGCAGAGATGGATCCAATTCAGAGCCTCCCACTGAAACTCTCTCAAACTTTTTGGAAAATTCAGGCTGTCTTTGCAAGTGTCAAAGGCCTGGCTTGTTTTGTTTTGTTTTTTGTTTTGTTTTCTTTTGCTTTGTTTATTTATTAGGTGAAAGAATCATAGTCTGCTACTACCCTTGACTTCATTTTGGATGGAAATAAGCTTTGAAAAACTCCATGGAAGAAAGGCTGGCCCAGCCAAAGCAGCACCAAATTGGACTATGCCTCTACTACAAATGCATCTATGACGCTAGACAGAACAACAAACCGAAAAGTTCAGAAGACTTAAAATATTTAAGCACGGACCACCAAAACACTGAAATCAAATGCAAAGTTTTGCATGTTAAATCTTAATGGCTTTTATATCCCAGTTTTCTTTTTTAGAAGTCATTTGTCTCCCTGACAGGGTGGTGGTGCTGGGAATAAGCCTTCAACTCTGAGAGGCACACAAACATGTTACTAATAGGTGCTATAGAAGTACTAGTGAATCAAAGCCAAATCTACATTATTCCCATAATTTTATGTCTTCATTTAGAAGTTGGTTTAAATGAATATACCCCTATTTACAAGGCTTTTCAACCACACCATTATGCACATAGTGCCCAAATGACAGTCCAATCTGCTCTACAAAAATCTGTAATTTTTCTTCTGCTTTTTAAGAAATGCTTTCTGTATTTTTAAATTTCATTTTAGCTCAGTTTATGACCTGTTTTCACACATTCCTCATGTATTCCATTGTGAGGCTTCTTGGAGAAATCTACAGGAAAGAGGTACTTGTAGTGTCTGTTCAATGATGTGCAGAGGGACCCAAACTACAAAACATCTGGTTATATTGCACAGACAGGGGAACCATGGAGGCAAGTTTGCCAGTAGCAGAATTTTAGTCTTGAATAAATTAGAAGGGAGAGATCATTCACAGGCTCTTTTCTAGCAAAATTATATGAATATCAGATTAACGTGGGACAAGAGCCCAGTGAGAATAGAGCCCTTATGATTCAAAATGCAGAAATATCAGAGGAAACATGTCACAGAAATAAGGAACAGCAAAGATAGGGATGTTATGATTCTGAGGTTTTTTCCCTTTTTTTACTGCCATCACATAAGACAAAATGCTTTATCAAGGCATATGCTTTAAGGGGCCAATTTAGCATCTAATGAAGTCAATGGAAAAAAAAACATTGAGTTGAATGTAATGCCCTTAATGAAAAAAAATAATCTCATGTTAAGACCCAATTTTGAACCCATTTAGCTTGATGGAAATCTTTCTTTTGTTTTCAAAAGGATCATATTTAAAACCAAGTATTCAAGAAGGAAGGCATCTAGAAGCTCTCTTTACATGGAGTGTACCTCATCTATTCAAAGTTTGAATTAAGTCATGGAGTGACCAGTTCATGATCCTACAGACATGGTCAACTACCCATGTGTTTTAAATGATCCTGGGCTCATACACTGCAGGACAATAGCACCTGAATATCTTTATGTTTAACTCTTTCTGCCAATAAAATTCTCTCTGACATTTATGGACCCTGCCATTTTGACTTACTGTGTGCTTATGCTAAAATTCCAAGGAAAAGGTGTAATTTTTTTTCTCTCCCCATATGGCCTACCTTAATAAGGAACAATTCATTTTACTTAGACTTTTCTTTTTTAATATCACTGTAGCCCTGAGACCAGGCAGAGAAAATATCAACTGGAATGTTTAAGGCAGGAGATGCTGGCGGTGGGGGGAGGACACAGAGGGAAGAATGTTGTGAAAGGAAACCGCTGTGGCTGGTCCATTTTTAAGAAAGAGGAATGGCCTGAAACATGACTTCCTCAGTCTGAATTCAGAAAGCCCAAATCTTGGGAATAAAGGGATCAGCAGTTCTGCTCTTGGGGTAAAGTTTACCTCATAATAAAAAAAAAGCAACAACTCAAAAGTTCTGGTGGATCCAAGTTAGGCAAAGCTTGATTTGCTCCTGAACTAAACAAACCTTGAAATTAGAAAAGGCAAATTCTTATTCAATATATTTGTACAACTAGACAGCACTAAAGAGACCTATTTAACATTAGGGCAGAGTATTCATCCTTTGATGCATATTTAATGTCTGTTATACATCACTGTTAGATCAGTATATAAACACACATATGCTCTTGGACAAAAGCATCCATGCATCAAAACTCTGCATCCATACTTTAATGTATTTAATTGAGTAAGCCATTATCACTAATTATGGTTTATATTTTCATAATACTGTTTTATGGTTATTACCTATTCCTTTCTATCTATCCATCTAGAAGCCTTACATGCTGTGGTGATATCTGAAGAGCTCTTTGTTTCATACAAGGCCAGAAATCACCACCCAGGGTGATCTCAGAGCTTTGACACTACCCATGCTGTGATATTGGGGCTGCACAGTGACTTATTCAATTTCACATACAAATTTCACACTTTGTGAAATGTTCACACATGCATGAGCACACTCCCCAGGGAGCTTTCCCAGGGCTATGATGCCCTCCAAAACAGCAAACACTACAGGGAGAGGAAAGGTGATGCAAAGATGGAACCAATGTCTCAAGCAATTTATTAATTCCTTCTATGGACATGAAAACAATGCATCAATAAAGGCAGAACAGCTCAAAAGACAGAAATTACACAAACTGGACACTTACAGAGAAAAATGTCAAGAAAAAAAGGACATTTTGAAACGAAAGCTAAATTTTGAACAACATGGATTAGAGAACTTTTTTGTGTCCCCTGAAAACTTCTCATTCAAAGGACATTTAAATGGAGCAAAAAGACTTCACTTCCAATGGTGGTCATCATGCTACTGACTGGCACAGCCTTTGTCCTTCTGAGGGGTTACTCCAAAGGCACAGCTCAGTTGGCAACGTGAGGATATGACAGCTCATGGTTTCCCCATCACACAGCAGAAACAGAACACACCACAGGTAGCAGTGAGAAAGCCACCAGTGTGCAAGCATGTGGAAGGAGAAGTAAGTACCATGTTAGCCCAGCAATTAAGAATGGCTTTTAAAGCATGCTTTATTTTATTTAATTGGAAATACTTATATGTTCTGAAAAGTCTGATTTTTCTGAGCACTGCTGGTGGTGCAGAGGCTACAGCCATGGCTTGGTATCAGAGTAGCACAGGTTCCTTGGGCCTGCTGCAAGAAGCAAAGCTGCCTCCACAGCTGGACATCTGCCAGGTCTCCTCCATTTTTGGCATAGGATACACAACTTTAGCTGGGGGGGTCACTCCACAAAATACATTGTTTTTCCCGGTCCATACCACTGCCTTTTGTTTTTCACTGGTTTAGCATCTGATATCAGGCACAGAAAAAACAGGGTGGCCTCTCAGTTATCAGTACAGTGGTGCAGAAACACCACAGCAAAAAGAAAAAACAAAACAAAAAGTAGAACTATAAAACTTCTTTTGGTTTACTAGGGTTTGAAGCCCAAGCTCCTGATAAAAAATTCTCAGCAGGAATCACTAGATGTTTTCTTAGGACTCCAACCAATCCATGCAGACTTCAGCAACAATGGGAAAAATAATCTAGAAATATTAAAACAGATCAAATAAAGCTCAGTTTCCAGAAATAATAATGGCAATTTTTGAGCCTCAAATAAAGTAAAGCATGCTAACATGTGTATGAAAGTAGGCAGTAAAAGATCCACATGTAATTCAAGTCATTCTACTCCACAGCTGTAATGAGCACAGAGGAAAATTCAACTTGTTACACTGCAGCTCAGTCTAACACATGCTCACCCTGACCCTTCTCATTTTATCACTGATTAAATAAATATTATATGAAAAATATTCAAGGGAATAAAAAAGAAAAATAAGGAAAAAGAAAAGAAAAGGGTAGACAAAGAGACTAGGAAAGAAAAGACCTATTGAAAGCCTGTGCAGACAAGTATGAATCAACTATTCTGAAAAGCAGATGCAAAGTGAAGCTGCTTAAACATATAAGGCACTTCTACATTGTATTCAAATAATGCTGAAATTATAGAGCTGTCATTTGCAGACCTGTCGAGGGTGCCTTTCTTACCACATTATGATTTAGCATTTCTCTTAGAAGGTTGTAGCAATTTTGACATTAGAGTCATTGGACAAAAAAACCATAAAATGTACGCAGAGCATCACCTCTCTTTCTTGTAGTCTTAAAAAGAGCCTTGAGATTTTTACTACTAAAATGAAATAATCTAAAACCCCTGAAATTTGTAAAAGTGCAGAAATGCTAGTCTTGAGAGGGAGAGTGCACACATCTGTAGAACAAATGTAACTGTGAAGATTTAAATAATTTGATGGCATATAACCTAATCTGACATGGCAGGAGGTTATTTTACAAACTGTGAAGGGCTCTGCCCACTGGTGTCATTAGAGCCTCCTTGATAGGCAACTCAAAGACGTGGATTTTTCTGGAGTCAGACACCCAGACGGTAGAAATGGAGACTGAGGGAGCGAAGTAACTCTGATGAGTTGCTTCCCAGACTGCTCAGCTCATGGTAAGGCAGCAGATGTGGCATTTAGACACAGCATCCCCATAAAACCAAGGGGCAAATCCAGCCTAACCCTGGCAGTACTGAGCTGTGTACGGATGGCTTCATACCTGCTTCAGACACAGCACAGGGCATCCATCAGCAGGGTCCTGGCCCACACACGGGTGCCTGGGGAAGGGCTGCAGATGTCCCCAAGAAGGCACACTCCCCTCTGCCTGCTGCTCACAGGCTCCTGCCTGGCTGCAGGGTGCAGCTCCAGGAGCCGGCACATGGATAAAGACATTTCTGCCAGGGAGCCTGAATTGCTCAGAGGTAATTGCTGACCCTCACAGGCCCAATTAGCACTTACATGCTCACTGAGACAGCCCCCCAGACCAATCCTTCTTTGCACACACATGTATTGAAACTTTCATTGCACACTGGATTGTGTCTACTAGCTTTGCAGTTGGTTTTCAATAAATCAAAGGTGTATCTGTAAGGCTGAACTGGCTCTGGACATCAACAAATATATGGATACATGCATACCACCAAAAGATATGAACTGCAAATGCTGATGAACCGTGCAATATATTTAAGAGTGTATTTTTAATAACTTTCTCAGATTGTTATAATTTGATGAGATGATCCTAACCATTTAGCTCTAATAAACTCACAGATCACGAACAATGGCTGCATTAAATCTATTGTCACTAGCAGTAACACGAGAAGCAAAGGCTCAATGGCTCTTCTCACAGCATTTGAATTTATTCACTCAGTCTCTGATTCCACATCAGCTGCCATCTGGACAAAATTCAGAAACCATGACACCTGCTTGAAGAATAAGATGCTGATCAGATGGAATGGGCTGGGGCTTTATCTTGAGAGCAGAAATGCGAATTGTTGGTAACACAATCGCTTAAAAGGTTTGTAAATTATGGGCCTTCAGCTCAACATATGGCTCATGTGAAATATGCACTTGTGAACTTTTCTCAAAACTTGAGCTTGGATGATATAGTGTGGTTGTTTCATAAACACAAGGTATAAATAAGTAAAACTTTACATGTAGACAAACGAAAGAGAGTGTCAATCACTGTCAGCACCCTTTAAAATAATGATACTATTTTACTTCTCCTTAGCAGCATACAAATATTAATTTTACCCAAATATCCACACAAACCTCACAATACTGCTGTAAAATCCCAGCAGGGAAACCTGTGGCCTTCTGATTGTCCTGTCCTGGTGTAGAAATCAGCCCCTGCTGCCATTCTGCCCAGGCAAGGAGTAGAGATGTAGGTCCTCTTTCAGCTGGGTGGAGCATGGCCCCTCAACACCTCCACCCCAGCAGAATTGTAATTTGTGCAAGGAGAGGTACGGTCAGAACAAAGAATAGTCTGTCTGGGAGGGGTGATTCTGTCTCTGGAGGCTCTGGAGTCAGCAGGGAAATCCACACAAGCCACCCCACTTTCTGCAGACCAGCGACCAGAGAAACTGATATCTACTCACTAATGCATTTGTAGAAGCATAAATACCAATTTGCACACACAAGTGTGGACAATGCAAGTGTTTCAAGCCCTATTTTGTTGATTTTCTGGGATATATGTCTGTGTGGGTTTTTCACCTGTCATGTGGGGATTTCTGGGTACTGATAGCCAAGAACGGAATCTGAAGAAACATGGCTTCTTATTACCCTTAGTGACACCAGCCAGTGCTGCTGAGACATTAACTAATTTCTTTCCATTTCTTTCTCAATTTTCCAGGAAAAAACCCTCCTAACTGTTCCGAACTTTTTCGGGAGGATGATACAGATTTTAAAAAATTAGTACCCCACTCTAATGTCAAGTTATGGTGCTTTATAGCAGCCAGCTTTGTAGTGCTAAATGGTCTTCTGTAGCCTCATCTTTCTGTCTGCCTACAAGAAATAGTGACAAATTGCATTTGGGGGGGAGAGACTGAAGAAAGAAATATTCCATTTTTAATTGCCTTTTCATTTTCTTTTTATGGCCATGCTTAAACTGTGAGTTATCAGAAGCTGTTCGAAGTCTTTCTTTTACCATTTTAAATATATATTCCTCCTAAAGCCAGATGAAAAATACGGTTAATGGGGTTTTGTGACTCCCACAAAGTCCCCTACAAATTAAAGGACTTTGAAAAAATGTCAGCTGCCCAGTTCCCAAGAAAGAAAAATTAAACAATAAAGGCTTATCGACTTGTTCCTGAGAAGATAAAGCACTTATGAATGAGACCCTCTCATACTCGCTGGTTTGTGATCAGAGCAATTTCCAAGATTCACAGAAAATATTCTGATTAGCCAAAAAAATGCTCTGATGAAATGAGGTTTAAGATTTTATAACTGAATCTCTTCCTCCCTTCAGCCTGTTTTCATACAATGTGCTGTCTCGTTCAGTCATGCTGCTATCACTACCAATTATAACCAATGCCATAAAAACATCACATTCATGCAGATCAGCTGATTGTGCCAAGTTCAAGAAAGGACAGCAGGATAGAGATGACAGCAGCTTCTGCTGGCCCTGCTCCAAAGTCCCTGCAGGCCTGTTGTTTTTCTCTTTTGCAGACCCCCGGGATTTCACTCTCTCAGGAAAAATAATGCCAGGCCTCTCTCTAAGAGGACCTGACTCCCAGTCTGCTGACACCATTAAGGGTATTTCTATTGACTTCAACTTGTCATCTGCAGAGCTCTTCATCTTTCATGTCTTCCTCTTTCACTCTATTTTTGATCTCCCTGCCACGCATCAGCCTGAGCAAAAGCCTTAAACTGGAAACTCCAGTCCCTCATCACATATTCAATACATACACACCACATACAGATAAAAGTAGGATTATGGCTGCCAGTTTTGCTCTTCATATGGCTTCTAAATGATCTAAAAGAGTAGTGGGAGAAAGCAACCTGTGGAAGACTTCCAATTTTAAATTTTTTCCCTTGTGGATTCCTGTCCTATGCCAAATAGTGAAAGGGAAATAACACTAAAGGAAAAGGAGGGCTCACACTACGTTTTTATTGTCCAAGCACAGTAAACCAGGCGTCTTTCTAGAATTTTGCTAGACTACTGTTGAAAGCCCATGTGGATTTCTGAATTAATTTCTTTGGAAATTGAAAACTGTTTCACCTGGAAAACTATAACCATAGCTAGCTAGCTATATTAGTCAGAATCGAAAATTGGTTTAAAATGTTCTACTTAATCTAATGCCACTAAAAAGAATAAGCTGAAGAAAACAGCTCTTCTTACAATGTTCAAAGGAAAATGAGATTTTAAAAACATTTTTCTTACTCTCTTTTTCTCTGTTACTTCATTTTCCTGACATTAGAAATGTGAAGGCAGTCAGCCACAAGACAGTGGTCATCTGCAAAAAGGACAATCATTCACATCTCCATATAAGCAGGATCAAAACCTGGCCTATAATATTCACTGCAGATTTCTTTTTAAATTCCACATGATAATTAAAGATAAATAAGGCATTTCTATCTTACTTATTCTAATCTTAGAAAAAAAAATCTAACATCAAGACAGTTGAACCCAATATTCATCTATGCATTGGGTTCCCAACCTGCCCAGAGTTGCATGTTTTTAGCATTCAGCTGATTTGGCTAACTAAGCAGGGACGGCATTAATTGGTGCGGGAGGCTGACGTGGAAGAAAAGTCACATTCTTCCCATAACATGGCAACTGTCTGCCATGACTCTGCAGAGTGACACAGTGAACTCAGAACAGCAACCGAACCGAGTCTTCCTAATGCCAGACAGGGATGATAGGAAATGATGGAGTGTCTCTGAATTAAAAACAAGATGCAGAAACCATGCAAAGTCTGTAAAAGGAGCTCATGCTGAAGGAATATTTGCTTTGATTTAATTGATGATAAAAGAAAACCCAGGAGAAGGGTGAGTTTGGATGACATTCAAGTGTGTGTCCTGTGTTAGGAGGAGGGTAGAGATACCATCTGCTTACATTACCCTTCATTGCTAGAACCACAATGGTACATTGTACATATGTACAACTATGAAAAGAGCCTTTGCTACACAAGAAGAGGCCATGGCCAACAAAGTCAAAGATTTGCTGTTTAATCAACCACTGGCCTCTGCTAAGGCATCTCCTCTGGAGAGGCTGGTGGAACGCAGAACAACTGTGGGGTGCAGCAGGAAGCTGCTACCAGCTCCTTTTGGAGTGAATTTTCCCTGAACTCATTCTCTTCTACATAAGAGAGAAATACCAAAGCCATGCAGTTATGTTACACTCACTCCAACAAAAGTGACTCTGGACTCTTTGGTCTGCTAGCTCTATGTTGAAACTGATGTATCCAAATTTAAAAAAAATGAAGGCATGTTTTTGTCAAAGGTGGTAGAAACAAATGAGGATGCAGAGAAGACATTTTTAACCTCCAGGAACAGCAAATCCTTTGTCTCTTCAAACAAAACCAGATTCAAAAAACAGTCAAGCTTTCTGTATCTCATAAACCACCTGATGACCATATTTCTTTCTCACCAGTATGAGATGCAGGAGGTATACGATCACTTTCCTGGTCAAATGCTAAAGAGGCTTTGTATATGAAATGCACAGATAAGCAGAATAGGTTTACATAATGTTAATACAGACAAATGACATGTACAACATATCTAGCTGCAATTTAATTAGATTAATTAGATCAATATAATTAGCAGTGGTATATTATGCTATCAAGACTTAGCCTTGCAAAGAACGCCTCTAAAAATGGTTTACAGTCTTAAAGCATTGTAACAGCACATGCAGTATCCATGCTATCATGCATCAATATCACCACTAACACACTATTAATACTGGGAGTTTATAGGACACTCAGGAGACACATAAAACACTACCCTTGCAGAGGAAAATTCTGATAATGGAGCCTGTGAAATTATTTCAACTGTTGAAAAGAGCTCATGGAACTTAATTCCAAGCAACAGCATGGTCATGATTATATACCGAGTTAATTTAACCCATCGAGGCAGGAGCAGACATAATGAATAAAACAGATTGAGGTAGCATGACGTACCAATGAACACTTTGCTGAGAGTTCTCCCAAAGTTTTGTACACATAATAAATCACAAGTGGCTGTTTAACTATTGCATCATCTACTTTGGATGTAGACTAGATGTCACACTTGGTGAAATCTTATACAATTGTTATTGTTATC
Source organism: Drymodes brunneopygia (assembly GCA_013400955.1). Classification (NCBI taxonomy): domain Eukaryota; kingdom Metazoa; phylum Chordata; class Aves; order Passeriformes; family Petroicidae; genus Drymodes; species Drymodes brunneopygia. The sequence continues at coordinate 270,287 of VZTZ01051299.1, read as the reverse complement.
AATAGTGATTTTGCATTAAACAGCTCTGTGGGATTGTGCTTGGAAATCTAAACCTCCATACTGGTAAAAAATGTTAATTTACATCTGCAAGCACTCTCAGTATACTTGGGCTCAAAACTTACCAAATAAACTATGTATGTGTAGCATCTCAAATCAACCACTGTGACTTTCTATATGCTAAAATCATAGCCCTTACAAGGAAGAAAGAACTGAAAAAAA
>VZTZ01051299.1:207359-270049 GCA_013400955.1 Drymodes brunneopygia | reverse complement strand
GCTTGTTCAAAATAGAAACAGCCAAAAGAAATTCAGTAACACAAGGTGATAAATTCACCAGAATTTATGTTTACTGTTTCTCCAACTAAGGAGAGAAGTTCATCATAACAAGTCAATCTGCATTTTTAATCTGAAGTTTGCACCAAAGTCTACTAAGAAATAAGCCACACAGGCCACTTAGCTAGAAAATGCTGGGATTTCTTCTCTTTGCATTTCAACACAGGTAAGAATACATCTGTTAATGGAAGGGATAAAGTAAATGCCTTGAAGCTGCAATGCAGAAGATACACAGACCAGGTAAAAATACCCAAATGTATATTTCCATTTTTAAGCCTTTACCAGTGAGAGATGGCTCAAACTGTATTTCCATTTGATCATGGAGTACTGAGGAAATAAAATCAACTCATTTCATAAAGATCACCTCATAGTTCAGCTGTTATCACATTCACCTCCCTAGAAGATTGAAGAATCTAAGACAAAATGGCCACATTTCAGTGCATGTATCTTGACTGCCCACGAGAATTAGATTCCAGCCATCCTCAAGTATACTAAAAGCACAAATGCAGAAAGTTTAGATGTGGCTCAGATTTTCTTTAGAACAGATACAATTAAAATGTATCTCCCTATAGCAGTCAAAGAAACTCATCCCGCTCTCCAAAGTTTTTCAGGATTATAATCCTCATTATTATTATACGTTAAAGTTTACACCAGCGCTACTCCACGTCATCTGTTCTTGATCATACCTTTTATGGATTTTACTTTTTATTGCTTTCAAGAAAAAGTTGTATGCACAGTGAATAGTTCCTCTGCCTTTTTGTTTGGAATATACATTAATGCTTTACTGAAAAAAACAGCATCTATTTTGGCCTTATCTGTCCTCAGTATCATGTTGTATATGCACTACCTGACTTTGACTTTGGTTAATTTTACATCCTTATTACCTACAATCTACAGTCTGGTCTTCAGTAGATTTACACTACCAGATAAATAGAATAAAACACAGAGGACTGAAATAGAGTGCCTTGTGTCTGGAAATAATCACCTATATTATGGAAATTGTGAGAGCTGAAAACAAATATTATAGCTTTCCAGGTTTTTTTAATGTGCTGATTATTTTGGTTTCTCTGATAGAAAACTTTGCTTTCTCACTTTTTGTGTGATATATTCAGATGAAGGTAGTACTATTTTCATGTGTGCGTGCAATTAGTAAAAAGCAGGTAGGTAGTCCAGCTAATATTAAATTAAAAACTTGGGAGCAGAAGCCATTTGTGTCAATTTTCCATTTTGTCACTCTCCTTTCAAATAGCTAATTTAGGACACTCCGTCACACACTAGTGTTTTATGGTATGTGTATTTTGTGACAGCTAAATGACAAATTTGTCTGAAACGAAGCTATTCTTTGAAGAGTTAATTATAACCTGTGTAATATATTAAAGAAAATCAATATATATTTGGAATGACTCACTATTGAGTCTTATTCCAAACAGAGCAAGCCTATTCTAAAAATTAAAGCTTCATTTTTAACTCAGGTTTTGCTAAAATAATCTGAGAGTTAAGCAGTAGAAAAGAAACAATTTGGCAATATATCTGTGCAACAATCCCCTTCTAATATAATATAATGTAGCCTGCTTGTATGATGTACAGCTGAAAAATTCACATTTAATGTTGTTTGACAGCAAAACAATGGACCAGACTGGTCTAATTGCTGAACACCTTAACATATGTGATATTTGGACTTTGGAAAGCATTACCAAATTTTGGGTATCTGTTCCAATCTTATAAGCTCTTTTAAATAATTAAACAGAAATCCAAGAATTCACTTTGAGAGTTTCTCAAGTAAATAAAAAAAACACACTACATTTTTTCAGTCATCTCCACAACTAGAGTTTTTGCTCTCAGGTAACTACCAGTAATTTCAGCATATGGGTTTTGTCGTTATAATTTCTTTCTATGTGTAACACTACAGGAATAGTATCCCAATTCTGCAGCTACAGCCATCCAAAGCATAATGAACCAAAATTTTAATATGAAAGATCTCAAAATGTTTTGAAGTTGACCCACCTTTTTCTAACAGTGATAACAACGCTTAAGAAACAGACCTCATATATACCACTTGTACAAACTACAAATACAGTAGTAAGACAGAAAGATCCCAAAACAGAGAAACAAAAAGGCAAGATTTATCATACTCATTGGTTTTATAGTTCCAAATGAAGTTTGAAGAAAATAAAAAACATACATAGAGCCATTCCCACTCCATGCAGGGAAGAAAGGTTATTAGTTATATGTTGATGGTAACTTCACATATAATTATCTCTAGGTATCTAGCATTATCCTGTTTCATCTGGTCATAGTTTGATAAGTAGGTTCTGCAACTGCACATTCATTTTAAAAAAGCAGGTTTTATCACTGTAGCTGCAAAGAAGGCAGTGGTAATATAAAACCAGTCCACTGTTTGCAGGATTATGGGCAGATTATGACCAGGATTACAGGAGCTAATCAATATGTCATCTGCATACAATGAACTGAAATTTATGGGGTTTTCAATTTTCATTCCTTGAAGCAATTCTTAGTTGCTGAAAAATCAGGCTAAATGTTCCATTACAATTGCAAAAAGAAAAGAGGATAATGGACAGCCTCGTCTAGCTCCCTGGTGTCATTTTAAAAAGGGCGAGTTTAAATTGCTAGTATGTACAGACCTGGTCAGGATATTACAGAATATTTTTAATCCAATTTTTATGAAAGTCTTTCTAAAGTGAGGAGTGTGAGGGTTTGGAGGGGTTTTTTTGTTTCATTTCCATGTGTTTTTTTAAGAACAGCTACTGAGTATTTTCATTTTAATGAGTCCAGAGTTACCCAGTCAGTCAAGTGGACAAATCTATATTATCCAAGCTCTTGTTTGGTATGCAAACACAAAACACCCGAATCATCCCCCGTGAACTACAATGGAAATAAACCAGACTGACCTATGTGGAAATCATTTGCAATGAGCTGGGAAACTGTCTCAGATCTTTGAGTGCTTGCATGTGCCTGCTTGCATGCAGGCATGTATTTCAGCACTCGTAAACAAATTTTGTCCAGTATTTAAGACCAATATTCCATGATGCAGATAGGTAGGAAAACCAGTTCATTGGTATTGTCAAGTTGTGTAATAACAGCCTTTTTGATTCAAATGTTCAGTTAAACACTTCCAGTAACAGTTCAGTTGTATATCTATGATTTCTCACTGAGTGTTTACTGGCAGCTCATCTAAGCATGCATCTTTCCCCACTGTTAGACTTTAACAGCATTTATTATTTCTTATTAAGTCTAAGGTTACACTTTGATCTGTTGAAAGTTTCAAGGAAGTGCTTTTGTTTACAAACTTTATCTCCTGTTTAAAGCAACTTGGAAGATTAGAGTGTCTGACACTGCTCTTTGAAAGTGCTATTTATGATTTCTAGATCATATGTCAAAGTTTGAGCCTTTAGTTTTAATAATTGACACAGTTTGGGATACTTCATCTTATTCTTTATACAAAACATGTGCCAGCAGTTTCTCATTTGTATTCTTGCTGGTTTACTTTATACAAAAGCTTTTCTGCAGCCATGGCAGGATGCCGTTTGTTCACTTTTTGTCAGCTAATTCAGTTGAGGATTTTTTCTACTACACATATTAGTATTCATTGATTTTTGTCATTTTAAAACTATTATTCAAAATTACTATTGTTGTATCTCTCCTTTTTGAGGTCTGCATCATTGTTAATTGTGGTTTTTAATGATTCGTGTCTTGGATTTTATAGCATATTATTATCATCACAGAATCAAGTTTCAAATTAATATTTTGGTCTGAAGAAAAGCACTCCTTTTTCCAAGAAATGCTTGATGCTGTTCATGCCGTTGCTTGTGATAATTGTAAAATTATTTTTTTCTGCCACTTCTAGAGTGGAAAAACAACTCCAAATATCTTACTTTAGTCTTAAAGTCTGTGAGACAGGGTTGAAACAGATTTCCTCAGTCTTTGGCACTGAAAACTTTCTGTGGAAAAGGATCCAAGTCCATCTCCAAGATACATCCTCTTAAGGTCAATCATTCACAGAATCCTCACCACAGTGGGCACAGGACTATCTTTCAAATGCTGCAAGTACCAGGTTGGTTTGGAAGAATGAAGTCCCAACTGAAAAGCCAAAAATGTGTGTTTAACACTTTTGTGACATTTTTACCTGGATGTCCTTTTTCTACAAGATAGATCACAACATGTTAATTGATTTTCCATGTGTTGTTCATGCATGGAACAAGACAAAATGAACTGAACTGCTGTGAGCTGGAGACAGTTTACAAGCAGACCACTGAAATTAGTTATTCACTGAGGGCAAATGAGCATAAGCTTCTTGTTAATCCCAAAAGAAGACCTTCCTCAACATTGCCATGAGTGCACTCATGACTGATGGCACTCCCAGCTGAAACTTGGGTCTGTGTATCACACTGACAATCCATGAGGAAGAGCCCTCAACAAAAGTTGAGCTCTTGAAGTATTGCCTTTTCCTGCCGACCTCACATGGTCTTATTGACAAAAAACTGGATCCTGATTCTTTTCAGCCATGTAATTATTTCTCACAGGCACTGGGACATCTGGGCAATAATACTGACTGCCTCTGCAAAAGCAGACAGATAGCTGTGCATGTGTGCTCTCGATGATGGATCCCACAAAGATGTTGCAAAACATAGAGGTTTGAAAACTACACAGCCCACAAGGGAGGGTCTTTGTCATTTGTCCAAGAGTCACAGGCAGAGCCAGCTCAGAGCTGCACATCCAGCCCAGCCAGGTCCTGTGAGTGAATCAGCTGCACCCAGGAGACTGGTGGTGTTAGAGGCTGTTGATTGATCAGGCAACAGTAACATGCACATCTTCCCATGTGGAGTTCACCCATCAGGGTCACTGAAACTGTACTCCAGACTGATGCCTCACTGTAAAGAGCACTGGATTTTGGCAGCTGGGGTTCTAGACACTCTTTTCCCAGTAACAGTTAAGAAATCTAAGGTACTCATGTTGCATAAAATTCTCAAGGTGAAGATAGATGGCAGAGAGAGGTGTAAGAAGCTTTAAGCACCCTAGCTTTCAATCATTTCTCAGCTTAGCTTTAATATAAAAATCTATTATTTCTAACTCTAAATCTTCTGTTAGAATTTTAACTTTAAAATCAAAGGCTTCTTTCTCCTAAGAGATTTAATTTCTTTATGGATTTTTGGATTAAAATACAATCTTCTGGTTAGACTTCTATTTTTATGATCCTTACTTAAAATCAAGGTTCTCAGTCCTGTACAAGAAACAAAGAGGGAGAAAAAAAGAAGAAACTGCACTTGTCTGATAGTCTGACATAGACAATATTTTCCAGTAGTACAGAAAAGAAAGGAAAACAGGACAGCAGCTATTTTATGCATAATATTTACTGCTAATTGAGAGAAATAATGATGAATTTTTTTGCTACAGTGGTGGCATATACACCACAGCACCATGGGAATCACCCAAAACTCTTGCATTAAATTTCAACACATCTCATGCATTAACTGCCCACAAAACCTATATTACAGCTGCACACCAAGAATGGGTAAGTAAATTTACAAACTTGAGATAACTCAGTCTGCCCGTAAAGTATGAGAGAAATTGGTAACATCATGAGCACCCTTAAGTCGGTCATCATATATTGATGTCCTAAATTCACATTTTAAATCAACAGAAGTTCCCAAAAAATCTCTAATTAAATACAAAGAAATACTGAAGGACTGTAATTCATTTCATCCGTGCCAAGACAGCACATACAGCTGATACAGCTGCAGATGCAGTGCTAAGCAAAGTACTGCTATGCTGCTTACAAGTATTAGCAGGCAACCACGAGAGCACTAGGAGGAAGGTAGATATTCAATTTGCAAAGGACAGGGTCTATACCCTACTTTTATTCACGTTAATATAACAAATTAAACCAGAGAGATATTGCTAACAAAGAGCTTCTGTTTGGGCAGGATATTAATGGAAGGAAAAATTCTATGAAGACTTAGGGTTAGGTTTTGATTGAAGATTTTAGCCTACTGAATCTATTTAGTAATTAGATGAGGACTAAAGGGAACATTTTATCTCAGAATGAATACAAGTTATTTGTTGGGTCAAAGAGCCAAAGTCCCAGGTGCCATGTTTTCATCTACTTACGGCAAATGGAGGAAACTTGGCTTCTCAGCAGTGGTCAGTAATCAAATGTGAAAATTCAGTCAACTTAGTATTTTCTCAATTACAAAGCTTTTTAATGTATTGTTTTAAAATAATTGAAAATAAGCATCAGTGGGAATAAAATTCTCATTTAAAAATGTTTCTGCAGCAGGAATGTCTAAAGGAAATGCAGCAAATAGGTCCATTCTTAACACTTTCACTCTGCCTACTGTAAGTGCTAATGCAAATTACACCAGGGTTCAGAGCTACATCATTTTCTCTACTGTATTTTCCTGTTTTCATTCCAAGGGCAATTTCACACAAGAAGGGTGAAAAGAACCACCAGGAGGGGCCAGGATTGCACAGGATGAGGGGCTTTTTTTGCATTATTTTTTGTCTCAGAGGACATATCCTTAGAAACTGTTTTAAAATTTTCTGTGTAAAGAGATGATTTTTCAAGGTGCAATTGTGCTAGATCGATTATAAATGTATTCTTCCAAAAATTTGGACATGGGAACTTTGCAGTCAGTTCTTGTTCAGTCAGTATTATTATGTTCATTATTGCAATGCAACAACAACAACAAAAAAGAATGGCAGGAAGTGATGCCACAAACTGTATCTAAAAATGACACAGAAGCAAAAGACAATCCAGCTTTACATCTTCAGAACATGTGCATAATGGCAAAATCTACAGAAAGGAAGATGCTCTGTTCATTTGAAGAATAACTATGTTTTCTTAAATAACTATAGTCTCCATTAAATTTTTTTTCTGGAGTTCATGTGCTTTGATTATTTTTTTTCCTTTGAATTTCTCTCTAAGAGAATACAGAATCTATGAAAAATTTAAATATGACTTTGAGTTCAGAATTGAAGATGTATTGATTTGCATTTTTTATAGTAGAGCCAAATTCTGAAGGATCAAAAAGAACTGGATTCTGGGACTGTTTATAAACAAACAATGTAATTCATTTATCTCCTGTCTCTAGTTTCCTGGAATCAGTCTCTCTAGTGAAATATTGAAGAATCTGATCCTTTACATTCCTTCATCTTCTATTGATAAGAGATATAAAGTGACATGATTTGTTTGCTAGCTACTAAAGCATCCGTTCTTCTCTTGAGGTGTGCAAGCACCAGTGCCATGGTAAAGCACAGCTTTGCCTTGGAACTTTTGGACAAGGAAGGCATCCAAGATCCCTCACAGACAAGCATCATAGGGTATAGGTTAGGGATACCAAGAAGAGAGTGTTTGTAATGTTTCCATCTGAAATCTGGGAAGCATCAAATGGTGCTATGCAAACTAAGCCAAAATTCCTGAGACAATCACAAAAGCAAGATCAGTTCTGTCACCTGATTTTTGTCTCAAGAACCCATAATTTGAACTGAAGGTTTCCAGAACCTAGCTATGCTGAAAAATTTGGAACAAGCAGACTGCATTTGTACATTTAAAATGGATGTACTCAAGGAGATGAGTTTTTTAACCTCTTAGGAAGAAAAATTCCAGCCATGACATTCATGTATGAAGGCAACCTTAGGGCAAAAAGAGAAGCAAGAAAATTAAAGACAACATGACTTCTCTCTGCATAGAAAAGAAGTTTTCAGATGGGCATGCAGAGATTTTGGATTTTACTTTAAGTATTTTAGATATCTGTTTATTAAGAAAGTAAGATATATCTCCATGATGCACACACTCACCAAAACAGAATTATAAAATTATTTTCTACTCCTCTCTGTTTTGGATATTGAGGCACGTGACCATTAAAAACTTTCAACAAGCATATAGCTTAATCAATCAGATAAAACTGTGATTAAAGGAAAACAAGCTGCAAGTGAAGTAGACAGAACAGCTAATATCAGGCAACTGAGACAGAGAGTGGCATAATAGATTGATCAATTTAATGACTGACTAAAACTCAGTTCTAAAATAAGATGCAGGACAAATAGGGGTAAAAATCCTTCCTGACTACACAGTCGTTTCTTTATGATCAATTCCTTCATCTGCATTGCATAGTGTTGCACAAACTGGTTGAGATTAAAATCTTGAGGCTCTGTTTTTTGGATTTGTCTCAACTGGCAGCTTATTCAACGTTGTTAGTCAGATCTGATTTATAATTCTCAAAATGTCATGAAGAGGGCTCACATTAAAAAAAAAATCATGTATATCATGCAAACATCGTTCTGGGGATGACTCAGTCACTGTAGGTTGTGCCACAGCTCTGTTCCAACATGTAGTGCTGTTTGAGTCATTGATTCTAACCAGACATCTTTGAACCTGATTTTTCCTGGAAATCCTACAGATTATTACTTTTTTCCTTTCTTCCCCTACTCAGAAGACCAAGAGGACACAAATCAATAGTTCTCCCATATATTGCCATGACCCTGCCCTACCTTCAACACAGCCCAGAAATGGAAAGGAGTAATTAAATCTGGACATGGTATTTTTCTAACTATACATTGCTTACAAGCAACAACAACAGCAAGAAATAAAATCAGGACTCAGGGACAGAAAATTTTTTGTTTCATTAATGGTGAACCAGTCACCAAAGGATTGCAATGTTCTTCAGAATAAAATATCTTTTCTCATGATATTTCAGCCTCTGGATAAGATGCTCCCTGAAGTGGATACAATGAATGGGGGGGGGAAAGCCACTGTAGAGATGCCATCTATGCTTTTCCATAATCCTGTGAGTTGCCTTACATACATTAATCCCAGTTCTCAGACTAAGTAGGGAAGGTAGGCATATTATGTTGAATCAGTTGGTTGGAACCTCAGGACATTAAAAAACTGAGCTGTAAACTCTAGAGCCCGACCTGAATAGCTGAAATATTCTACAAAGTAGGACTTTAAATAAAGACCTTTTCTGGAGTTAGCAACAAAAGGCTTAAGTTCTGAATACAACTCATTAAAAAGTGTTTCTCCAAATCAGCATTTTCCAGGAAAATTAGTTACCCTTATGTATTAATTCAAATAATAAAAATTTCTTTCAAAATTTAAAACCTGCTTATATGGAAATTCTTTCATGTTGCCAAAAAAAGAAGGAATATATATATGTGTGTATATATAAAGATATTTCAGACATTGTCTGCTCTCCTTCTCTTTTCTTGGTCCATTTTGCAGGCAAATTTCACCCCCAGAAAGTCATTTCAACCTTTCCTCTAGGACAATGCAAAGGCAGTGTGCTGGAAAGCATCACACAGTGTATGTCTTTGGCTTCAGCACCTGAGTGATAAACACTGTGTATCTGGAAAGCCTGTCCCTGAAAGAGAGTGGAGACAAGAGACAATATCCCCACAACTCTCACAAAAGCAGATTTGCAAATCAAAATACTTTGTTCTTTGCCAAAACTGTATATAATTTCCCATAGGCTTTAAAGAAAATGCTTGGTTTTTTAATCTCTCTTGATGAATTCTGAAATATGAAAAACAATAATCTTTCAATAAACTAACAATGTCTGATTAAAATAATTCAGCCATATAGTCACCCATGTGCTTTATATTTCTACTTTAAATAACCACAATTTTGGCTACAATAAAAATGGTTATTACAAACATAGGTATTTGTAGAAAAATTACTAGAGGTTCAACGAAGACTGATACAAAAAGATTCATATGCTTCTTAAGAAAAAAATCCAGAAATCACAATTGATATTTCAGAGTTGCCTTCTATGAAGAAGTCAAGACATAATCTTATATTGTTTCATATTTCAGAAGAAATTAAACTCCATAAAATATAAAATCCATCTTTTACCTGTCTGTTATATAGTGTCATGAAAGGAAGGAAATAAATGTTTTATCACTGTCAACTTGAATATGCAGCTCAGGCTTTTCTTGCTCCATTTCAAGAATAGTCAAGAAGGAAAAACAATATCAGAAGTTAATTAACATGTTCCATACTAGAAAGGTTAAAAGGCATATTTTGGTATTGTCTGCATGAACACATCCTGGAGTTTTACTACCTTATTATATAGTATATTTTGATTTTCATTCTTAAGCTTGTAAGTAAACCAAATTCTGCTTATTTCAAAATGCCAATACAATCTTCTTCTAAGTATTCTTTAAATAGATGCAAAATGTGAAGACTAATTAAAAGTACTTCTCATTTTTGTTCAATTTCACAATTCTACTTAGGTTGCATAAAAAGTAACCTTGCATCACTCCAATTTGGGTAAGTCTAACATACAGTCCACAAATTATATTGGTTTTTTTTAACGGGGACATTAAATCACCATAATGAAAGATGTTGCATCTACCCAAGATCTTGCATGTCACCCAAGATCACACCAAGATTCAAAACTATCCTTCTCCACCTTGCCCATGACTCCATACTGTTGTTATCAGTAACAACCAGAATTATTTTCTATCATGGAAACACAGACATAGTAGAGAACACAACACAAGAAAGTGGAATAAGGTTGTCACACCCTGAAGTGGGCTGTGTTGCTCTTAGGAGAGTCACATGACACTTTTATTCTGTTTTTTCAACTGAACAATAGAAAGAATACACATATATAATGACACCACTACCACAAATTCTGTATACCCCCCTTAATATCTTATGTTAATTTATGCTACTATTATATCAATATTATTAGTAATAACACTAATGATTTTTTTTAAGTGTACTTATTTTCCTGGACATGAATATGGAGACCAAGCACCCAAAAAATGAAGAGCACTGCCAGTACATCTGGCTGGAAATACTTTTGATGAAATAATTTTTCAAAGGAAAATTCAAAAGTGTCCTAAGTAAGATGCTTTGAAAACTTACATGGGGTTTTGCCAAAATTTTGTTTCAGAGAGAAATTAAGACAAAAGTTCCATGAATGAAGAAAAATGCACTGTTTGGATCTCTTCCAAATGAATCAGTTCACTCTTTTTTTTAATGTATTACAAGCTTGTGTTTTTCAATGTAAAAGAAGTAAGAGGCAAAAGGGTTGTAAAAGGATGGGATTTTTCCAAAGTGACATACCATTATTGACCAGCAATATTTTGATATGACTGGAAGATGTGAACTGAAATTGTTCACACCACAGGAAGTCTTTTTCATAATGTGTTTTTTAGTTTGTCTGCAAGCTTCAGCACCAAAATCTTCTTTAAAACAAGCTGAAGCAGCCCTTATGATGTTCAATAAATGGCCAAACAAGTACCTGTGTAGTTTAGCCTACAAAACTCTCAGTAGATGTCATTTCCCAGGGATCCAATTGCAGAACATGACACATTCTGGACAAGGTCCTGCATGGGTAAAATACTTCCACAAGGTACATAAAGCCTTTCACCCAGTAGCATTGCCAATGGCACAGAGATCTTCTCAAATGATTTTGGTATAGTTACAAATTGGAAAAACATTTATATACTTCAGTGAAGGAGCATTCTGGGTACAAATTCAAAAGCTTCATTTCCTCCAGTGCATAAAAAGAAACTTGCAAGTCTACACAGAAATCACTGGGAAAAAAAATAACATTAGGAATAACTCCTGCACAGACTTTTGGCTGGCATCAATAGTTTTGTCTAAGGATATTTTCTGTCTAATGCTGGCTTCTTGCTGCTTCATGACACTTGACAAATTCTTGGTTCCTAAAATCAACCATAAATTTTTTGAGAATTGCTTCATTTAGCAGGGAGTTTTCAGGACCTCACCATAGTATTCAGTGTAGTTCTGTCTTCCCTCTTTAGCTTATCTCTATTTTTATACATTTTCACCTCTGAAAACTTTCTTTTTCTCCTCCTCCCCTGGACCACAGATGAGATTTACAATCTGTAAACTGGAAGTTCCCCAGGCATGAGAAATTCTCCTGGAGAGGGCTCTATTTTGGGAAGGCTACGGCAAACAGAAGCAGCACTTCCAAATCTAGTGTTTAGGGGAAAAAAAAAAAAGACAGTAGAGCAACTAGGGATTTTTGCAAGTGCACAACAGTTGTGAATTCCTTTCAAAGTAGTATAAAGGGATTACCAAAATAGCTGTTATATAATCTCTCTCCAGAACCACAATAACATATGTTTTGAATAACAACCATTCAAGAGACAAGAAATTATATGCATTATAAAAAAAAGGGGGAGGAGGATAGTGAAAAAAGGAATTTAGCCAGGTATCCTAGCAAAAATCACATACTGAGAACCCAGTTGAAGCAGAAAGCTGAACTGACAGACCTCCTCTAAAAACTAGCCTTCAGAAGGCAAGATATCAGCACCTTGTTTGGAATATTTTGCTGGATAAATTCTATTCAAAATGAGACACCATACTGTAAATATAAGATCATCAATGTTCCATGGTTGTGTCAGCACTCAGGGCTTCTGGTTCATTCCCCAAAGTACAGTATACCAGATACTATACCAAGGCTGTATAATACAGGTTTCCACCACTCAGAATTGCTACATTTTAACCCAGAGCTTGTAAATGAAATATTTTACTCAACAAAACCTCTAACATAACCTTGATTCACTGCTGTCTGCAGTACTACTGAAGGTAAAAATCTTAACTCGCACTAATGAAAAAAGATTACACCTGATTTTGCTAAGAACTTAGCCACTTTAATAATAAGTCCATGTTTCTAGGAAGATTAGCAAAGCAACACCCAATTCAGAATGAAAAACTAAAATCAAAGAGCTCAAAGTGGTTTTAATATTTGCTTATGAGTAGCTCTGAGTTTGCTTTGATTGCATGTTTGAAGTCCACTTTCTGAGAATTCTATAATAATTGCCTGTATAATATTTGTTTTGCATGAAACTAGAGATTAAGGCAAACAAGCTATTTTCTCTAGTACCTTTAGCTGGTAGTCATGGTAATACCCAAAACATATTATTTTTGTAGGCTTCCTGAATTTTTGAGTTCAAAAACTGTATCGGAGGACAGCAATTCCTAAGCAGCACAAGCAGAGCCACACAATTCAGCCACATAGGCAATATATTTGCCAGGAAATACCATGTGAATCCTTGGAGATGCTCCTAGGATCTCTCACTCATTCCTGAGACAGCCCTGGCCAGTGTTTCCTTGCTATGAAAATAAAGACAGAGATTAAGGAGAAAGAGAAACCTCTTAGACTTTGCCTTTTAATGTGATATAATCTATCCTCGCACAAAGCAAGAAACTAGCCTTGAAGAATAATTGCTTTATTTACATCAAGGGAACAAATAGTTTCTTGAAATTTAGGATTATAAGGGCATTGAAAAACACTGATTAGGAAAAGGAACAAAAATGTCATGCATTTCATGCAATTCAAGCTACTTTAAAACAGCAGGATTTTGGAAGGTTGCTTGGAGGTGGTGATGGTCCTTTCTTCTTCTTTTACTGCACTTAACTTACCAATCATGCAGTCAAAATATGGTTATGTTCTCCCAAGTCACTACCGTGCATGAAAAACCATGTTGGACTGGACAATATAAAAAAAAATAATAATAACAAAAATAACAAAAACAAAATGTTTCCCAGGCAGGAAAATCGTGTCTGTTATTTCACCTGTGTCTGTCATATTGACTTTTCCCAAATTTTGTGAATAGGTTTGGTGGAGACAAGCCTGTCCTTTTTGGCGAATAAACTATTATCCCTGCAAATTTTATTTTCTTCCAATCATAACAAAAGAGTGCCAGCACCGAACAGCCTCCAAAAGCTTTCTGAGTTTGAGTGCAATGCTTACAGAGAAAGAAAACCTCCCTGACAACTCCTGTTTTCTTTGCAGATGAAAGAAGAGTTCACACCATTTGAACTTTGAACACACACAGACCTGTACCATTTTGACCCATATGTTTTATTGAAATAGACTAAAATATATTCCACCCTATAGCTAGCTGTATAAAAAGAAGTTAATATCTTGTAGACCCCTCTGTAAAAGTATCTTCTTCATTCATTGCTGCATTTTGGTAAAGCTGCTACTTTGCATTTAATTTTTTATTGATTCCAAAGTTTATTATGAGTCTGTACACGAAAGAAAAAAAAATCAGTAGAAAAAAGTTGCAAGTACCCCTGCAGATGACCTCCCACGTAGACTGCTCAAGATTTGACTGCTCAAGGACATCTGCTTTACCAGTCAGTGAGAACACTCTGTTACCTACAAATAAGTTAAAATGGCAAAGGAGCTTTGAGAATCAAAAACACAGCACCACAAGCATTGGCTAATGCTGGAATGCGAAGCACAGTCCTTGGAAACAGATGGTTTAATACATCACAATAAATCTCTTACCAGCCTTTGAAACATAGTACTTCAGATAAAAATAAGTTTAAGTTACAATCTGCGGACAAAATGTTGTCCTCAGAGGCAGAAAGGAAATGCTTTTGACTTTCCTGAGAGTTGCAGCTCATAAAGAATTTAGTAAATGTTTAAAGAAATTGATCAAAAGTTCCTTCTCAACTTATTTTGTAATTATGAAATTCAACCTAAAAGACTACATAGTAGCTTAACACTAAAAATCCTTCCAGCTAAAAAAATTGCCATTCAGCCTTTTATCCTCCTCATCCAGGACACCTGAAAGGGCAGTTCATGATACACCTGCATCACAGACAGGTGTAGCAACGGCAGGAGAATTATCAGAGCAAAGTAAGGTTGTCATTTGAGCTAAAAAGTGTTCATGTTACATACAGCTGACACATCAGAATACATGACTGGATTTGCATAAATGAAAGAGCTATAGACCATGACTGTCACAAAGATGTCACATCAATTGGGCCGTGCTTCCTTCCTCATTAGGTTTTTATGGGGGTCAGTCCTGGGAAGGAGGAAGAACTAAGGGAAGAAAGAAGGGTTGGGTATTTTGGATGACAAAGTACAACTGCAGTATCAGTTTTTGACAAGTTAAAGATTGTACTTTTAGAATTAAGACCTTAAAGGAGATTGGGTACAAGCTGGTAATTTCTTGATCTAAGGAGCATTAACATTCATTGCTAATTCATATGTGTTGGTATGCATCTTCAATTGCGTCTGCAATGTTTATTTCATCATTTGCTTCATTTCACATGAGTTCTTTCATTTAAACAATATTGTTGTACAGTAGGGGTGATGAGTCCTCAGCTCTCTCCAGTGGCATCATCAGCTTCTTATGTCCCCCTTGGTGAAGTTAACAGTGGGCAGAGTTTGTGCCACATAATTTATCTCACTCATGAATGCAGTTCATGAACAAACCGCAATTTTTACAAGTTCGTTTTCTATTTGAAGCTGTCCAATAAATGTTTTGGGCAAACCAATTTCGGTCTGCAAATTGCACATAAACTGCTCATGGTGTGTAGTACTCACAGTACTTGCTACTTGTAATTCAGCAGTCAGCCTTTCAGATTGGTCCAGCTGATCATAAGGCTTGCTTTCCTTCCCTGAGCATTGAACTAATCCTACCAAACCCCAAGCAGAGTGGAAAATGGGAAGCTGACTATGTAATAAACCAGGACACAAGCCCATGGGGACTGGCAAAGATATGAAGGTCAGTAGGGATAGACTACTAAATGTTAAAAAACAGTGTCAAGTTGGATGTTAGTGGTACAAGAAAGTGCACAGCAGTCCCTAGTGAGGAAATGCAAGTAAGTTTATTCTCTTCTTTGTTTAGGAGGATGGCCCACACCAAGAAGAAATTCATGTTTAATATGACCAAAATTGCCAAGTTTCCCATGATGAATAAAACCATTTCATTTCATCAATACTATAAAAAGTTGCATTTTTCACTACTTGACATATAAAAAGACTATGGCCTTCCCAGATTATTTATTTCAACCATCAGTTTAGAACAACCAGGTAGGAAAGTAGAAAAGTTTGTGAAAGAACATGGACACTGAGGTTTCAACAGCTCTCAAGAAAAAAAAAAAAAAAAGGTAATCTAAAAATAGTCTTTGATCTGTGTGTGGATACTGTGCCCTACTTCAGGCTCCATGTTCTAGAAAATAGAGAAATACCAAGCATGCAGTATCCCCTCCCACTCCTCAAATAGTTTCCTTAGAATTGAGAGAGAAAATAAAAATATTATTTCTCCATACTACACATACCAAGTTTAATCTCAGTGCATTTTTCATTTCATTTATCTCAAGGCAAAACAGAAATTTTAGAGAGGATTGAACAGTTACCAATAGATCATAGAGGTAGGTAGAAAGGCAAGAAAAGGACGTAAAGGTATTATTGGCAAAGCAGAATAAGCAAAAGTGGACTCAGTAGAAGAAATGTAGGTCAGAGCTAAGGTCTTCATGTCCCTGGAGGCTTGCAAAGAAAGTCTGAAGCTACAGCAAAGTCACACAGAGTAAGTATTTTCCAAGGTGTTATTGTGCGTTTGACTATTGGTGCTGAGAAACTTCAAAGAAGTTACTATAATAATAACAGTAATTTCTGTAGTGGGTACTGCAGGAGTTAAATTCTAAAACATTCTGGCACGTCTGGTTCCCCACAGAAAATGGTACTAAACAAGGTCCAGAAGTACTTTTCTTCCAGCCCTGTAATCAATATTGGAAGAAAAAATAAGCTTGAGGCAAGTGAGAGGAAGTCCGAAAGATCAGGCATTTGCTTCATTTCAGATGTGTGGGGGTTTATGAGACTATGTGTGCTCACATCTTGCCAAGGCTTCAACAGCTGGCCACATTGTTTGCTGCTTTAAGCACAGCAGTGGCCCAGAGCTTCCCAGGGTAGGAAGTGCCCTCATGCACAGCACAGACCTCTAACTCAGACTCTGCCCCAAACTCAGACCTTATAATGTGTGGTATCCTGCCAGTCAGGATCTCTTAGTTATCTGCAAATGTTAGGGAGAGGAAATAATGTGCTGAGGAGCAAAAATAACCCGTGGAAATATTTTCATCTGATGGGGTAAGGTTTGGAGGTATTCATCACAGTTTTTCAATCACCAATGATGAAAAGAAAAATTCTGCTCCAGCAGAAAACTATCACAAAAAACTTGATAGCGCAAAAGCCAAAGTTCAGAAGTGAAGCAAGTATGAAGTGGAGATAGCACCAATCACTGTTCCTCCATCAATTAGTGGCAATAGCACTGAGAAGCCAAATACTTATCATGGCCCATTAGACAGGTGAACTGTAATTTTACCAACTGAACAAATGGAATCCTTCAATCATATTTTGCTTCTGAATAGATAGCGAAAAATTGTCATCATGTGTAGACACATACCATACTCTTGGTTCTTAGTTTTTTACATAAAATTTTGATCCTTAGCATCTAGATAAAATAAATCAGGTTACATTTTAAATACTCTTACATGAAAAAGCAGCAACACCTGGATTACATCAACAAAAGTAAAGAAAGCATCATACTAATGACAATAACAAAATCATTTGTCCAGTATTGCTGGCTACACACATTTTCATCCACTGTGGATGGTAGTTAATGTTCAGAGACTTCTGGAATAATAATGCATTGTGCATGTAACTCTGTTAGGAGACATAAAATAGGGATGAGACAGATGATCTTTCCAACTTTCACTCACTGAATTCTTCTCAGGACTTGGTTTCCCTAGTCCATCCATTTCATCTGGTCACTTGGGATGTCAGCAAGAAGTGATGATACAAGTACACAGTCAGGTGCAGCTATTTACCAAGGACCATGCTACACCTATTGCTTGAATAAATCTGAACAGCATCTTAAAGCAAAGGAGACACTGCTGCAGTAACATTGACAGAAGACCTAGCTATTAAGCTGTCTACAGAGTCTAGTATCAGTGAAATGTTTGACAGCCGCAGGGACAAATATGTATTAGCAACATTGCTTAATCCATGTTTCAAGGGCAGAATTGAAACCATGACTTCACCCTATGCAGGAACAGATTGCTGGAAGGATACTGTCATAAATAACAGTGCTGGAGGCCATACCATTATGCACCTCCTCTTCTCCCTCATCCTTCTGCTTAGCTCCCCTAGGCCAAGTATATCTCATAAAGCAGAAGATGCACAAGCTCCTGGAACACCACAGAGTGCAAAAGAAGTAATCACAGCATACCTATAGTTCCTGGGTCTTCCTTTATCAGCTCAGAGTGGGGCAGTACCTCCCAGGAAAAACTCAATTTGTCCATATCATGGGAAGAATCTGTCCATTATGAAAGGTCTATGGGTGTCATGGGAGACCTTTTCATATGCTGGGAAGTGAGAAGTTGACTTTCGAAAAGATATGCTCTAGTTCAGACAGGAATTAATTCAGCGAAGCCTATGGCCTGTGTTAAACAGGAGGTCAGATTTGATGATTGTAGTGGTCCCTTCTGGCTTTATAATCTATAAAGACTAACTACTTTAGGGGGTGGGGGAGGGAAAAAGACAAAGAAAGAAACCAATCCTGGTACTTTTAAACCTCCAAATTCCCCACTATCCAATATGTGCTCAGATTTCTTTTTCAGGTATGTGTCTGGAACTAAGACATAACAAAAAGTGGGTTTAATAAACCACAGCATTGAGCACCTCTTTCTTAAGGGAGTAATTTGAAAAGCTTAACAAGTTATACTTGCAACATGCAGGTGACTTTAAATTAGTCTAATGGAGGAGACTGCAGAGGAATCTATCAATCAAAATTCTTAAAGAAGGTGAGGAGACATTTTACCAAGTGGGGTGCTTACACTCCTATTCCCCTTTTCCTCACTTCCCAAATATAATATAAAAGATTTTCTCTGCTCTCTGCTTGAATAATTTGGCAGAAGATAAGAATTGTGCAAATCTCTGTTCTGTGAGAGCTTTTCTTGAAGCTTTGATTCACCTGGGTTCATAAATCTCTGGGTTTTGCTTCGAGGTTTAAGGGCATGTGAGCTGCAAAACTGCAAACTGATCTCACGTTAATAGCGTGCAAAATTGCAAAATTACAAAGCCATAAATGGATTTACATTTGCAACTTAGGAACAATGGGCTGACTTTCCCGTTTGTAACAAAAATCTATAGCCAGGCACATTTTATCAAATATCCATAGCACATGTGCCCACAGATACACATGTAGACAATTTACTTGCTGGAAATTTGTGAGTGAATCCAAAGAGTGAAAGCTCATAGCAAGTAAACAATTTGTAGACTATTCATTCTCAAAGTATCCCTTGTTATGGACTTCTGGATTGTTTCACTTTTATTTTCACCTGTAGTACTGAATGCTAAATCAAATAAAGCCCATACGATGTAAAACAAGAAATCAGTCAAACTACTGAGACTGTAAGGCTTGTGTTTGCATTAGAATATTTAAACAGAAAATACAAATCCCAGATTTGATTGCACACATTCAGGTAAATTTAGCAGGTATGGTAACATGGAATAACCTCTATTTTCACTGGACTAATTTCATAGCACAGGAAGCTCCTTTCCAGAATAAACAAGGAAAGAACAGTTGTATCAATATCAAAGTATTATATTTACATATTTTCACTAAAACCAAACTAAGCATACTGTACAACAAAAATGGTATATTTATCTTCATTTGAAAAGGAATATTTTTGTGAGGATAGTTATGGGGGCCAAAAGGTTCCATTTTGTTTTGATAAAATCAATTTGTCAGGGGACAGAGAGAATAACATATTTGCTTTTGCATTTTCCATTCCAATTTCACCTGTGAAACAAAAAGGGAGGGGTCTATCTCACTTCGGACAAATTTTTGGCTTGTGAGAAATCACCCAACCCAATTTCCATCATTAGTCCACACTGAAGAATCGAATATGTTTTTCTTCTGCTATTATCATTATTGTAACTGTTTTTATCTGTGTGACAAAGAGGGAAGCTGGGCTTCAGCTTCATTGTCATAAGTGTTAAGCTTTCTCCTGATGTTGAGTCTCCACATCTGTTACCAATATGCCTCAAATGAGCAACATTCAGGTTAGATGCAATTCTGAGAAACTACTAAATGGCAACAGTTAGTGATGCAAAGTTGAGGAAAGATGTATAACTAGAGATAAACTATTTTCAAAGAGATTTAGAAGCTTTAGAATGCAGAAAATTTTGAAAATCCCACCATTAAGGACACATATTCTAATGAGGTACATGATAGTTAGGCACATGTAGCAAGATACATGATAATGCAACAGATTTTTCTTGTTCCTGAGCCATGCAAAAACTTCAGCTGAACTGCCCAGGAGCTCCTTCACCTCCTAGCATCCCATGAGGAAAGCTCTGACCATACAGAGAGGTAGATACTCCTTTCCTGAGTAGGAGTGCCAGAACAGCTAATCTTTCCCCTTAGACATTGCATTTTGGAGGTCTGTAGTCTGTTATATTAAATTCATTGCTTCCATGGCTCCCTGTGTCACACACTTCACAAGGATCACATTACATCTGTCATGTGGGATTGCAAGGATTTATGCTTCCTGGTGCTACATGTATGTGGAGATGGGGCTGCCTGACCAGAAAGCAGCAAATCCTCTTGACCCAGCTCTCTGCAAAGGGGAAGAAGAAGAGTAAACACCTCTTTCCTGCAAGTACAGCCCCATTTCCCACATCCCAGCTGTGTGCATGCTCTCTGCACTTTAATCTCAAAGATACATGCACAAAAACTCAAAACTGCTAGGTCTCATAGAGCAGGTCAGGGTTGTGTTTTCTCTGCCACTCTCAAGACAAGTCAGTAAAGAAAGAAACTTCTTTGAGACTTCTGCTGCAGCCAGATAGTTTTATGAACACATACCATGTAGCTTTATGAATACCCACCAGGAAAAACTTAGATACTTCAGGGCATGGAGTGTGTGGGTCTGAAACACATGTGGCTGGGAAGCTTTACTGCCTCCACATTCTGGCAACAAAGCTGCTGCAGCACTTGGGAGGTCAGTGAGGTTTCATCAGATAGCCATGTGCACTGAAAGGCTTCTAAGGGCCCAGGTCTAGAGCCTTGGCTTCACTAGCAACACTGAGAATCCTAATGCAAAGGTAATGATCTTTCCTGTTGTCATTGTGTACACTACATTATTTATTCCCACTTGGAACAGACTTAGTAAACACAGTATTTAAAAAATACTTTGTCTTCCTATATGAGACCTCTCAGTGGTTTTGGACCTGTGAAGCCACAGAGAGAAATATGTGCCAAAAAAACTCCTCAGAGCAGGAAGCATTAGGAAAAAGTCTCAGGAAAGCCTAATCCCTCAGTATTTTTAATTCAGAAAAGTTTGGCTGAGTCTCCAGGCCCCTGGATGCTTATGTGGATTGGAATCACTGATCTTTTTAAAAATTCAGTTTTCCCTCAGAAGCATTTGAAACTCTCTATTCTTGCTGCTTGTTTGAGCTTAGGTAAAGTCAAACAAGCTTTATTTCCCCACTGCCACTGAAGGCTTGCCTACAGCACAGACAGGCTCAGGCTGGCATGGGTGATGGCAGAACTCTTGGCAAGGACAAGGGCTGGCTGTGGGATCCCACCAGGACTTTCAGGTATGTGTTCAGACCACCAGTCCCTACTGAAGCCTGTACCAATGTGCCTTCATGCATCTTGCTAAAACTCAGCAAATTTCACAGTTTCCTGTCCAAGTAATTCAGTAAATGTGGATCACCAGCAGTAAACCATTTTTTTAATGAGAGGCAAGGGGAACCAGGTCTTGGCAATCCATGCTCTATTATCACTTGCCAACTTTGCTTTCCAAGGGTGGCAAAGTTCTGGCAAAAATAAATATATAAATAAATATCTGCAGCAATCAGCACGAGGGAAACAAACAGAGGAGAAAGCTTTGCCCAGCAGCAGGCTGAGAGGGGCTGATAATGAATGACTGATGATGATTACATGTAATTTTTTACTTCCTGCAAAATGATAGATGCTGGCCAAGTCAGCCCCACAGCACCAGCGTGTCACAGAGCCAGGCTGCAGAGCCAGCTCGACAGGAGACCTCTGCTTCCACAACATGTGGAGCATCCAGCTTCAGGAGGTGAGCTGCCCTGGGCACCCACAGGGCACCTAGCACACAGCAGCTCCTGGGCCACCACCATGGGCAGCATGGCCCCTTGGCAGGAGCAGTCAAGGAAAAAGAATGGCAGGGGGATGCATTCAGAAGGGAAAAGAGAGCAGGAGAATCCCACATAACAAAAGTGCTCATGATTAATGAATTGGAGATGAGAGGAGAGTTTACATATGCACTTGGAGAGGAGGAAAGGATGTTCACAAGCTTCCTCCATGACAAATGCGGGCAAGAAACAGGGAGGAAGGAGCTATTAATCAGTGGTACAAAGAGATTTTTTTTTCCCTCAGGACAAACCAGTCCAGGTAAACTGCTTGAAACTGCTGCTTCCAGCTTGCCCTTTACAGAGGTCTGCTCAGCAGGCCCCACCACTCTCTGCAATGAGCCAGTGCCCTTTAAGTCCAGCACCTCCTTTATCTCCTCACACAAAGTGGAAACGAGTCCTAAAGACAGCATATGAGTAAAATCCTTCATCTTCATGTTTAAGCCACTGATGTTATTCACAGTGCACCTTACAAGCATGGCCACCTGCCAGTCAAACAAATACCACTCTGCCGAGTCCCCTAAACAGCTATCTGATCCTTTTCTAACTGTTGTTTAGAGTTGTTTAGGGGTGCCCATGGAGTGATGATTAACAGCCCCAGGCGCTGTGCAAGCACTTGGAATATGCATTTCTTTCTAGTAGGGACATTTTTTCTTTCATATTTTTATTGGTTGTGTTTTATTAGTCACATTGCTCTTCAGCCTCCCTGCAGCATTGGCAGCAATGCCATTAGCTCGAGATGAAGGTGCGTGTCCTCCCTTCATGGCTGAGGTGAGGTACCACAATAAAGGCAATATCAATAAACAGTACATTGCAGGAAATTAATAAGCAGTGTAGAGTTGTCAGCCAATAGTGACTACAGAATAGGTAACACATTTAATATCAAGTCATTTCTTGTTTTGGTTGCTAAGAAAGTATTTAGGAGTCTCGATAGATTGTAGTAAAACTGACTGGAGAAGGTACACAAATATTAAGGGAGATCCATGAACATTAATTACTTAATAAGTGCTTGTAATTATCTGACAACTGGAGCACCTTGCTTGATCTGACATATGTAGTGTTACTCCCTTGCACCAGCCACAAGAAACACTGTGGAAATGTCATTCTGTGATAAAATATCCTGGTCTCTTACCCCAGTATCTGAGAGATTCCCACAGCAGGACAAAGCCTCTCAGCACCCCAGCAGTTAGAAAAGCCTTTCCATATCATTTTACTAAAGGGCAAGGACAGGTAGGGACTCTTGGATGGTCTTAAACAATACACTGAGGTAAAAAAGAAAAGCATCATTATGCACCAAGGCTCTCATACAGAAATAAGAATATCTGTTTTTTAATTCTTGGCTTTGTCTGGAGCCTCATTTATCACTGCTTTAAATAAGGATGACACTACATCTCATCATATGCACACAGGTTCCCCATGATGACGATTAACACATCATCCACCTAAAAGGCCCTTCCATGTCACTATTATCACAGTTCAATACTAAGCCATGAACATCACCGCCTACAGGAGGGCAGCCTCAGGTGCAAATTCTTCAGGGGTGAGGAAGAGTTTTCCCTGCACACAGGTGCAGAACAGAGCACCGAAGGAGGCTGATTTTGCATGATATTTTTAGGTGCTGCTGCAATCCAGCCAACAAAGAGCAGGAGCACCACAGAGAATTCTCCAGGTACAATGGCTGAGGCGCACAAATGGAGAAGACTTTATACACCACCTGCAGATTTACAAGGACAAATAAGAGATTCTCCTACAGCTAAGGCCTTTTTCTTTTTTTTTTTTTTTTTTTTTTTTTTTTTTTTTGCAATTTCTGGAACTTGGAACTTTCTGGAATGCTTTATGGCTTGCTCCTTTTATTAACTTGTTTAAAGGCATGAAGGAAGAAATTATGTCAAGGAAAGAACAGAAGATTAACATATTTCCAAACATGCTATAAAAAAAATTTAAATCACCTAATCTCTACCAGAACTTCACTGACTAAATTGTTAAAGGGGAGGGGGGGAATCCTGTACAACATCCCATCCAGATGGTAGTTCCAGTGCTCCGTGGTCAGCCTGTTTATTAATGAACATCTGTTTTCCTTACAAAACAGGGTGGACTTTCTACTATAAATTCCACTTTCGTATATTTCTTGGAAAATGACATTAGGAGTTATTTGCTGTCACAGAGATAAGCCAAATTTATTTTTAATTTTGGAAACTGCATATTAATTATAACATTTCTGTCACTCACTAGATTATTGATGAATGTATCACTAAAACATACAGCTAGTTGAATACTGAAAAAACAAAAATATGACTTTCTCTTTGAAGATATTTGGCTCCAGTCCCTTTAGTTGTCCTTTCCTTTTAGCTTTCTGCATAACTGGATGAATGCTGCTGGTAAAGATGGTAATGGACATCAGACTTCAAAGCACTATACACATAGTGTTAGAGGTCCCTAAAATAATCACTGTATTTCAGCCCATCACTTTTTGGTCATGGATAGTTTTTGAACAGAAAAATTACTTTATCGTAATTCAAGGTAAGTTTCTCCTTAGTTGTAACCATATCTTATTATTTACTGAATGTCACATAGTGAATCACATAAACTATAGAAATTTGGTAACCTAAAAAGCAATTAAAATTTGAAGACAGACTAGAATTATAACTAAGAGCTACACGTAGGGCAATATTTTTATTACAAATGAGAATGTGATGGAAGATTTCAGTCCTGTCTCACAATTTTGAAACACTATATCAAAAGAAGTTGAAAGGGAATGTTCGGATGCCACCACTTGAAAAATAAGATTTAAATCTAAATCAAAAAAAGATTTAATTGTCTATTAATGATATTCACCTTCTAAGGATCTGGAAACTCATCTAGAACATTTTTTTTTCTCAAGACAACGTCTCTTTTAAAACTGTGGTGCTGAACAACAGTAATCTTAATCTTACTATATCTATCTTTCTTTTTGTGCTCAGACATTACCTTGGGAAAGAAGCAAGCTTGGAGCTGGTATATCTGCTTATGAAAAATATTTCAAAGAAAAAACAAATAATTTTTGTTTGGTTGTTTGGGGTTTTTTTTTAAAAAAATGAAATTTTCATGGCTTTGAAGTTATAAGGAATACATGTGTATGCATAGGGGTGTGTGCGTGTACAAGCATGTCTTGGTTTCTATGTTCAGCCTGGTATTCAAAGTAGATGACATCTGCAGTTCAATGGCTATTACTGTGACACATAACAGACAAAACACTGTGAATAAATGGCACATTACTTGTCTCCTGAAAGCCACGAAACTGAGGGCACTGGAACTGTGCTACTTAGAAACCAGGGCTCCTTGCTGATTTCAAATTAGGTAGCACTGGTACCATCAAACTTGGCTTTTCAGCTCCACCAGTGGTAATCATTTCAGGTAAAAAATATGAAAAAAATGGGCAAAAACACCCCAAGCAATCAAATGCATCAAACAAAACCCAGACAAAAACACGTGATTAAGTCATTACATTTCCTATGTCGTCCATCCTGCAATCTGCTTTTCAAAAAAAGTGTAGGCATTACCACAGGGCAAAGGAGGGCAATACTGAACTCTGGACAGGAACTCTTGGGAAGGCATTTGGCTTTTATGAATTGAGGAGCTCCCTTTTTTCTGTCTACTTTCTGTCCCAGGTACTCAGGATTGCCACAGCAGGACCTAACTAACCTCATGCAGGCAGAGAGGGACTGGCTCAGGTGTGGCTGAAGCTGGAGGGTCCAGCCAGCTCAGATGCTGAGCAAGCCCCAGACATCCCACAGCAGCAACCAGGCAGCTTCCAGCTTCCCCTTGTGTTGGCCATTCCCTCCTGCCCACCCCTGCCACGTGGGAGGATTGCACCATCCAACAGCAAGATGCTCAGCAGTGGACAAGAGCTCTGCCTCTGGTGCAAAGTTGTTGCTAGAACACTTTTGGTATCCAACCTAAAGTCTTAAACAATCACCTAGATACCTAAACTCCCCAGCCTACACTCACATGGACTTCAGGGAGCAAAGTTAAGCCTGGGATTGTTTTTTGTCTACAGATGACAAGCAGAAAAGAAGTTTTAAATATCTGGCCTTACATGCCACTGAAACTGCAAGTGTAAAACCACATAGAAAGATCTTCCTTGAGGAAGGCTTGTAGCTGAATCATGGAGCAGAAGCTGCTCTCGGGTCTGTTCCAAGTCCATTACAGATGACACAAGTCATACCATTTTTCTGTGCCTCACTGCCACCTTTGGACTACTCTGTTCAGGCAGTAAACAGTTTCCAGAAGGAATCATCTCTGTCTGAATCTGTGTTGCTCTGAGTTCAGTGGAGCTCAGCTGAAGCAGTATTGTATCTGTTTCTCTGCTGCAGCAGCAAATCTCTAATTATGAGCTTAATTGAATGGCCTCAAAGCAGGGCACAGCATCATCTCCTATGCATATACATTTAATAAAAATGGGACTGCGAGACAGAGCTGTTACAGCTTGCATCTTTCAGAGAAAAATTAAACACAATAGGATATTTCAGGATTTTCAGGGTCAGCACATGACACCCCCGCACTGCTGTGTGTGGGAGACATGCATTTTAAGCCCCAAGGTTCTTTCAAAAGTCCTGGCCTTCAGTAGTTAACACTGTTTTATCACCAATCAAGGGATCCTTTCTAACCCTAGGGGAAGTCAGTGTGATCTGCTGGATAACAGAGTGGCCTGAAACTGTATGGATTTGCCTCTAATCCCAGCTATGCTATTAGTTAACCGAGATGACCTTGAGTACATCATCTCACTCTGCAAAGCTTTAATTCCCCATATGAAAATGGAGACCCTGACAGTTGCTTCATTTTTAAAGAACTTGAAGATCTACTAGTAAAGATGTCTTAGGTAACAGGCTAATATTATCATTAATAACTCACAGTCCTTATGCAATATTCTCTGTGCCAAAGATTGAAGTAATTCAATTTGCAGAACTACCATTAATTGCTCTCTTGCTTTTAAAAAAGCAGAATAAGACTTGAAAAACTCTTGCAATAGAAGTAATGGGGGCAAAATCAAGACCAGCTTTCATGTGAACTGGTGGATTTATTTTTGGTACAATTGCTAACAACAGAAAGAAGGTAGGTCCACTGACCTGAGGAATTCCCTCCCCATACTCTTTCAGGAATGTCCTAAATGATCTTAAAAAATGCTCTTTTCAGGTCCTCAATAACCAAGTTTCTAATTAAGCTGAAAAATATTTTGACCCTTTGCTCAATTTCAGTATTTTACTCAAAATAGTGTAATGCATTTTAATTAAATGTAGACTTTAAGGTGTGCAGGTTTTTTCTTTCCTCCCTGGCACCTTCAAGGTACCAGGAAGCTACAAAAGAAAGTAGCCTGTTTGCAGGGCTTTTTAAATGAAAAAGATTTTAAAAATGGAAACTTTTATGTGTGCAAAGCAAATGTTTGGTAGGAAAGTTGCAAGTTCTTCTCCTTATTCCATAATTAGAAGTGAAATGTTCTTTAATGTTCAGTAATAACATTCAAGCTATGCTATTTTGCAACTAATAATCATATACAACAGCATGGTGCATGATAGCTAGCAAAGTTTTTCCAGCTAAATGTATTGGCCACATCTATTTGCCTTATTTTCCAGTGCCTTGGCTTTTCAATCCAGCCTTTATGCTGGAAATTTGAGACTGAGTGGAGAAGGAGTTATTTACCTTTTTAAAGACAGAGTTTTAAAGAAAGACTGCCGAGTAGCTCAGATCATTCCTGTACAGAGCAGTGTAAAATAGATTTCTCTCTCTTGTTTGTTTGTGTCAAATAGAAAAGCAAGAGATGTGACTGCATGATTCCTCTAGTCCTGAAAATCCTCAAGTTCTTTCCAAGCTCACACAGTGTTATGCAAACAGGGGGAAACTGATAGGGAAAAAAAAAACAAACAGAGGTCACCAAGACCTAGTAGTGTGCATCAATTTTGCTTGCAAATGAAGGAATGAATTTATCATTGCAAAGGCTGCATTAGTTACCATAGACTTGCACCATTTCCAAGATTTCTCCGGGGGTGAGAATACAGCTTTCCAGAGCCAGCTTCTCCATTAGGCTTTTAACCGCAATGTTTCCTTGTTTTCCCGATGAGGAGTTAGATTTAGAAGCACAGGGAGGAGAAGCAAACACACACAAAAAACACCAACCCTCTAGTTAAATTAAACTAAAACCTAGGTGAAGCCTCAGTGGGAAGCCTGCTGCACAAATTGGATCTCCAAATGTAGAAAAAAATTAATTATGTGATGCACAGCAATGAAGTAAGCAACACCTTGAAGTTAACCTGGACAGAGTTATTGATTCAGCAAAAAAATAAGCACTTTGCTTCATCTTCTCTGTTGTTCTAATGTTAGCTTGGACTGTTGCCTGACCATTTCCAGCTAGCATTTAGTTCATTTGCAGCTGTTCTAAATGTGCACTCTTCCCCAACAGGTCTCACAAAAAAACTGATCCCATCTGAGTTGATGTGTTGGTTTTGGAGAAAATACCACATGTGTAAAAAGGAGTTAGTTGTAAACACAGCAGAACAGACTTTGCCACCAGCCTGGAGCTTGGAAGTGGACAGATCTTAAAACCTCTAGGAAAGCATACAGAACTGCTCAGGCAGTTTTGCCTACCACTGCTCCAACAGCACCAGTAAATCACTAGAAAATTATGAGCCCTCTCCTTCCTCAGGAAGTCACATTTTGCCATGTCCTACACAGATTTCTGCTGTCTCCACTATTACATGCTGTGTAAAGGGGAATCCTGTCTAAGAAGGATGATTTGGGCTGCGCACATGAGTGATGCAGGGAGCACACAGCCGACCCAACACACTTTATCTTCATACAGCTTTTGTTAGTCTGTTATGCAGCCCGAGAGGCCTCCTGACCAGCAGTGCCTGTCTCACTGCTCAGTAATCCTCAGGGAGCCACAGCATTGCTGACCAAAAGCATGGTGCTCCCAACCCAACCTGCTGATCACAGCCAGCATCAGCTCCTGGGGCAGCTCCACACTGAGGAGCAGTGCTGTCAGGGCTCACTGTGACACTGTCCCTGTGGTCACTCTGCCTCTCTGCTCAGCCACACTCGTGCCCTCTGCCTGCCTTTTAGTGCTCCCTGCCACTTAGTGGCACTGGTCTAAGAATTGACTTTGAACTTTAAATCCTTAAATAATTTGGATCCCCTTCTTCCTAGAGATCCATTCAGTGGTATTGTCTTGACTGACAGAGCCCCAAATTACCTGGGAGCAAGCTCAGCTGCAAGACACTTCATGTGAGGGGTTCTTGGTTCCAGATTTTTTATTTCCCTCCTTGGTTTAGCAGAGCCAAGATTTATTGACCTTCAAGCCATGTCACAAAACCTTGCTGTTTTTCTTGGCTTTTCTCAAGGAGGCTGTGGAGGCAGACCACTTTTTTATGGAACTTTGTGTTGGAGTACTTTTTCAGATGTTGAGCTATTAAAGTCTCTATCCTTTATAATGATGTGCTGTTGTGTCTGACATTTCAGTCAACTACCTTTATACAAACCAAAAATAATCAATCAATATATTGTTCTCTATGGACAATGATAAAATTCCATTATTTGTTGGTGGCTCATCTTTTTCCCTTCAGCTTCCACTGTTTTACAGGAACATGAAAGAAATTAAGACATATTTAAAAGAAAAAATTTACTGTTTGCTTCTTACTCGGCAGACTAGTCTGGGCCAAAACATTGCACATAGGAGGAGGTTCTAATCAAGTTTCTCTTTTCCTGTCCCCTGCTTTGAAACAATGAAGACAAAATAAAATTTTCCACTGTCCTAATTAGGAAGAAAATTACTTTGTCGCAGAATGAAAATAAGGCCCTCCCCATGAGCACTGCAGAGTCCTTTCAGCTGACTCACAAACAGGCCTGAAAGAACATGATCTCACTTTGCAGAAAATCCTAACAGCTGACATCTTGTGGATTGAAGTGTGTCAACAGTAAAGCATTATTCTTTACTGTAGAAAAAACATTACGGTCATGAGGCTGGAATGAGGCTACAGAACTCTTAAGTATTTCACTTGAAGAAGTGAAAGTCTAGATTGATTCCCTGAAAACTTTTCCTACGAGTAAAGTCCATTAGACTGTGAAATTTTTTAGAACTGTAGTAGAGTCTGTAGTAGAATGGGGGAAAAGTAGTCTAAAAATCTCTGAACCCCATTGAAGACTTCTGTTGTATTTATTAATTCTAGGCAAAACCCCAAATGAACTAGATTCACAAAAGGAGGTAGACTTGGCACTGTAAACTTTGTCTTTGCTATTTTTGACATTAACCTTGGCACCTAATGGAAATGCCAACCCTGGGTCAGGTGCCAGCAGGTAGAATGCCAACCCTGGGTCAGCTACAGGTAGAATTCAAAGAAAATGGCACGCCCCACAAAAAAAAAAAAAAGTCAAACACAGCTCAGGTGAACTGTGCTCAAAAGCAAAAGAAGTGGCATAAGACCTGCTCCTCAGAAAAATTTAGGGGATTGACTCTATAAACTGAAGCTTAGCATTTCTCTCCCCTGGAGTTTTGGAGCCATATAGCCTTCCCTGGATTTCAAAGAAGCAAGAAAGAAACCAAGCCTCAAGTACTTTCTTCACTGAAGCAGAGTTTGATTCTCCCACATCCTAGCTGATCACTCTAAATAGAGTATATTAATTAAGCTAAGAGAATAATTACCTCCATATTATAATTTCTGAGCAGTATAATCTATTAAAAATCCCTAGGATATTAAATCCTAGTTACAGATACAGCATGTGAATCCTACTAGGTCTTAAACACAGGCTAGGCTCAAAGTACTTTCATGTTATCAAAACAGCTGATTTTGATTACAATACAAAAATAGCCAAGAATCTAAATAATTAATCTGAGGGTGTCTCTAGTATCAAAGCAGAGTTCTGAGGTTTAACAATTCATATATTAGTAGCTACAAAGACAGCTAGTCACACAGTTTCTTCCCCTCCCCAAGTTATGATAGTAGCAAAATGAAAGTATAAAACCCTGAAACAGAATTACTTTCTGGCTTGTACTTTCAACTTCCAACATTTGACCTTGGATTATCACTACTAGGAAATTTTCCTTTGCTAAAAAGCTCTCTACACCCACAAGTCACCCGTGACTCTGTCCCTCTGAACACCAGACTATCCGGCTATGTCAAATATCATGACCCTAAGCATGGTTTGAACTTCAATTTCTCCAGTTCAGCACTTTCATTTCCAAAGGGGAAGGAAACTACCATTTTCAATAAATAGCAAAGAAACCAGTTTTCTTATCCCTGAATCACTGACCAACACAGGAAACAATAGATTCTCAGAATTTTATTTGAGACCTGGAGTAGAAGAACAGCACAGGGCATTAGATATAAAATGGACTAAGAGAGCAAGAAGCACATGACCAATGAAAACCTTGACGGTCTTAATATATGATACAACATCAATATGATTTCAGGTAGCCAGTTCAATTAAATACAGTTAAGTGCTTAAGTGACAAAAAACCAGAAAAGTTTGTCAAAGTTGCCATTGACTTTGATGTCTATTTTTAACACACTCAGTCCCTTGGTGCCACTAAGTTGTTGCAGGTTAATTAATGACTGCATAAATGTAAAGAGCTTTACAATTCTTTTCATTTAGGGAACGAAGACTATGTTTCAAGGAAAACAGAAAGCTCACCAACCTCAGTTATCCAAAATGATTCAGAGTAAAATACAGGCACAAAGTCCATCAGTAATACAGTACGGCAAGGACATTGACTATGACTTTGTTCAGAAAAGGGGGCATACCATTCTCAGTGAGTAAAGTTAATCAATCCTCTAGGCCCTTTTTTTTCTCAATGAGTTACCTGTTAAGTCCCAGTTGCTTCAAGTTTGCTTAATGTAGCCCTTGGATTCTTCATAAACATATGGCACAGATATTAATGAGTCACTGTTGCCCCAATGTAATTGGTCATCTAACCAAATGGCTCTGTTTGCATTCCTTGATTGGATTACCTCATTTTCTTTACAGAAGTGTCTAAAAATTGATTGTAGCTTGGTTTTTTCAGGAGGTTTTTTCATTACCAACCTCATCTTCACCCAAACTACCTATCCTAGCTCACCATCCTTAAAATAATTTCTTAACCCATATGTTCCTATGCAAGATCATTCTTTTTCTCCAGTTTTAATTATCTACCTATGAAAATAAGCATTGCTGTGGTAGCTTTAGCTAAAATGACTCTCATGGATGTCATTTGCACGCTTGTGATTAACACTTTTTCCTTCCTTGACTTCAGTTGCTCAGCTACATATTCACAAATAAGAGCCTCCAAGAGGGTGTATATTCCAGTAAAACAAGTATATGTAACATTTTTTTTTGTATATTCATCTTGCTGAAGGCAAAAGAAACCCCTAACATCTATAAAGATCTGAGCCACACATGGCAACAACCATTCCTCCTAGAGTTAAATGCTAATACTTTTAGATAAACAGAACTTATTTATAAAAACACCATCTGCGGGATTCTGATAATGTTGGGGGAGGAGATTAATTTATCTTGCATTTTAAATAGAGATGGCCGCTGGCATAAAAATCCAGATCTAGCTTTTAGCCACCTAGTTATCAGGGAATTTCACATTCAGGGTACTGCATCCCTCACCAGAATGTCTCCATAATAGCAATGGACAAGTGCTAGGAGGTGACATAATTGTAGCCCAGATCAGTTCATCCTTCTCCCCAAAGCACACAACATGACCAGAAGGAGCACAATGCAGAATTCTCCCAGTAATGAAAAGATCTAAGAGTTAGGACTGGGTCTTATTTCTAGGTTTTTAATTAGCATATCATATGACATAGGGGTCTCACCATTTTTTTGTGATCTATTGAGATTACTACTGTACTTAATTGTCTCAGGAAAACAGTATGGGGCTTCACTTCTGGACAGAGGCTTTCAGACCCAGCAAATCTTGGCCAAAAGACTGCACGATACATACATAATATATTCTATTCCAAACTTGTTGCCATCCCTTTGTTTCCTCATTTTGTTCAGGGTCACTTGTGCAGCACAAACAAAGGAGGTGCACCTAGGACAGGAAACCACCTGAGCCACTGTACTGTGCTAACCCTTGCTGAGTATTTCACTTGATAAGTTCCTAACTTTTATTATCCAAAGTACTGGCTCTTATAAACTCAATAGCTACCACAACCATGGTCACTGAAATAGAAGTGAATGGTATGGGTGAGTAGTAAAGGAAGTCCTCTCCCTTCCAACGAGGCAAGGTGACCTGGGAATTAAGTGTCCCACATAATGCTGTGGACACTGGCTCTGTGACACCCTACAGTCTTCACAGCTACAGCCTATGGGGAAAGGAAAAGAATGCTGTGACTTTAGATCCTACATCCTGCATTCTTTGGAATACATACTCCTTTACCCACCTGAACAGTGACAGTAGATGGTGTATTTAATTAAAGAAATCTGAAATGTCACAAAAATACATGAAGCAGAAAAAATCAGTATTAAATTCCATCTACAACAATTTTTAACTCAGAAACACAGAATATTCTGATTTGGAAGGGACCTACAAGGATCATCAAGTCCAACTCTTAGCTCTGCACAGGACCATCCCCAAGAATCATACCATGTTCCTGAGAGCATTGGCCAAATGCTTCTTGAACTCTGTCAGGCTTCATGCTGTTACCAATTGTCTGGGGTGCCTGTTTCAGTACCCAACCATCCTCTGGGGGAAGAACATTTTTCTAGTATCCAGTCTAACCTTCCCCTGACACAACTTCAGGCCACTCCCTCGGGTCTTGTTACTGGTCACCACAGAGAAGAGATCAGTGCCTGCCCCTTCACTTCCCCTAATGAGGAAGTTTTTTCANAGGGAGAGGGAGAGGGAGAGGGAGAGGGAGAGGGAGAGGGAGAGGAACAGACGATTCTCAAAAAATCAAAATTTGTCTCGTTGAAATAAGTCAAAACAAAATTCAGTTATCATATACCAACATTTCCTTCCTGTGACCTTTTAACTTACTGACTAGATCCCTACCACAGCCCTTTTGGTTAGAGAACTTGGATTCAGTCTGTAAAGGCAGGGGGAAAATGGCACATTTCAGTAATGAGTGACTACATATGCACAAAGACATCACATGAACAAAGAGGCATCAACAACCAAGATCCTTGAATTTTGTTAACATTTGAGTATTTAAGTTGAAAACCAATATTATTTTTATGTTTTTTTCACTTAGTGCCTAGGATTTGCAGGTGTGGAAAAAAAATGGATCTGTAAATAAACTGCATAAAATTCCTTACATTCATCTCTGAGCTGGACAAGAAGGTTGCAGAGGAAAAATGGCTGCTGTTCGTGCCAGACAGGACACTGTACACTTGTATATACAATGCATGCCTGGAAAACACAGCCAAGCTAATTTATGTACTGGAAGCAATATAAGAGTGTTAGTGCCACCAGCACCATCAAGGTGAATTTGCTTCCAGGTGTCTGCACCTAGCCCAGGTACCTCCCCACAGCTCTCCACGTAGATGCACTGCACACACACACACACACTTCTCCTGTGACATGCTACGAGGTGTCTGAGAAGCAAAGCTGGTAAGTAGATGCAATGCTGCAAGAAGAGAGATTGAAAGACAGTCGAGAAAGGCTCTGATACATTTGAGGCAGTATCACATACGTGAGAGCACTATGTGTGAACCTGATATATGTCAGGCAGCATCATGTAAGTAGCAGTGGGTATGGGTGCGTAAGGATTTTTCAATAAATAGCCACATATATCCGCATCTCCTGGTCACCCCACACCAAGCTCCCAGTCCAGATCTTGGGAACAACAGCGGTTCAGGAGGGCAGGACCTCCAGCGCTGCTGCACAGTAAAAGGAATGGACCTGAGAGAGCAGTAACAATCATGAGGGAAACGAGGATCGGAAGCAAGGGAAGGCACTTGTATTTCTGCCTGGTTTCCTAAGAGCTGTGTACATTTGTGGCATTATGTCCCTTGAAAGTGTGCATTGGAAAGGAGTGACAGCTGGTGGCTGATCTCCACAGGAGAGGGAAGAGGGGCGCTGCAAAAGGCAGCTCTGCCCTCCTTTAGCACAGGCAGAAATCCATGGGAGGCTACAGGGAAGTGAGAAATCACCCCGACAACACATTTCACCTGGCAGTCCAACATTGTTTATCAGCATAATAAAAAGTGCCAATACTTACCACCTGTCTAAAATACGCAGTAATAATAAACAGAGTTACAGGGCATATTATGGTCAATGATGAGATATTAATTTATAGCCCTGGAAGGAGAGAAGGAATGCAGAGGCTACAGTGCCTTATGGGGGCAAAGCTTGCTGGGGATGAGGCCAAGGCCTTTTCTTCTCTGATGAGAATAAATGGAAGACTGCATTGAGATTTTTTTTTTTTGTTTGTGGCCTTTTTTCTACTCTTAAAATAATATCCCTGCTAATATGATCAAGTTACAGAAATAAAACAGCCAGGATATTACCTTTCCATTCCTATGTCAGCTGGTAATATCTGCACGAGAGCACAAGTTGGTTTTGTACAGAATTACAGACAAATTAATCCAGGTGTGTGTACGGGGGGAGTCCAGGGCTCCCCGGGGCCAGGATGGTGGGGGATCCCCATGGGGGTCTGTCAGGGTGGGCCCTGGCAGCCAGAACCCATCCTGCCCCCCAAATAGGGACTGGGAAGCTGGGGCAGTCCCATCCCTGGGCACCAGACACCTCCCTGGGGACTAGGAAAACTGGGTCCAGACGATGGGCCCGTGGGTGATCCTGGCTCTGGGCCCATGGGTGATCTGGCTGAGGGTCCATGGCCAGGCAGGGCCAGGCTATAGGGAGCTGAAGACCAGCCCTGGTGCAGCACCTCTGGGACAGGGACTGACAGCCCTAGGGGGGTGACATGGGGGCCTGGGCCACAGGCAGGTGAGGGGGGACCCTGGGGCTGGGCAGGGAGAGGCAGGGCTGTGGATGCTCTCAGGACCCTGGCAACCAAAATGTGCAGTGCCCTCTCACCAGCCTCTGCCCCACTGACTTAGCTGCTCTTTACTATCTGCTACTCCAGCTCTGAACTAGAGCTTTTATGGGCTGGTTTTTTCTTCTCACTTTGGGCTGTTTCCCCCATGGAGAGTGAGAAGCCATGACCTGCCATTTCCACCAGCACCACACACCCAGCAAAGGAAGGAAGGTCTCAGGATGCACAGGGCTCTCTCAGTCCTGCCTAAAAACTGAGTAAAACCTCATTGCTTCTGGTGCAAATTTGGATGTGTGGACTCTCTGCCAGGCAAAAATATATAAATTCTCTGCGCACAGAAGCATTTTTACCTAAAAAGTCCAGAGTCACCTTCTACCCACGAATAAGAGCTTTGTGAGTATCCCAGCATGACAGAAATTGCAGGTGGTTGTTATAAGCAATGTATTTAAATAGATTTATTCTATTTCTTAATTTGGAAATGCAACAACTATCTTCCAGGGCAGGGTTTTACTTTTGTATCCCCAGAGTTTATACAGAAACTTGCTGTGGTCAATCAGGCCACCCATGTGGAACACAACCCCACAAACATCACTGATTATCTGCTTAATACAAAGAGCTTATGTTGTGTTTTGCCTTTAGGTTAACATCACCTGTGAAAACACTATCATTTGAAAAGACCAGACTATGTCTAGAATAGTAGGGCTGACACTGAGTCACTCAACAACTGCATGTTTTTCTATATTATGGTACTGGTTAAGAACATAGATAGCTGGGAAATTTTTGAAAAAAAGAAGCTTATTTTTGGCCACAAAATTTCAATTAGCTCAAGCTTAATTTAAGGTCATGGCCATCAAAGGGGTTCACCATTTTCCAGGAAATTATAGGACTCAAGCACATCTTGAGAAATAACTGTAAGTTCAAATCAAAAGAGAGGAGAGTTATAGCATTTTAAAAAGTGGGGGGTGCCTTAAAGCCTGGCTCAAGCTCCTTGCCACATGTTCCCAGGGTTAAGCAGATTAATGGTCAGGTTTCTAGCCATGTTTTGGCTAACTCCAACTCATTCATGCATAGATTTTAGTAGAACAAACAACTCCTAGCAGTCATGTTAAATACAACTTATATTCAAATACCTGTGGCCTGATAAAAATCCTTCTGCAGTGAACAATAATTACGACATTATAATACAACTGCAAGTCCCAGAAGAGAGAAACACTGGGATGGTGCTATTTAAATGTAAATACAAATTTTGCTAATGGTCTTGCAGGAAGATTGGGAGCTTCATTCAGCTTTTGGGTCAGAAGTGTTTTACAACAAAGAACACTAGAGAGCAAAGATGCATGAAAACAATTTTCCTGTCTGATTATTTGGGGCAGGGATTAGACCCATTCATTGCTTCCCTGTACATTTTTTTCCATCTTTCTGTAGCATAGTATGTGGTGTCACTCTTGGAAATGAAATAAAGTCTAACATATTGGTGAATCTGAGAGCAAACAAGTTCTAGAAATCCCACTCAGAAATTTTCTTGGCATGCCATGTGAAGTCAAATGCAAGATTTCCACATCACTCCCTCCTGCCCTTTAGTTCTCTCAGAATTATTTAGAACCAGCCTCACTGCCTACCAAACATCTATGCTCTCTCCCTCTCTCACACACACCCCCACACTGCCACACTGGTGTGTGCATACATCTCTCCAGCTGTGTCCTGGAGGTTCCTGGGAGCCTGAAGGGAATGCTCATGAAACATGACTTTCACAGATTCTTCGTCCATCTGGAACACTAGGGCAGCATATGGCATGCAGCACAGTAACTGTTTGTGGACATGTCAGACTTTTTTGCCTTGTGTATTACCTGATAAAGGTAAGACAAGATGTGCTGATATAAGCCTCTTTCTCCCACATTAACCCTCTCCAATTTTATTTTTCAATTTAAAAATAAAGTATTTTTTGGCCAGCCCTGCAGGGATAGTATCCCCTGAAAGCTACAAGAATGTTCACATAAACACATAGCTGATACAATTATACCAGCTTTGCATAGACAGAGATAAAAAAAGAAAGGTGTGCACGGGAAGAATGTTTTTTAATATAAATTGTAGGGTTATCCCTGGGGCTGGAGAAAAAAGTACAGTTAAAAAAAAAGATTAGGAAATAATAACTAAAGCTGCATGCTTTATTACTTCAGGTAAAAATATCTTATGAATAATATAATCATTGTCTCTGGTTATTGGGTATGAAAAAGATAAGTGTAATCAGTGTACTGTGATACAGGAACATTAACACTTTCACATTGACTGGATACAGACTTAGAAATGAGTTAAGAATCACTGGGTCATCTAAGTGGAGGATTATTCTACACACAGGCCCCTAGGTCAATTTAAATTATTTAATTCATCTTGGTGACTGCAGGGGCCTAACCATCCCTGTGCCTGCATTTTTATCCTGCAGTTCTCTTAGCATAAGTTTAATTCTGGGGGGTCAGAAAAGCTAGACTAACAAGACAGTGTACCAAAATGCAGGCACTGGCTCTTGTAGGGTTAATGATAGAACCACAAAGAGAAATGACTCAAATTATACCAAGGACGTTTTATTACCCAGCAGCCTTAATCAGTATATATATATTTTTTTACACATTATTATACCAAAGGTCCTTTCAGTGCTCATTGGCTTGTTACAAGCATTAAAAGAGGGGATGATGCTTTGCAATTAATTCCATGTCTTACTCTGAGTCTTGCTATTTTCTTTGAGAAGAGCTGGGAAGAAGCAGACAGATGCAGCTGAAACCTGTCCAAAAAATACTGGGAAAGAAGGTGAACAAGTTCAATGGCATGCCACACTTTCACTCATTTCTTTCACAGACAGTAAAAATCAGTAGTCATTTACCCTCAGACCATATTTAGTGCCAGGGCATGCCGACCCCACTATTTTGGAACACCAAGGCTGGTTTCACCAGGCTGGGTCAGTGTGTGTAATACTTACACACATGTCTTTTGGAGCTGTGAAAATTTAGCATTTTGGCTCTTTTTCATTACGTGAAAGATATTTTAAGATAACTAGTAGTTAGTGGAATTTCTCTAGAAATTTCAGCTCTGGTGGCTTTGTAGCAAAGACAAAGAAGGAGTACAGTAGGGCCAAAGGAAGGACACCAAAGAACTGGTGATACAAATCAGGGAAGGTTTAGTGGCTACAGTCTGTACTAAATTATTGACAAATATAGTCATGCTTCAATTTGAATTTAAATTGTCAGCTACACAATCAATGGTAAGATCATCTTGATCCCAGAGAAAACCAGATGAAAAGCCTGCTCTCAAGTAAGATGCAACTCTGTTGAAGAAAACAAATCAATGATCCTATGAGCTGATACAATATGCAGCTGGGCTGTGAAATTTCCAAAGGCCTTGTGCTTATTTTCTGGGAAGCTAGGAAATTCATGTTATCCATTTAGTCATACTTTACAACAGATCAATAGGTTTAAACTTCACATTGGTTTCACTTGTGATGTGAAAGCTGATATTGTCATAGATATTAAGGTATTTCCCTTTGTCTAGTGCTCTTTGATCAAGCAGATGGTAGGAAACTACCAGGTCTCTGCTGTCCCCTCAGCTGTGAAAAGCATCAGCTGAAGAAATCACAGTTTAGTGACTAAAACCCAATTTTTAAAAAAGGAGAAATTACCTGGACTGAATATCTTTCTGGTATGATATTTAAGGATGAAATAAGTAATGGAGAATTTGACAGCTACCTGACCTCCTTATGTGAAGTGTCATACTCTCAAAAGGAAAGGAAACAGTGTGAGGGAAGTTGGCTTCTTAATATTGTACTTTTCCTTTATCCAACTTACATTATTCAGTTCACTTTAAATTCTAAGCATAATAATATCCCAAACCTGATGGATAATTTACCAAAAGCAATAAACTTTTTTCTGTTTGTTGCTTGCAGATCTATACTAGCTCAAGGTTGTGTCTTGAGTGACTCAGCCTTGGCTTGCTCAAAGCAAATTCACAGAAAGTTTCGTCTCGAGAACTTTGTTTTAAGTCAAAGGCAAAATCTGATTCATATAAACAGTTAAATCTGGTAGTTTTTTTGGTTTGCATTTTTTTTCCCCAAAAGTAGAACAGAAATCTCAGGCACCTTTGCAGTGTCAAAGAAATTGAGATCTGGATAAAGCCTCAGCAATTTTAGATCACAGTAAGGTTTCAGAACTGGTTATAAATACCTGATGACAAAAAAAAAAAAAAAAGGAATAAAATCACTTGGTTCTGGAGTAAAAAAAGAAAGGGTTGTTTTGTTTTTCTGGGGTTTTGTGGTTTTTTTAAATAATTAACTGCTGAGAAATCAGCCTTTACACTATTCCCGGAGTTAGTGCTCTCGCATATTAACCTGGTTACTCTTGGTGGTTTCATACACCAAGCCAACCTTTTCCACCAATGTCAGAAAAAGGACCATTCTAGTTTCCCTGTAAAAACCTGTTTATATGCAGATTTATGCAGTCTGTAGGTAATGTTTCAGGGGAAACTCAAGGTGGAAATCGTTGACTTTATATATACACTGTTCAATGTGCACCTGAAATGATGGTTGATCAATGCTATTCAATGCACCTTGATAAGAGCTATTTTTTTAGTACTTATTCTTTCTTTTTAGTTGGAGATTCGCAGCAGCAATGATATTTTAAAATAAAACCAGTTTCATTTTAAAACATTACTTTTCCAGAATTTATTCAAATTTACATGCTATAAGAAGGGTCCAACAAAATATTACACTTTAGCCAATCTGCTAGAAGAAAACAAACATTTCCTGAAATCAAATCAGAGTTGCTGAAAAACAAACCATAGAAAAACAAAGAAACAAACTAAAAACTCAGAGGAATCTCAACAAGACAACAGATTAAGTAGAGGATTGTGGAAGTCTTGAAACAAAATGCTAAAGGCCAGCTGCAGAGCATGTTAGCTGGAAAACTTCAGAGCACCTATTGAAAAGTATTTTGAAAGGATCTGTGGGTCAAATATTCATCTACTGGTTATCCAAAATGCTCAAGAGAATCAACTTTTTTTGTTTGCTGTCTTCTTTGAATTGGTCAACAGGCTTAGCTGCCCACAAGTGTAAAACTGCCTCTTCCAAAACATTACAGAGGAAGGGTTTGTTATTATCCAAGTGCAGCAAAGCTTCTTGTTGCAATCAGTATCTTACTTTTCTAAAAAAAATTCTTTGTTTTCCATTGCTGAATAAGTTACTTCTCCAGTGAAGCTTCAACTTTAGTCCTCTTATCCCTCAAATTAATGGAGGAAAGTGAAGTTTATTAATACACTGGAGCTTGTAACATTAGAAACACTTGCCTGTGTTTGCAGCTCCCCAAATGCACAGCCTCATTTGCTGCCCAATCAAACTCAGTAGTTGTAACAGTTACCTATGCAGGTCTTACTCTAGAGTTTAAAATTCCCCACCTACAATATATATAGTTAGTCTTAATAAATAAATGACTTGGAGTATGCATTATATATCATTCAAATCCATGAGGACACAAATTATGTATAATACATTGGCTGTGTAATTTATTTATTAAGCAAAACGTGAATTTTCCATGGTTGTGTTTTGAGGCACAGTTTGTCACATACAGCTAAATGATGTATTCTTATTAGTCCCACTCAATTACCAAGTCATCCCTCTGTGCACTGTATATTTGTTAATGATAGTGCCACAACGCTGCATCTACAATACCTGTGATTTTAGTGATTCATAACCACTCACTAAAACTGTGAAAATGATAAATTGACTGCTGTTGAT
Source organism: Drymodes brunneopygia (assembly GCA_013400955.1). NCBI lineage: Eukaryota > Metazoa > Chordata > Aves > Passeriformes > Petroicidae > Drymodes > Drymodes brunneopygia. Next base: position 228,311 of record VZTZ01051299.1, on the reverse strand, counting down.
TAAATGCCGCCAACAGTGTGTTTCATATGTGTTTGTTGCAGTTAGGAGTTAAAGAAACAGCATTGCTCCAATCATTTAAATATCTAATTAAGCAGAACCCTGTCTAGATAGAAAGAGCTTGTTGGAATGAAATATCATTAAAAGAAAAAGGAAAAAATAGTATAGCACTGATTTTTTTCATGTATGTACATAAAGACTTTTCATCTCAATCCCACTGGTCATAAATATGTCATGAACAAAACAAGACGAAAAGATAAAAATTAAAAAGGCTGTAGAACTTGGAGTCCTCTAGACTCACTGCACAGCTGCACATGGTTGATTTGATGGCTTTAGCTGATACCCGAGATTAGCTTGAAACAACAGTGGACTCCAGTAACATTAAGGCAGCCCTTAATGGCAGCCCTTAAGACTGCTGCAAACAGAGAGTGGAGAGGAGAGGACAGGGAGAAGCTATATTCCACTGAAGCAAATAGCACCTCTCAGCCTCCCACTGTAGGGAAAAATGTTTGCACATATGTAGCAAAGGAATGGCAGAAGGAGGGGAAAATATCTCTTTCAAACTTGGAATAATTATTTTTATTGCTTTGCTTAAAGCTTTTTTTTTCTGCCTTTAGATTAATCCTTTATAGAGTCCTCAAGCTGGAAGAAGAGTGGAACAAGACCAAGAAAAGTGGATGTTTCTGTGCCAACAATTTGACTTCTAGCTGAGGATGCTGGAGTAGACAGGGTAATAAAAATAGAGTTGCCAACTTATGTCACCTTATTAAGATAACTTAGAAGGGACTTTTTTCCCCTCCCTTATTTTGAATTTGGAGTTAAATGGATAGAGACCACAGTAGATTAGAAATTTCTCTTTATTCCTAACCATTGCCCACACAAGAAATGCTTCCATATTTCTGTACCTAAATAGTGACTTTCAGTTCAAATCACTTTGGACACTCTGTGGCCAGAAAACTGCCTGCTTAACAGGAAAAGCGGGGGTGGCGGGAATATCTGGTGCAAAGTCTTTATCTTCTATTGTCTATTGTTTGTTTTCTCTTAAACAGAAGAGCCATGCCATGTCCAAAAATGCTTCACGTTTGAAATCTGCAAAGAACACATGCATTTTATTACAAAACAGGAGTGAAGGTCTAAGCCAATTCTGCCTAGACTTTAACTTGTCTCCTCAAGGATAGTGAATATTTTAGACATTTGCTTTGTGCCACAAAATCACATCTTGCAGCAGTGTCTTACTGTTATGGCAAGTATTGGTTTTTTCACTTTGTTTTCAAAAGGTATTCTCTTTCTACAGAAAATATGTCCATCCACATGACTTCCTGCTCCTATACCACTGGACTCCCAGTCAGAGTTTTGTAGAAGTCAGTACATTAGGAGCAAAGCAAAGATATTTGTCTTTCCTAGCAACTGCTTTCCACAAGGTGAACAAATATTGTGATAAAGAAAGCAGCTCCAGGCAATGCAGCCCTGACAGGGAGAAAATAGCTGTTGAAGTGGTTAACACTATGGTTAAAGTGACATGCCTATATTAGCAAAGAAAAGAGGAGTAAAAATCGTAATATGCATCGAGTGTACCTCTGAAATTTAGACTAACACCCTATGTTCAGAGCAACAAATCACCCAATCCTCTTGTTAGTCAATGGGACTGTTAAAAATAACAATGTTTTTGCCCTTAAAACACTTTTTTTATCTGTAGAATTGAAAGTGTGTATTCCTCTTTACCCTGTACACTTATATGCCACAAAGACTAGAATAGTAAATATTGTTCTCTTACAGAAATCTCAAGCTTTCCCCTCCAGTCCACTAAACAGTGATATTGGATAAATCACTTACCTGAACCATAGAAATGAGACTTATCTATACAGGCTCCACCCTTACACCTCCATGGGTTGCAGTGGTTTTATTCCAGCAGAGCAGAGTAGAATTTGTTGTTCCATGTTAAGTTTCACACAGCAGCAAAGAAATTAAACAGTATGAACTATCCACAAAGTGCAGCAAAGCAGCAAGGCTCTAATTCCTTGGGATCCATGAAATTCTTCTCCCTAAAACAAATAGCCCCATAGTTGACTTTGGTTTAGAAGGACCAAAGAACCAGTTTGGTTTTTGAGTTTACTGTGTGGCTATATGCGGTAAAATGCAGGCAGAGCAGCACTGAATTTAGCACAGATAAATTCACTCTCTCAAGGAAAAAAGAGCCTCTTACAGAATCCCTTCGTTTTTAAGAAAAGGCTCTGTTTGTGAGTAGACATTTAAAAAAAAAAAAAAAAAGCCTAGAATAAAAAATAACTAAAAGACTTGAAAATTTTTGCAGGAAAGAAGGAAAACCCTTCTAGTCCATGCCAAGCATGGTCAGAGGCTTTTCTCAGGACAACATTTCCCCTACAACCCCCACCTGAAGCTTTGATCAGTTTGCAAAATCTTTATGAATAATTTCATGGGCAGCACTGAATTCCACCAGTATTCCAGAGGATAAGCCACCCCTGAGGACAGGTATGCAAAGTACCAATGAGGAGCTGGCTACTCACCGTAGACTTTCAGAAGCCCTTGAAAAAGACCACGTCATATCAAAAGAACAGCCAACAAAGAACTCAAGGTCATAACTCACAACTGGCAAAGAACCCCACTGTTACCTTAATCTGGGACCTGTCATAAACAGAGAGGAACTGGATGGAAAGCACAGAAGTAGGAGGAAAAAAAAGAAAAAGGAAATAAGTACCCAACAAAACTCAGACACTTCTGGGCTAGGACAAGCGGGGGAGAATGTGCATGTGGGGACAGGTGGGTGACACTTCATATACACTGGTTTGTACATGCACATCAGCCAATTGCCCATGGAGAGGGCAGGGAGAAGAGGAAGCTCAAAGGTGCTAGAAAAGCTCCTGCTAGGGTTAATCTGTTCTTCCAAGTGGGTTTTGCACAGGGAAGTATCCAAAGCACATCCCCCAAATTTACTGCAGCAGTAACTACCAAGTGGATATAGGAAGAAAAGGCAAATTTTTCCCCAGGCCAGAGACTGGAGAGATTGGGAATTAATGTCTTTTCACTGTTTTTTTTCCCATGTTTACCCCAACCAGACCCTAAATGCAAACCCTGAGTCTTGCCACAATAAAAATAATAAATCTATTATGCACCAATGGAAAGGAGGGCTGGAAGCATGGTTGTATGTCTAAACTGGCAAGAAAGCAGTGCATAATATAAGTCTCCTGATTTTTTATGACAGATTCACCATCCCAGCAATTAAATACTTTAAAAAGGCCAAATCTCATGTTATTTTGCATCTGAAAGCCTGCAGGAAAAGAATAAATAAAAAGCATTGCATAGAAGTGCCACACATTAATACTTCAAACACAAATTTCTACACTATAACAGGATCCTATTGAAACTTACCTTTCAGACAAAGTGCCCAAACAGATCTTAACTATAAATAATTGGGGGAGAAGGGAGTAAAACAACAATTTTGACAAAATAAAACCCCAAAGTATTAGGTGTCATAGAAAATGCACATGTCATTCTTCCATAAATAAAGTTGCTAAGCAGATTTACTGTGAAACAATTTACGCTGTGTTATGTAAATGGCAAAATTCTTAAGCCTGCTTGGTTGTAAAGAACAAACCTGTGAAAAGAACCCATTTTTACCATCAGTCACACCATACATGTAGCAGGTGTCTATTTTACCCACAAGCCTTGCCAATATGCAAATAAATACATAAATTGCCAAATGTTTTAGCTATTGTAATAAAGTTTTTCTGCTCATTATTTTCTAAAAGAAATAAACAATTGCTTTATTAGACCGGGATGGATGTCCCTGTCCAACTTCTTTATAATCAAACAGAAACTTGGCAGTGTACCAAAGCATTTACTCTTTAGAGAACACAATGTTTTAGCTACTATTTAGCTACTCCTTCTGTAAAACACTCTTGTCAAGGACTCTATCATATCATGAAGTGTACTCATTATGGAGGAAAAACTTCTCAGCTGGCCTTTTGGTTACCCACTGCACAAGCAACACTGAAAGGCAGGTCAGAGAATCACAGATATTGCTGGTTAGAACTCTGCTTTTGTTTGCGGCTATGAAAGCAGATAAGAGGTGTTAAATGAGCAGGGTGGCTACAAGTTACTCCTTGCATGGCATGTCTGTGAGTCACATTATAGCTTTCAATATCTGTGATTAGCCATTACTGCTAAATATGTGCTTCCCTACATTTTCCAATATTAGCTCTTCTTCCTTCATTAAAAGGGAAAATCCAAAAGTTTTTCATCCCCCCAGATTTCAAATAGTTATAGGAAGAACAGTCCACCTTTCAGTTCATTCCTGCTTTGGGCCCAGCATTTATTTTCTGTGCACATCCACAGGAACAGAAACATCAAGTGTTCAAATGCCTCTGAAAGGGGTGACTGCAGTCATAACTCGACTGGTTTGAAGCCAATGCAAGCATAAGAAATTATTCTTCCATACTTGCTTGGTCTATATGGTTGTGTCCAAAAAAAGGATGGATGAAGGTCGGCAGTAGATGCATTGCTGACACAATAAGAAATAAAATGCCAACAGTTCAATTGGTCATGCTGTCATCACACACCTTTGATATGAACATTTGAATTCCAGCCCAGCACATATTCTTCTACCTATCCAGACCATGCAAATGAAGGAACCAGGCAGCACAGAGGCATAAGGTGCTCCTCTGATTCCCCATCAACATCTGACTGGGACACACCCACCTGAGGCACCGGGTTTGCACCTGCAAATCAATGCACCTGCTAAGCACAGACAACATCCAAACAGTAAAAGCAATCTACTCTGGATTTGCTTTGGAGTTTCAAGACCAAAAAAAGCCAGAAGAGATTTCTTTCTACTGGGTGTGTTTGTCTTTCATTCTCATGGCTGTCCTCTATCATTCTCTATTGTTGCTCAGCCTCTGTGATTGACCTTTGAATGAAGTTTCCCCTTGCAAAACTGCAGCAAATTATTATGAAAGGTACTGCTATAAATTCAGTCTTTCAATCAAGGAGGTAGCTAGTGCTAGATTGTTTATTTAAGAGTGTTAGTTTTTTAAGTTAAGCAGTTCCCAAAACTTTTATGGATGTTACTTTTCTAATATTTTCCATTCTTTTTCACTGATCACTAAGGATGATTGGATGGCAGACTGTCTCAATCAGCCTGAGCAAGGATATGCACAGTGCTATATTTCCAAAAAAAGTGCAGTGAATATTCAAGGCTCTATCCTCACTGGATGCCCTAATTAGTCTGTCTGATTGGATCTTGTCTTCCATTTTCAGGCTGTTCACTAGCAGCAAAGGTGCCACTCAGTTCCAGACTGGCTTCAAGTAAAAGAAAAACTTCAACATGTATGAGAAAGAACAGTACCAACAGAAAGTGGAACATACAAATTAATAAAAATGTCAATTCTTAATAAATATATATAATATTCCTGTTTTATTTCTGACTTATGTTTACCCCCATTTACTGTCTACATGGAAATAAAGTTACTGTCTCAATTTTTCCAACAATAATTCATTTGTGTGTTTGGAGCTGTTGTGGCAACTCAGCCCCTTTCAGCTGATCACTCACTTCACTCTGGTGGGATGGCAGAGAGAATTGGAAGTGTAAAAGTGAGAAAACTAGGTAAAGCAAATGCCATGCACGTAAGCAAATCAACACAAGAAATTCATTCACCCCTTTCCCATGGGCAGGCAGGTGTTCAGTAATGTCCAGAAAAGCAGGACTCCATCACCTGTAATGGTGACTGGGGAAGAAAAATGCCAGCACTCTGAACATCCCTTCTTTCCTCCTTCTTCCCCTAGATCTATATACCATTGGTATGGAATGTCACTTGGGTCAGCTGGGGTCATCTGTCCCAGCTGTGTCCCCTCCCAACTCCTTGTGCACTCCCAGTCTTCTCTCTGGTGGGGTGGGGTGAGGAGCAGAAAAGGCTGTGACTCTTTGTAAATTCTGCTCTATAATAATGAAATTATCCCTTGGTCTTCAACACCATTTTTAGCTCAAATCCAAACCACAGCTCCATACCAGCTACTGTGACAAAAATTTACTATACCCCTGTCCAAACCAGCACAGGAGCCAAAAGGCTCCATTGTCAAATTCTAAACTACAACACAAACTAAAGCTTACTGTGATTATTGCAGAAGAGGCAGGAAAAAAATATTATAAAGGAAGAAATCTGTGAAGTAGAAACCATTTGAGAAGAATCAATATGGATTAGAAACTGATTTACCCCTCAAAATTTTATTGAGCTTTTTGGGGTGCTGAATGCATGGTATTACTTACATCTTTACATTTAAAATGTATTTAAAAGTATTTTCAGTTAACACGGCATGCCTACTTAAACTATGTGTTCACTTATTGTATTGCAAAGTATTTGTTGTAATTTCTCTATATTTATATAAAATGCTGTTTTCATTCAGTGCTTGAGCCTACATAAATTTATAATGGAAACAAAGAAGAACCTTTTATTGATGTTAACACCTTTAAGGAATTCCTGATAACAGAGACACTACCTTTCCTGTTTACTGATACCTTCAGGTTTCCTCAGAATTGTTTTTGGAAAAAAATCTTGAAATCATGACATTGGTATTTAGCTTCCAATTTTCTCAGTCTGGAGTGCAGGTAATACCTCATTAAAAACAAAACATAAACCTAAACAAACAAAATTCCACACATTTCTAGTATGACTGCTTCCAGTACAAGCAAAGTTATAAAAGGAGTCTGTCATTTGTAAAAGGGAGTAGGCTTCACTTCTAATGCAAGAAGTAAACTTCGATTTCAGGGGAAATTTACCCTGAGACAACTGTATTAGTCAATACATAAAATAATGACAGTTCCTAGGGAGTAAGGGAATTAGAGATTAGTGATGTATCACAGGCTGCCAGAATTAGAAACACAGGGGCTAGGAGAAATTTTATTCTAAGCAATAAGTTCAACTAACCTGGAAATTCTCTTTTTCTCCCTCTAAAAAAAAAAAAAAAAACTTGACTGGAGACATATGGAGCAGACTTAGCCAAATAAGGACACAAAAGAACTAGAGAAACCTCAGGACTATTCATTGCAGGCCTCCATTAAATAAATTTTTTTTAAAAAAAGGAGTAAAGGATAACTAGTACTTTGTTTTCTTTTCACAGTAGTTTTGGAGAGATTATGTTTATTTCCTGGTTTCTCAGCCTTTGCAATTCACTTTTTGATGATTCTTTCTCAGTTCAAGAGCTTAAATGCTTTTCTTTATAATCTAAAATCTGAGGGGGTCACCCATAATCTGATTCCAGAAGCTGCAGATTTAAGGGTCACAGAGAGGTTGCTGCTTTTGCCCTCAGAAGACTACAAAACCCCAGATATTGAGGACTCCGTAAGTCCCATGACATGGTCGTTCCAAACCCAGACAGATGCAGGTGTTAAACAGTAGAGCAGCTGTTATACATTCAAATAACTTTCTGATATCCCAAGTGAAGAAAAGTTACCAGGACACAAAAACTCCAACCATCATCGTCCAATATATGTTGAACCTGAGTAATAACAAGGCTCTCTGAGAATCTCAAATCACACTTACTTTGCAGTGCTTTTGTTCTTATTTTTCCACAGTTCTAAGTATGTAAGTTCTTACCATGCTGCCAGAATAGACCTATGACTTAACATACTATAAAGTTATGCTTTGAATATATTTTTGGCACTCTTCCATGCACTTCTTGCTCTGTTTCTTTAAATAAGAAGCACATTAATTACTAGGATACATTTCAAGCAAACACACTATTTTGAGTACTGCTGCCTTCTTGATAGAAGATGTCAGTCCACATTTCAGCTGCAGTGTACATAAATCTACCATAAATCTGAAATTTCAGAAAATCCAAAGTCTACCAAATCCAATTTCAGGTACATGGGATATGAAAACAAAGTATTTCCACTGTGAAAGCTATTATAAATTTCTGTCCTTTGTAGGTGAAATCAGGATCTGGACCACTGAATTTATTTTCCCCATTCGTCTCTTGTGAAAACCAGTTCTGTGTAGGTGTCCACAGTAGAGACTGATCTGTTCAGATTCGGTTGTTTGAGCTACTTTGCATCAGTTTAGGTAAATAGCAGCATGCCTTCCATTTTTATTTTCTCAGACATTTTCTTTCTTCTTAGAGAAAGCTTTAAAAAAAAAAAAAAAGTGCTTTCTTCGTGAATCTTCGGCCTTACGTAGTGGCCTGTCCTCCCAGTGTCCTTCCCCAGGCCCCGAGTCATGCATCACTCATCTTGTCACATTGAACTCCAGATGCTCCTACCCTAGAGAATGCTCTGACTCTGGCAATTTTTCTTCATTCTCACTAACAATTTGGTAATGAAATATTGATTTTTAGTTAGATTCATATTGATGCTATTAGGTTTGCATTGATAAATCATGCTGGCCTCCTGTCTGAGAGGCTAGAAAGTGCTACACTGAACCCTGGAGATTACAATCAACTCATTGATGTGTTAATTTGATGGATTTTTTCGTTCTCTTAGAAGAAGTAGGAGGGGTAGGGGAAGATTTTTCAGTACTGCTGTTGTAAAGTTTTCACAGCGAAATCAGGGACAGTAATTGTGGATTTTTCCACGTGCATTTGTTTTAAAAGTATCTTTCTCCCTATTTGTCCAGAACATAAAAAGAAAGGAGGGGGAGAAGGACTCTGGGCTTGAGAGGATATGACACACCTTGTAAACAGAGCTCCAGACTCCCACATGGAGTGGAAAAAATAGGAACAGTTAAATCCCAATTAAACCCTTCAGAGGTTGTAGTCAAAAAACATTTCCTTCTGCTAAACAGGTCTTCAGGTAGAGCTAAATCCCAGGTGAAGTGAAAATACTGTGGACATGGGAACACCCTCTGCTGGCCCTGTTCTACTATGAGCTGCAGCGGTGGGATAGTTCCCCCTCCCCTTCCAGTGAAGTGCCACTTAGCAAACGTCCACATGCATCTGCAGCCTATTTAAAACAGCCCCTAGCTTTGATTTATGGTACTGTGCAAATGTAATGCCTGTCATTAAGGGACAATACGTGCCAAACCAAAGGATTACATTGTGAGTTCCTTCAAAGGCGCAGGGTTTCAAGGGGTGCAACAACCACTACAGCACAGGAGGAAAGGCTTTTAGAGAACACTTAAGTCAAATTTAGTTGTCTCATTATTTTGTAAAACAAAACCATTTCACATTTAGTAAGTCTTTACTTATTTTCCCCAAAATGTTATCATCCTCCCTTCATCTGCATCCCCCGCCATGACCCACTGTACCAAGTGACAGTAGAAAAGCCTGTTCAACAAGGGACCAATCCTGTAAGCCTCATTAATGAAACCATCTCCCCCAAAGAAATAACTTCTCAAGTCCTTAAGCCAGATGCCTTTTTTTTTTCTTTCCTTTTAAGATCACCAGTGATCAGCATGCCAGGTCAATGACATCTTAACCGAGTTTGAACCTTGCACAAACCTATGGTTAACTGAGAGAGTTACCAAAAGAACCTCAGTGGAAGACATTGCAGCTACCTTTGATTAATAATTATTGTATGGAGCTGGGGGGAGCTGAGGGTGTGTGAAAGAAACTCCATTATCAACACTTTCTGCCCTTCCAAGAGGCTCCTCTCCTTCATTCAAGGTTGAACTACTAAAAATAAAAATGCCACTTCATATAGGACAGTTTATTATTACCTTAGCTGCTCTGTTTTGGTGCCAGTTGAAAGTAAGAAGGAGAATTTGGATTAAAAGAAAAAATAAAGCTTTTTATGCCATATGGAAATGGGAACACTTTTGCTGAAACTTGCTTAAATAAACCACTTTATGTATGAGGACATTTTCTAATTAGCTTCATTTCAAGGCTCTGTCCCCACCTTCCTCTCCTTCTTCGCCTCCCAGATGAAAGCATACAAAGAGTCCTGTCCTAAAGAAATATGTCCTAGTACAGAAGGAGGCAATCATCTGTACCTTCAAAAGATGATGTCAATGATGAAACTGTTAGTTAAATTCTGTTGTACTATTGACAACTTAATGCCACAAACCCAGCTGGTACGAGATCAGTAACGTAAACAGTTGAGTTCAAATTAATCTCTTTGAACCTCACTGCTGAGCTGAAACCCCTGTTTGACAGTCTCAACTGCCAACTTCATCTTCTTCTCTCAGTTTTACAGTAGGCTAAACATGAAAAAAAGAGCCCTGTTAATCTGAAAAGGTTTTGCATGTAGCAAGGAATTTTAAGCTCTGGCAACCATTTCGAGCACAGCGCTTGCTCTTTGCACACATGCAGTATTTTGCATTATCACATATGCTGTTAAACAATTTACTCATTTATTTAGATTTTTACAGCACTTATCCCATGCTCCAAGTGCTTTTAGAATTATTTAAACATTCAGTGCAACACTTAACATTTAAATTTACAATTCAGTTAAGAATACTTAGGTTATGGTAGAACAACCAAATTTAAAACTAATTTACTCTACTGAAGCACCCTCACAGAAAACCCACAGGGAGTTAAAGCTATCATCCCAGATCTATCCCACATGTTTGCCTGAAAAAAAACTGAGGAAGAAAGGAAAGGCTGTGCCGCTGTAGCTCAAACCAATACAGACTCTGAAAGGGGAAAGGAACTATATTCCAGAATCAGAAACCCATTAAGAAAGTGCCCTGCAAGCTACTCTATTCCTTTAAAAGCCAATTCCAGCCATTCTGTCAATGGCTTACCACATCCCAAATGACTTCACTGTGAGTTATAAATCTGTGTCTGCTGAAGTTCACGTCAGCTCTCTCCTATGAGCGCAAGGCCGCTCAGGGTTTATACCCACAGTCCAGCTACCATGGCTAAGCAAGTTACCAGAGATCTGTTGAACCCAGATAACTCTCTCTGAGTGCCCTTATAGCCCATCATAAATATGAGGTAATTCAATTTAGCCTGCAATGAAAATAGATTAAGCTAAGTCAAATCACCTTACATTTGTCAAAGGCGAGGAGGACACACGCGACCGTTTCTGCAGCTTAGCTGATGCATGGTAACCCGTTAAACTGCAGTAACTCAATTGCAGGCCTGAGCCCTCACCTGCAGTCTTTCAGAGGGGCTGAACCGCTTGACACAAAGCATGTCACTTCTCAGTAGGCTTTTCTCACTAACCTTAACTATTCCAAGTGCCCATAGCATGAGCACAAGTCCTGCCCCATGGTTTCAGTGAAGTATGACTTAACCAGCTGTGGAAATGCCTGCACCAGATTGCACATTTGAATCAAACTTGAAGTTTTCATGTCTCCTCCCCTTATGACTGAAATGTTCCCACTGCCAATTTAAGAAACTTTCATGGTCTGCAAGTCCAAGAACCAAATGCAAAGCTTTTGAGAAAGCGCAGAATTTATTTAAAGTTGAACTGCAATTGCACTATTACAAGGACAAAAATTACAGGAATAGTGGGAAGAAAGGGGGAAATAAGATTAAGGGCTAAGATCTAGAAATTGAATCTTTTCTGACTGATTATGTAATATTTGTTGTTGTTTTCGTGGACTGGATGACTAGGAAGAGGATAGGTGTCCTGAGAGCTGTATGCTCTACATAATAAAGAGCAGCAGGTATATACATATATACGTACCTACATCCTTAAAACCAGTAAATTATTTTCTGATTATTATTTATTACCCTAATTAGTTCCATATCAGATTTCCTCAAAATCTCTTAAGTACTCTTGATCCAATTTACAGAGTTTTTTTATGTCAGCCCTAATACTCTAATATGGGATTTCTTCCACACAGTTTGGAGATAAAATCCATCATGAAACAGTCCCTAGAAATCTTGGGACACTTCATACTTGATCTTCACAATTTCCACACTTTGGACCTTCTGCACATGTCTCTACTTCTTTGACCATCTGCTATTTTCATCTTGCAAAGCTTCAGCTAACCTTACTTTCCATTTTGCTTTTAGGTCAAGTCATTACATCCCATACACAAGACCTTGGCCACCAGAAGAGCTCCAGACTTGTTGTACAGATGTCAGCTATGTCCATGATGGCTTTCCAGTGCATGCAGAAGTTCACTTTGCCCACGAATGGAAATCTCACAAACTGTGGCAAATCTTAGCAGTACTGTAGGACACAATGATAGGACAAGGAGGAAGGGCTTTAAACTGAAAAAGGGTAGATTTAGATTAGATACTAGGAACAATTCTTTACTGTGAGGGTGGTGAGGCACTAGTACAGGTTGCCCAGAGAAGCTATGAATACCCCATCCCTGCCAGTGTTCAAGGCTAAGCTGGATGGGGCTCTGAGGAACCTGGTCCACTGGCAGGCATCCCTGTCTATGGCAGGGGATTGGAACAGGATGGTCTTTAAAGTTCTTGCACCCCAAACAATTCTATTCTTCTATGTATGTTTAGTTAACAAAGCCTGAGGGACCCTTTGGGGAGATAAAGGAAATGAAACCATCTGTACCAGTAAGTTTTTAGTGAGTTTAGCCTGAACAGAGGATGAGATCCAAGACCCTTCTCCAGAGACTGCAGCAGGGAGCAACTTTTTTCCACCAGCTCAGCTCCCACCTCCTTCCACAAAGTCTTCCTTTCTCCAAGGGGAGACCAGGGACCAAGGGTGCCCAGTGGAGCCACTAGGTTCAGCTCTTTCCAGGAGGTGTCTTGCTGCACAGGCTCATGTGGCTGGCCTTCCCCTGACCCTTCCCCTCCCCGACCGTGCTCCACAATTAGATTTCATTAAAAGACAAAACCTCTCTTCCTCCTTCTCACCATAGGGGTCCTGAGGGGGGGGAAGGGATAGAAACATCATCTACATGGAAAATAATTTCCTGCTTGCCAGCATATCTGAAATTGATGCAGCCAACAGCATTCCTTGTGAATGTTAAATTAATTTGGAAAGTCTTCATGTATTGTTCCTTACCGTGAAAAGCACTCATCACTTCTCACTGGCTCTCTGCCCTGCCTAGGAACAGGGAGGGAAGTTTAACAGGCCGCAGCAAAAATGTTCATGAGGCTGCAGTGTGTGGCTTAGCATGAGAGCTGGGAAATTCCTATCCCCCAAAATATAGGGCAGCAATGACAGCTTGTCTCAAAAGCAGAGAATTCAGAATTTATTAATGCTGCTTCACCATCTGTGAAAGGGAGATTGAATTGTCCTTAAAGGAAAATATAGGTAAATAATTACGTTCTTTTGGCTTCACACTTACTTAAAGCCTGCTTAGAGGTTCGGTACCTAAAAGCCCTCTGGACTGAAAACTGTATAGGTATAGAAAACAATATCATCAAAATGTCGAAAGAATCTAGAAATGTTTTAAATACCCAATAAATCTTCTTCTGATTAGTTTGAACTGTGCATGGGAAATTGTACTGGGTTTGTTTAAATGCTATAAGGAAGCAAGAAGGATTCAAATTAAATTCTGGAGAAAAGGTTTGTTTCTTTGTTCTTTTAAAAACCACTGTATTGTCAAAATTTGATTCTATATTATATTTAATTTTCCATTGCTGTTTTACCTCACTCTCGATGCCTCCAAGTGTAGCCAGTTTCTCTTCCAGTGCCTCTCAACTATTAGCTCTATTTATATTTTTTGTTATTGAACTTGCTCACGCTTTCCACCTGCCTTATATTTCAGAGGATGAGGTTACATATTAAACCATTCTGTCTTTTACCTGTCTAGTAATTTTGACTTTTTTTTCTTTCCTTCTCAGAATGGATTTTCTTGTTATTAAATCCACGTTCCGCATCAGCCTGCTAAGCTGAAGATTGACCTTTAATTTCATTTTGCTTTTAGGCTTCCACTTCCTTCCCTAAAAACTATTTATGGTATTTCATTTCTAATTAGAAGTCTGAGTAGCAAAAAATCTCTAACCTTTCTAACCTCCTGAGCATTTGGATCCAGAGGTTTGAGCAGCCACAGCCAGGTTGACCAGCTGTGGAATCTGGATCTGGACACAGGCTGTGATTTCGGTTGCCTGATAGGTCACAACTTTAGGAACCGGCATTTCCATGAAATTCATTATTTAGAGAGGGCTCAGCTATCTTATTTTAAAGAGCTTACAGTACACTAACAAGAGGTGCACAAGTCTGGTTTTCCCAGCAATTACTCAATTCCCATGCAAGAGAGAAAGGTCTCCTAGTTCACCCACTTAGGAACTAGAGTATTGCCTCATAAAACAGACCAGAACTCCCCTGTTATTGCTCAACTCAGTCGCTGAAGTTTAATTATGAGATATCATGAAAAGACACATTTTAAAAGCCCATTTTTAAATACTGCCCTCAGTAGCACTCATAAGAGACCAGATTAGAGACAAAACAAAATGGCTGAAACAGCGTTATCTCCTTTATTCCACAGAATGTTGAAGTCTCCTTCTAGGTGAAGGACTGTATTAGAAAGCTAGAGGATTGGCAGAGCTGCACTATCCTTCACTTTATCCCTCCAGATGATGTGTGCTGCCTAATCAATTCTAAAACACTAGTTAGAGTAGGAGGTGACTTCTCCTTCCTGACCTCGAAATTTCCTCCACATCTGTTGCAATGCTACAGCACATATTAAGAGGTACATGTTAAATATGTTCAATATCCTAAATAATCTTTCTCACGCTTCCCCACTTTGTACCCCCGTGTGCACATGCCTGCTTCAGAGGCACTAGTGGACTTAATGACTTTTCCAAGCTGTGTTTCAGATCATAATGTGGGTAGCTGTTTTTCCAAGCAGGGGGTTTTCAATTCCTGCTTTGCAAACAGAGCATGTGCCCATCGCAGACCAAGGAACAAAGCTGGAACGATTACTTTTCATTCTTTCCATTAGAGACTTTTTAAGACTGATCTTCCCTCACAGCTCTACCTGAACATCAACTCCTCTTTTTTTAATGAAAAGTAACTCATACTCCAAATGGCTCCCTGGCAGGCAGGATAGACTAAAGCCAGGAGTAAAGTAGTATCTCCATTTGACAGTGAGAAGAAGGACACAGAACAATTAAATGGCTTGCCTGTGGGAGGACCAAGAAACAAACCACTTCCTCAAAGGTTCAGCTTTTAAGGTGAAGATTTATTATCCATATTTACCAAAAAAGCATGATGGAACTGGCATTTAGGTGGGGAGGTAGGAGGAGGGGAAGGCCTAATCTGAATAATCCAGTCATAAAGACAAATTAGTAATGGTAGATAAAAAAGAAGAATGCTCCCCTGCTTTCCTTTCCCAGCTCCACAATAAGGTTTTCCAAATTGGCTTTACTCATTCCAGGTGACCAGGAAAGCCAGAAAACATGGATTTTAATAGCACACACCATCAGGTACATAGATCAATCACAGGGACATAGAGAGACATATTGATGGCTCTGTAGATTAATAAACTGAAGGTTACTTGCCATTAGAGATGAGGGAAAGGCTACTTAGGCAGCCTTCCTAAGCAAAGGCACTTTAGCAGCCATATTGATTTCCTGCGAACACCTCAGCAGCAGCAACAATTTTGCTTCACCAGGGAGGGCCTGACCTTCAGCCTGAGGTTTGCCTTCCCGGAGCATCCTGTATAACCCCAAATGATGATACATGAGAACACAAAGAAGTAAGAAAGATCTTAACAGGCCCCAAGTGCCCAGAGTGTTTCAGAAAAGGGCTTCTCACACGTACATTTCCAGCCTCTGCTTAAAACCAACAATTCAATATACTGCATTGGCCTCAGCATGCAAACACTCAGGTAAATCTCAGAGAAGCTAACCATTCTCAGGGCTCTGGAATGTCACTCAAATCTCTGGAAAAATCAGTACAGCAAGCAATGAACACCTATATCCTTCCTTTCACTGTTAAATTGCAATAAAAATATGGGAAGCGTTTCTACAAAATCATTAGTTAAAGGAGGAAGCATTTTACATTTTCTGTATCAATAGAAAACCAGTCCTGGTTGTTGTTTTGTTGTTATTATTATTATTTATGCATCATCTTTTTTCAGCTTGGCCTTTCTAGTTCGGCTGTTCCAGAAACTTTATTTCTTACCAACTTCTGGAATAAGCTTTAGCTAGTGAACTTTTTTGGGGTGTACCACTTGTTAGATGAAAGACTAGAGAGACAAACACATCAGGTATGTCTGATAAAGTTAAAGAGTACAGCAAGGGGTAATGGAAAAGACCCGTGCCTGTGGCTATCATGCGTGAAATCCACACCCAATCACTCCTTCCCATTGGTAGCCCTGGTCACGGACAAAACCATGCTCACAGATAAACAGAGAGGATATTTGAGATCATAGCTAACAGATGAATGAAAATAAATGCAAAATAACCAGAAATCCTGGCAGTTCTGTCTAGTGGGTCTATTCCATGAAGGTGAGGTGGATATTTTTAAGGGTTATATTTTAAGCATTTTCAAAGGTAAAAATAGATCACTGCCATTTATATTTTCCATCTATGTTGGCCTTGTATTGGATCATCTGTCCCAGGTAGGTTTTTTAACCAGAATTTGCTGCAGAGGTAAGGTAGAAATTGAGAGATTTCTTTGTACCCAAGCCACAGCCCTTTAAATGAGATTTCAGCATGGCCTCCTGGACATGTAATGCCTGTGTATTTCCTTTATATATGAATCAGGTAGAGGTCCATAAACCTTATCAATTGGATTGCAATTTTCTAGTAATTACCAATAGGCAGCCCATCCCTTTCTGCATACCTGCTGGGAAAAATAGTATTTATCTGTACAACCTCTACCCCACATTTTAAAATCTTGCTAGTTATTCAGATTGAATCTTACTGTCATTGTTTCTAGAAGATATCAGGCTTTCTTGGGGAAGTAGTTATCTTGCTTTTCCAGTCTATCCTCTGTGCTAGAGATAGGGTTTTTCGTAGTTGCAAATGAGAGTTAAAAAAAAAAATAAAACTCATCAGTCCATCAGGATATTATGAAACCAGCTAATAGGTGACACAAATAAGATGTATTTCTTTAGCAAATGAATAGAAAACAAACAAAGGAAATGCTAATCTTCCTGTTTTAATATGTTAGTTCACTTTTTTCTAATATTTAAAATCTGACCACCTGCAAAAGATTATGAAGAGTCTCTGTGGATTTGCAGGAATGCTTGCAGTACTTGGAACAAATGAGATAGTCTACTAGCACACACTACTCCCTGTCATTCAGCATGCTAACAGCGAGAGACAGGCCCATCAGCAATGCAATTGTTATTATTTGGTAAAGGCTGGTGGTGACTTATGAGTTTCAGAATGCAGCTTCCTCATTTGTTTAATGTTGAGAGATTACAGTCTCCATTTACTATGATTTTATAATATGCAGGTGGGAAAAATCTCTTTTCTGAAAGCCTGTCAGTAACTGGTGCCAATGTTGAAATATTCCTGCTTGATTCTTGCAAATGAATCTGTGCAGTGTTTGGGTAGAGCACAAGATCCAGATCCCGTAACCCATGCCTGCTGCCAGCTGCTGCTGTGGGCTCAGATGCAGTGGCCATGGACAGGGCATGCCGGCCACACACAGTGGGACAGGAGCCAGGCTGAGATCAGCCTCTGGGGGCTGCTGGGGTGCAGCCAGAGCTGGGTGGAGGTGGCTGGGTGAGCAGTAGGACTGCTGCACTCTCACAGTCCTCCAGCATGACTTCTGGCCCCTGTGTCTTCCTGTCTTGGCTTCCCCACCACTGAGTGGAATAAATAGAGTATTTCCTGATATTAGAGGGGTCTTACACTGAGGAACTCCCATGTCCTGGAGAAGAGATCCATCTGCATGCTTTAAAAAGGCTGGGCAGGATTTTATGGACATCAAACAGTGGGTCTGAATTGCAAAGTATTTGAGGCATGGGCCCTTACAATATCTTTCCCCTGGATAATCCCAGCCTGATGACAGCATGGATGGCTTCACATGAGTGCCTCTGTTCCACTCATTCATGTGGTGCCAGCCTCATCCTCCAGGCTGCCAAAACCAAGGCTTTCTTTTGGAGGTTCAGGCTGAGCTCTGTCTTCATGCTTCAGCTCTACATCGCTTCAGCTCAAGCCCAGTCTATTGAGCAGGTTGGCATTGCCCAATCAGTTTTTCAGAGGGCAAGGGTGGGCAGGCAGGGTTCTGCCATGAGGGGTGTCATCTCATGTTCCTTGCCTACCTCCACTCCATTTATTATCTCAAGAAGTAGAGCTGGCAGCACAGCAGTGTCTGTGTTGCAGCATGGAAGTGGGAAACAGGACAGGGCACTATCAGGATTTCTATTAGTGGACATTAAACATGGAAAGTTAGTAAGACAGGACAAATTTCAGGCATGAAAAAGCCCGCAGTTCTTCACTAAGGGAGCTTCCTTCCTTCTTCCTGGGAAGAGAGAGGTTGGACACTCCCACCAGCAGTAAAAGCTCAGCATGGGCATGGTTCATTCCCACATTGGATGGGTCCCCAAAAACGTTTGCAGAGTACAGGTAGACACAGGCTAAGATACTTAAAACAGGCGGTGGGAAGTAGTGTGACAAGGACAATTAGGGGACTTGCAGTCTAACCCTGCCCTGCAGACTGATGTGTGAAAAGGGACTTTGTGCTGTACAGGCCCCAGCCAAGGGATCACTGGTTGTATCTGAATTGTTGCCATGAACCAACAATAAGATATAGAAAGGGCAAATTTGGGGTTAAATTCAAAAGTTTTCAAAATAATGCTTCAAGCTGAATTCAGGCTCAAGAAAAAGAAAACTAAGGTGGGTGAGTTGATAGCATGGTTGTATGTTTAGTGCCCCTATCTTTTTCCTCATTCATATTTGCTGTTAATAATAATGGTACCAATGTAAAATATATGCTCTTAGCACTGCTTTGAAATAGTGACTGCTGTGAGTTCCTTATTTACCATGAATGTAAATATGTAGGCATAAGAACGTCTTGTCTAGGGAACTTTCTTCTTTTGAGATGTGCTTGTGTTGTCCAGCTTTGCATCATCACAACATCTGCCACAGCATGAAATCAGAGTCACAGAGGGTCCAGCCTGAAAGACTCTGGGTCAGCTTAGTGAAAAACCCTCCATGCTAGAGTAGGGGGCCCAAGCCAAAGCAGTGTGATTCCCCTAAGCCCTGAACTCCAGTGAAACTGTGATCCAGGTGTTGCAGCTGTAGCTGATCCCAATTTAAAACCTCAGTCGAGGTTAATCTTAGTCACATTTATATTAAGATTCTAAATATAGGCTTTCATTTGTCCCTCCTCATCAGATTCTCAAGGTGCAGTGTATTTTTGTGGCTTTCCCCAGCTCTATAGACAAGGGAAATGCTATTTCATTCCTTTTTTTCCAAGCAGGGAGTTGGTGCATGCTTCCATAGAGAATTTATCCAGCGTAACACAGGTAGTTTGTAACAGGACAAGGAACTCTCCTGAGTTTTATGTTTATTTACTAGACCATTTCTCCCTGTAGTTATGAGAAGGGTCAAAAACCATAGTTAGATTTCACACCCTTGACTCAGTCCCAAACAAGCTTGCAGAAAACAGTAGTTGTACCCAACAAGAACTTCCATTTTTGCTTTTACTTTTAACACTGAATCTTCTTTCCCACTGCTGTTTGTAAAGCCTGCAGTGCTCATCTAACCTCCAGGTAAAAGATGAAAACAAAGATAAGAGGTTGGTGAGGGATTTAGTGCTCTACCTCCCTGGCCTTGTTAGCAGGTGTCAGTCTGGACTTTTGAACACAGCTGATGATCTTCATGAATTACATGTTTGGGGAAATTGGAGTCTATCATAGTTGGCCCTGAGATAGGAAAGACAACAAAACAGTTTTATTTGCATGCCAGATCAGGAGATCTCCCTACTAATTTTAAGATCTGCTAAGGCAGGGATAGTTTATTTGTCTCTTAGAAAAATAGTGGGGTTTGTTTGAAAAAACACAAAGGAAGAAAGAAAGCATGGCTTAGCATACTTCCTTTATAAGTTAGGTTGAAACAGACAGGCCATCGATACCTTCCCCCATATATAGAATTCCACACTGTATGTTTAATTATATCTCACATTTATTTTAGACTTTGTGCCCAAAGATATCCTAAGTTAAAGCAGAAAAATTACTTCACCCATCACTGAAATTCAGTCACCTCTGGGATGAAGAATGGCAGTCAAGGGGACAGCTAGTACACAGTGACCTTGGCCAAAAACTCATGTGCAGAAATCTGCTACCACCGAAAGTGCCATGGGACCTAGCTTTGAAAGATTTTCCCACAGTAAATTAAATGAAAGTGTATTTATCTGCTTCAGCAAAATGAAATGTTGAGTTGACTCAGCCAAGCCTCAATCTCTCATTTTAGAGGCTCTGGGCATTTTAAGCATAATGCAGAAAATACCATGCTCTTGCACTTCCAGCTTATAGCAATCAAATTAAAAATTGTAATAATACAGTGACCAAGAAGGACTTTGAATTTCTTAAGAACTTGAGCTCTCCAAAACCACAAGGTGATGGAAAACTCAGAGTTTAGATTCTCCCTATTACTTTTGCTCATCCACACCCTATCAACAGTTTAAAAAAACAAAAAGATCACTTTCATCAGCACTGGGACAGAGACTCACGTTTATCTGGGACAAGATATCAATACACATAGCAAACGTGCTAATTCAATGCTATTCCAGTGCAGTGTTATTCTCCACACCAAATTATCCATTTGCAAAGTTACTTAAGCACTTATATGCATATAAGATTCCACTCAGCAAAAGGTTCTCTTGTTTCAATAAGCTTGTGATAGAGAAGAAACACAACACTATTCTTTTGAGCATATTTTAGCAGAAGTACAGATAATGGGCACTGTGACATTACTGGTTTTTGTTATAAACACCAGATTTTTTTCCCCTTCCACCTTTTTAGGCCATGGAAAGACAAAGTTTCATTGGAAAAGCAGATTTAATAAGTGATTAGAGGGTAATCACTATTCTCTCATAATATGCAAAGGGCAATTTTGGGTTGTGAGGTAGTCTGTGGGTCATGTGAATTTAATTGTCATATCCAGAGACTTATGCCACATTAAGTATATCCCTAGTGAAACAGCAGAGTTGTAAATCTGAGATATATATATATATATATA
>VZTZ01051299.1:168733-207328 GCA_013400955.1 Drymodes brunneopygia | reverse complement strand
TATATATGCACACTATTTTTTAACAGAGCTATGGGAGTAGTCCATTACCTATAAACTAAAGAAACAACATTAAATATGCCAAATCAATTTCCTCATGAAACCAGCAACAAATACTTAGCTAGTTACTACAAGAGACTCCAGTGTTCAGGTCAGGTTCCACACTCTGTCCCCCTTTACACCATTTTAGCTTGTGTTAGCAATGCCTATATAGAAAGTGTCAGGTTAAACAAACTATCTTAGAAGATGTGAGGATAAAATAATCTGGTTTTTATTCCCTGTATTTCTTTCAATAAAAATCTTTTCAGTAAGAGAAGCTAAAAGAAGCTGAGAGGGACTGCAAGACTGCCCATACACAAAATCCACATTGACCATTTGTTTGGGAACTTCTTGATCTGAAGCTGAAATTTTTACCCACATGAAGTCAATAAGGATTCTGCCCTGCCTCTAAATGGGACTGAAAATTATTCTGAATCCTCTGCAGCCTACATCTTGCCACTTCTGCTCTTCACCCAGTGTTGACTTTCCACTCCCACCACTGAAATCAAACGAGACTCGTATTTACCAGCAACCCACAACTCAGCTATCTCCCTGAAAACTTCTGTTTTTCTCTGCTGCCTTCTGGACCTCTTAAATGATCTCTTTCCTTTCTGAATTATGGTTTAAGTAGAAGAAGCAAAACTAGATAACATAAAAAAGCATTTTAGAGATACAACAGCACACCAGCTTGTCACTTCAGATACCATGGCACACCAGTTTGTCAACACACATCCCAAGATAGGAATCTTAAAGGTCTTTTAGTGGGCATTGCTGAAAAGATATTTGCCATTTCATGGTGATTACATTACTGTGATATCACCACTTCCACGTACAGAAAGGTATTGGTTACCACAGGTATCTGAAGCAGTATTTGAGAAATGTTTGCTGTAACAAAGAGAGTTAAAAAAGTGACTGAAGAGAAGGATCCAGTAAAGAATAAAGGCCATAGTGGAATCTGAAATCTGGTGTGCCGCTGCAGCCTTAATGCATTTTTTTTTTGCATTGTTGTTATTATTTTGGCATAAGGCCTTGCACCAAGATTAGAGCTGCCGCCAGGATTTTCAGCCTTAACGCTGAGTTTCCTGGCTTTTATGGGTCTAAAGTCAACTTTTAATGTTACTCAAACAGAGCCCTGTGTAGCTGAATAGATTTTCAGTGTGCTACAGCCAAACAGAGAATCTCTACAGCACTTACTTCAAGAGGCTCAGAAGCTCACCTCCCCTCACAGAACTCCAAGGCATGCTTACAAATGTGCCTCCTGATAACGTGCTTATTCCTGGACTCCAGGGTCAGTCACTTTCATAGAAGTCCTATGCTAAGTATCATTCTTATAACTGCAAAATAACTGTCGTGGTTGGTGTTTTACACAAACTGAAAGTTATTTGGAACCCACAGTTTTGCACAAGAGGACAGCAATGCCTGCCTCAGATTTTGCATCCATTTGGTTGTTAATGAGCAGATCCAATGTTTCCAAGCTGAAGCTACTTCAAAAGCAACACCAGTTTACCAAAACTGCTTGTCTGGACATGGGGTAGTCTCACAGCATTGACTGAAGAACCAGGTTCTGTACATTGCACAGGATGTGGTGAATACTTTACACACATGCAGCTTCAGGTAAAGGGGAACTGATTTAATATTTCTGTTCGGAATCTTCCATGCTCAAAACCCCTTAATTATTGTAGAGGTTGACCTAGATTAAGGTTTTCTTTCTTGTTTTAAGGAACATTCTGTGGGCAGAGATACCTGTTCAAAAATGGCTCCACAGTACAGAAGTGGCTTGAACTATGGTGCTACAATATTAAGTACTAAAAATGAACAGCTGGCTACGTTTGTATTTTGACAAACCTCTTGTTTCTTTTTCCACTGGGTTTTGTTTTGTTCTAGCCTCTAGTTATGTATTTTGTGAGCATAAAGCAATCTCGCATGCTGTAAGGCCGATTGTGTTTAAAACACAAATCATGATTCAGTGTGGAGATTTGAAGTTGTTTTTGAAGATGATAATTATTGGCTTTGGCTCCTCACTGCTTATATCTGAAAACACAAGCCTCACTTAAAAAGGGAAGGTTGTCCTCTGTAGAAACAAAACAACTAATTCAGAAGTGGCCTAATGCTTCAGCTGAGCTGAAGGAACTCTCCATGGCATGTGCACATGAACAAAGCACATGTGACCAAATGGGAGCACTTCTAGCTCTGTTCACCTCCTGAGCTACATTCCACAGGAGCGTTCTGCTCTGCTGTGGAGCCCCAGGACAGAAAGGCTTGGTTGCTTTTGTAAGTAATGAGAAAGGAGGAGGGAGGGGACTCTGCAGGAAGATGGAGGGAATAGGACGCATTCTTGCAAAATGTTACAAATGTTGCATTTAAATAGAAAAGTCTCAAATTGCGGAGCTGGTCCGTGTAATAGAAGGATCAGTAATTTTAAAAGAGTGCCAGAAATGAGCCAATTTCACAAGCTATTTGAAGGATATTTTCATGTAACTTTTAGCCAAAGCAATGTTCCAAAAAGTCTGAAAATTGAATCCTAATTAGTTGCAAGTATCCCTCTGGCTCAAGTTGACTATTATATTGTGCTCCATGCTCCCAAAGCAGATGAGAGTCATCACACCTTGCCAACATATGACAAGGAGAAAGGTAAACTCACCATGCCATTGCATTCAGAAGAGTTTAAATCAAGAAAAGAGAGAAAATTACACAAATCTTGACGGAGAATTGCCATTCTTTCCACATAATAACAGTCATCTGGGATAATACACCTGTATTTCACTTGTCAAAGCATGCTGTTTACTATTTGGTCTTTTAATAGTGAATTTAGTGAACATTAAGAGACATTAAGGCAAAGCAGGAATTTTGATGTTATATCAGCTCATTCCCCTGCCCCTCAGCACACAGGTCTTTACATTTCTTCGCATGCTCTGAAGAGACTTTATATATCTTTTCATCTAGGTTTAGCTGACACTGCAGAAAAGAAACTGATTAATTTAAATCTCTATTAAAAATATAAATGCATCAAATACTAAAACTGCCAATTCATAAAACAGGGGCTTTTGCTCTTGTAGGTGATGAATAAATTTGGGGGTTGCTCTGGGGATAAGAACATTCTTTGAGTTTTTGGCTAGTGTTCCCCTTGCACCCACCGCCTCCTTGTGAATTTTTTCATGTTGTTCTACAAGAAATGAAATGCTAATCTCAGCTCCACCTCTATTGGGTCACCTCCAGGTCAGCATATTAGAGAAATCAGCAAAAGAATGAAGAGAGTCTACTCCAACTGCAGGGCAGGATGACCCAGTTATTAATCAATCTGATGGCAGCATTTGAACAATGACAGTCATCTGTCAGAAAGCAGGAGGTGGCTCCTCATTAACACACTGCTCACCTGCCCTGAGCTACAACTCTTTTATAATAATATCTATCATTCACCTCCAAGGTGTTGCTTCTTTCTCTGGCTACATGAAATAACAGGCACGATTTTTTGCCCCCTTGCTGGTACTTCATTTTCTTGGAGATACTCAACCAACATTGCCTTACAAAATAGAAAAAAAAAAAAAAAGAAAAAAGAAAAGAAACAAAAAAAATCCTAAACTAGCACAAATCAGAGAGACCAAAGGACTTCTAACTAATTTTCTAAGACCTTCAAGTATTCAGATTAAAATAAAAGTAAATCGAGTTATTTAACACTGTAACATACCACAGTAATAAATTGCCCTTTTTTCTTCCAAGTAACAGGTCAACCCTTATTTTTGCCAATCTGATTTCACCACGATTGTCCCAGCAGGTTACCTCACACCATCTTTATATCGTCATGTACCCTTTAAAATTACTCTGTTTTACTCTGACAGTTTCCAATCCACGTGCAGATGTTAAACCAGAATAATATATTAAGCAAATAACTCTTTCATAAAATGCTGCTTATCAACACACATTTTTGTTATTAGATGCACACATGCATGGAGGTCACATACAGGGCTGATGACTAGCAACAGGCAGACCTGGTTATGCCATTATCTATGCCTAGGAAGGGGCTCACACCAATTTCCATCACACTCCCCAAAAATCTGACCACAAGACATATGAATAAAGGGAAGGTAATACACAGTTGCATTCAATATTATGCACTGGACCAAAAAGCTGCAAGGCACCTACAGATGTATTTCTCGCTCCCCTGCCTTTGATTCCAGTGCTTCAGTTACTGCACATTCTTTAAAACCTCCTCAAACAAAAAAATGGGGACCTATGTGGCCTTTCATTAAAGCAAATCCCCATAGCCTTTGATATAAACACAGTGGGTGCTATTATTTTACCCAAAGGTCCTACCCAGCTTTAAGCTCCACATAATCTGCTGCTGTTTTTCAGAATCTCCCTCTGGCCCCTCAGCCCATCATCTTCTCCCCCTTTTCTCCATATCTGCCCTGCTGTTGATTTTGTGCAGTTTGTTTGAGGAGGAGCACACAAGGCAGGAGTCCTAAGGAGCATTCTGTTATCTGCAGCGAATGCTGTAGCACCCCTTTCAAACCTAGAACTGGTGTGAGGCAGGTCCTGAAATGACACTGAACACTGCAGTGGTCAAGGGGGGGTTCAAGTTTCTCAGGTTTATTAAACTATTACTTATCATACAAAGTACAGCAATGCCTGAGCACCAGCCAAAATGAGAAGCCTTGGTGCTGGGAATAAGATGGCTGGGGTTGACTCTGCCTCCTGAAAATCTTGCAGTGAAAACAGACACGAGAAACAAAATGATGGAGGGAACTTCCCAGCACAGCAAGCAACGCATTTGCCGCCAACGTAACATGAGAGCCACAATGTCCTTTTGCAGGATGTGCTCATAAAAAGGAGATCTGTCCCCAGCTATTTGGGGTACCCAGTACCAAAACCAGGTGTGGACAAGCCACCATCCTCACACAAGCCAGCCCTTGGTGAGCAAACCAAGAAGTAAAAGGCAGCAGCTGCTCAGCAGTCATTAGTAACAGGTAGTGCTTCCTCCACGTGTTTCTGGAGGAGCTCTGCAATATGGCAGCTGGAGAGAAGGGGGTAATCACTGACTTCCAGTGCCCCAAAACACTGAGCCAAACCCCATCACAACTAGGTCTGTCTGCTCAAATGGACTGGAAATTTAGCAGAGATACAGAAGTGCTGGTATTTCTGGCCCCCTTTCCACTCCTGCAGGAAGGACAACGTCTCGCAGGCTGTCTGAGCCGCTTCCAGCTGGGCATTACTAGCACATGCTAAAATGGGGGAAAAGATAGCACCATAAATGCTGTCAGTACTCAAAATAAGAGACTCATTTCAAATTTGGGAGTCCAGATCATTTTTATTTCTTATTTCTTGCTAGCAGCCTCGAACTGTAATTTTACTAAAAGGTGCAGTTTCATATTTTAATTTTTACAATAAATCAAGGCAGCATTTTCTGCATTATGCTATTTATTACCGTTAGATACAGAAAAAGAAACAACACAAAAACTCAACCCAAAACTTACAAAAGATTATACAACAAAACAGACAAAAAACCCACAACCAACCAACCAAAAACAAAACCCAAAGACAACCACACGTTAGAAACACTAGAATTACAGTTTTTCTGTCTAAACTCTGTTTGTTTAAGCAATTACAGTGCCTGCTACTTACCCATAATATTCTCCTTTTAGTTAGAGTGCTCTGTGGATGATTTGATGCTGATAATGTCTAGTTTTCTGTGGGGAAAGATGAGAAAGGAAATGTTACTCCCGAACTCTGACCTCCGTGGATGGCTTTCTGGGGAATGCACTCCACTAATTGTCTTCTTTTTGAGCTGCAGTGGATGTAATTGCATATATAAGGCCTGTGTTTTGCTTGCGTTACTCTTTCACGGTACAGGACCATGTCCACAATGGTGCATTAAAGTAATAATAATGAAAATAGTATCCATCAAGTAATTTCAGTGCTGTTACCACCCTGGGATGGAACTATCCTGCAAATCCTGCGTGGTTACACCTGGGCTCCAACCGCCCCCATGCCATTAGCCCTCTTTTCTGGAAGGCAGGGCAAGCAGCCCCCACCTTGCAATTCCCAGGCTTGCAGCTTCCTTTCCATCTAAAAGAGTCTTTGGTGGTGTAGTTAGTGCTCCCTCCTCGGCTATAAGCTCCCGTGCATTTTGGTGTGTGCGCGTCTTCAGCACAGCTGGAGCAGGAGCCATCAGGGAAAAGCTCGTGAGCCCTCAGCTTCACCCTCCTATGAGGGAGAAAATATTATCATGTAACAGGTGAACAATCAGACACATTTAAGCAATACACCAAGCACTAGCGTGTGAATTAGTTTAAAACTAATGAAGGTGGCCACGCTGTTATTGAATCTTCCTCCCACTCTGCAGATGTGCCTGCAAACCCTCCGTGGCTGGCTGTTTGTGCAGAAGGCCCCAGGGCACACACAGGGGCTGACTTCTCCCCTCAGAGCTTTTTCCTCCAAATAATGCCTTTTCCGCAGGGGAAAAAAAAAGCAGAACCAAAAACAAATAAACAAAAAAATCCCCACAAAAAACCCAGATTCATTTTGTCATTCCTTTTACTCTCATTTCCTCCTTCTCTCAAACAGAGTTACTGTTGACACTAGTTCCAGGCTAAAGTGACTTGTCTCATATTTTGTTGGGGCTTTTTTCCCTCAGTGGAAAACCCTAGAAGTAAAATATTCATAAGAGACCATCCACCTATTTTTCATGTATTGTATCCTTCACTGAAGTTTTTTTTCTGTATTTGAACAAGAAATGTTGCATTAAAACTCCTGTTTTCTCTTACTAATTTTGTCCTAGTTCATATGTTAATTTCAGTACAGGGATGTATTGAGCATCCCTTTTATATTGCATGTATAGATGTCTAGTCTCCCTCTACATACAAATAATACAACAGTACATCTCCCTCTCATGTTCTTCGTGTTTATAGACATATATATACATATGTATGCATGTTTATATACGTATCTATATGTGTGTGTGTGTTCCCCCGTGTGTATATATGTGTGTATATATATATATATATATGGATAATACATACATAATTGCCCGGGCTTTACAAACGGATGCCAGCAAGCGAATACCTGTCTATTGCTCTGTCAAATGTGACTCGCTGGGAAAGCTATTGGGTTTATAGAAGAGACAAACATTTCAGGCACGCCATTCTGGGGTAATGAAGCATGGCAACAAAATATACCTGTGCAACATTTGATAAAGATGAGCTGACACACCAGTCCAAATAGGTTCTTTTGTGTGTCTGCACGTGTCTACCATCATTGCTTTCATCTTAAAACAGGAAGGTAGCAATAGCAGCAGCAGCTGGCAGGAACCACAAGAGGAAGAGCAGCTCACACAATTAAACGTCGTTTACCTCTGGCCTTTATTTCACTCCTCTCTCCCCCTAATTTATTATGTGTTTTCTCCATCTCTATGCAAAAAACACGGGCTCAATTTTTCTTTCTTTCTCCTGCTATCTAGCTCTTTTTACAGAGGGACTAAACAAGACAATAGGCAAAATCCCATGGCATTTAGCTTTGGATCTTAACTTGAAATGCTTCTTAGTGGGGTTTTTATGGCCTTTATTGTTCTTTGATTAATGTAAAGTAAAATTAAACCCTACAGTTACACATTAGAACATCGGCTAGAGAGAAGGCAAAACTGCACAGTGCACCTCGCTTTACAGAAAACATCCTTTGTTGTGTCTAATCTTCAGAGCAAAGGAAGGGAAAAGCCTCACCTGCTGTGGAGACTCTTGAAGGGTAGGGAAGGGAAAGGAGTCACAGGCTTCAGCTCTGGTGCCAAGCACTGCAAGTGACCCAAGTTACAGCACTCCCCTCGTTAGGGGATGGGCAATAGCCCTAATTTAGGCACAGCTTCCATTAAAGTCACCAGGAATTGTTCTGGTATGGGGAGCCAAACGGAGAGGTGTCTCAGGCTCTGCCTGACTGCCAAAGACCTTGCTTTCAAGAGGTGTGGTATCTAGACATAACCAAACTTTATGGTGGTTTTTACATGGCTCTGCACCAGTTTTTACCAATGAGAAATGGCTGCATAACTCTTTCTTCCAGAGTAAATTTAAAACTAGATTTTCATTGCCTAGGTATGTTATACATATGTGTATGCTTGCAAATATTTGTATTCAATTCAAATGAAAACTTAATCACTTATACTGTTCTGGTTAACATCTACTGAATGGGCTGAGGTCTTTCTTCTACATATATTGTATATGGTACGTATGTGGTTTCATTTCTTTTTCTTTTCTTTTTGTTTTAATAAATATGCCCTTCTCTCATCTCTTCTCCTTGCAAAAAATCTCCTTGGTATGTATGATTTTTCACTTTGCCAGCTGCTAAATTCATTTCTACTCCATGTTTCCAGTGGTTCTTTTCTTCTTCTTTTTCCACAGATGTTTCTAGGCAGAATGCATAACAGTCCAGCTGAAGTAAAACGTTCAGCATTATGGTTTTTGAATGGGGTTGGAATAGGGGGGCGAGACAGAAAAAGTTTGGCCCCTCGTAATATCTATACTGAAGCAACACAGAACTAAAATGGATCTTTTTTTTTTCCCCCAGCTAGTAAAACTCCTGCTAAATCCTAAAGAGGGTTCACAGGTTTGGCATTGCATATCCCTCAGAGCAGCACTGTTTTCATTATTTACTACTAGTCACTGTGACTGATTATAAATGCCTCTTAATATGCTTATTCTTTTCCATTTTCGTCTGTAGTCAGAGCATGGGAACTTCAATTTCAATCTCTGATTGTCCCCTACCTTGCACCCATTTCATGAAATCTATTGTATCTGCAGCCAAGTTCACAAGTTAAATGACACATATGTGGCCTTTCTGTTCATTTTATCTGACACTAAGACAATTCAATTGATGCTCAGCATAAAAAAAAGTCCCCAAAATTACAGAGCGTCTCTGCCAAGGGTAAGAATAGATCAAGAGCCAAAGGAATTTAAGCAAACTGTCTTTTATACACAGGAAGCAGTTAACATATGGAATAAAAGAACAGGGATAGCAATTGATGAAACATTTGGGAGAAACTTAGATAAACAATCATAAAAAAGATTTAGACAAGTGCTTGGAGTAGCCAAAAAAATAAATAAAACTGGTATAGAGTGTGCGAGTCACTTCATCGTCCTTCCATTCTGAAATAGCTGAAATAAAATAGCAATGAGCAGATAAACTGCAAAATATCATTATGATTTAGTAGCCATTTCTTTCCATCAGAGCTACTGTTTTAATTTTCATTCTTCCAAATTACAAAGTAACAATAAAATATCCTTTTCGATTTATGGCAATGAGACCCTTTTAATTGAATTTCAGAAATGAGTTGATTTGACTGATGGGTAGGTAATGGGAATATACTATTTACAGTTGGAAATGCATTTCCAGTGGAAGGATTTGAAAAAGCACAGCAAAATAGATATTTATAAGCAGGATTTTGGATAGCTTACATACACACACACAAAAGTATATATGTTGACCTTGAGGCACAACAAACAATATTTCTGTTTAATCCTAAAAGCCTCTACCTATGAAAAAAGGTTCATGAGCACTTAGACTATTTATTTTCGTAACAGCCAAATGTACAAGCACTATGACCTCATTATAACTCTTACTTTTTCTCTCTGTATAGAGGCATGGGATTGACGATGGTTTTTTTCCTGAATGTTAAGCCAAATCTGGAAATATTGGCAACTTACAGGCCATCTCACTCTGCCTGAGAGTTAATGTGGAGTAGCCTACATCAGCCATCACTTTTTGCATTGCAATGGCAAAGTTCCAGCTGACTTTAATGGAGCCAGAATTTCACCCCAGGTGCATTATTACAATTGACTAGGGTCTGATAGATTGATTCCTGAGATGCTCTGGATTCCAGATGTGGATCTCATAAAATTGTAGAGTGTGGTGTGTGCAAAGCTGGGGTTTTTTTTTGCCTTTTTTCCCCCCCCATTAAACAAATAAAAATAAAACACAGTCCTTGTAAGCAGTGTAAGAGAGAGTATATGCTTTTTTCTCCTCTGCCTTCCAAGAAATACCTGCATCTTCTTTCTCCAATACTTACTATGTCACATTTATTTAGCAAGGAGAAAAAAACAAAACAATGACAAAAAAACCAGCCAGTTAGCTGCATCTGGCTTAATGTATGTGTAGAGCTGAGCCTGTGTGCCTGCTGAAATTTTATCTGCGACACCTACAATAGAAAGTCTAATCAGAAGCCAGTTGTGTTAACAGAGACTGAAAAATACCCTAAAAAGCCAGGCATTGTAAGAGGCATAGAGCAAAAGAAGCCTTCATTTGCAGAAGGACTTGGTGTGATAAATAAAGGGAAGGGAGAGGGAGAGGAGGGGAGAGGAGAGGAAGAGAGTTCTCCCACTCTAAAAAAAACCCTCAGAGACCTGGAAACCACATGATGCCATCAGCAGGGCAGGTGTTTCCTGTTCTTGCTGGGCCTGTCTTGCCTCGTGGAAGGGAGGATGGTTGCCCTCCTGTAACTAGGTATTTGTGCTGGCTCTTCCAATTCTCCTTTCTGTTCCCTTTTGCCCTTATAAATATTTGAGGTAAGTCCGTCTACATCCATCTGCCTTTCTACCAGGAATCTAGGGATTTACAGGGAGAGGAAAAAAAATATTCTCAGGACCCAAGTAACAGTGGGACAGTTTCCACTCAGTAATGACATAATAACAAAATTTGAGTCTTTTTTTCCCACTACACTCAGTAGTAACAGAGAGAAATTGTCCTCATGTCTCACAAGACAGAGATGGGGAGATGGAGACTACAGAAAAGCATGGAAGAGAAAGATGTGCAGCCAGTAGGGTTACCCTTCTGCTGCCTTCAGCTTCCCTGGGGTTGTGAAGCTGAGGCAGAACACAAGTGACAGAGGCCAGGTAGGGAAATGATATTCAGTGCTGCGGTGAGAGTCTTGTGTTTTCTCACAACTGGGTGGAGCACGTATGTGCTGCACATAAGTAAAAAAAAAGAGATGGGAGGAACATGTGTGAGCAGTGGGAAACATGCTAAGTTGAACAACTTTGAAATATTTCCTAGCAAGGATGTGTTGCCAGAAGCAGAGGACTGCTAAAAAAAAAACAAGGCCACCAGGAAGAAGAAACATACAAAAGGGGGATGCCTGTTCTTGGGGTAACGCTACTCAGAGCTGTAGAACCTATCCCTCCTCAAGTCACTGAGTGCAAAGCAGCAAAAGCAGGCTGCACATCATCCCAGAAATTGTTAGATAGTGTGCTAGATGTGATTCAAAGACAGAATGACAAAGAAGGAAGTGGTTTCATGAAGTTACATGGAGCAGAGATTAAAATCACTGTACTATATTAAAAAACCCAGCATACTCAGTGTATACTCTATCAAGGAATATCAACAATAACTATCCCTGTTTGTGAGCAATACAGTGGTGTTCTAACCACTCTGTAGCCACTGTATTAAAAGACAAGTCTGGTCTTGTATTTCTCAACAAATGTCCCTGTTTACAGTTCCTACTGTGGACACAAAAAATATTTTGTGTGAATCTGTGTTTGTGTGGAATTATCAGATGCACCAGCCCATGGAAGGACAAACATGGACAAGGTCAAAGGAAAATATTCTTTAGAATAGCCTTTAAGCAGGCAGAGGAATTAGGCCTGATTTATGAATGTATTTCCACAATTCACTTGAAAATTTGTAATGTCTGTGCAGCCTGGCAAGAAAAAAAGGTGAGGGTAATGTGAAGGAATGCTTCTATTCCACTTTATTGTAAAATTATCCCATGTTACCTGCTCTAATTCCCTGAAAACAAATTAAATCCTCACTAAGCTGACTTTAAATCAATAGTTTCATTTAAGAATAGTGTGACTTAATAAAAATAAAAAACTAACTGGTCCAGCCAATTTAAGAGGGAAATAAATCATTGCCCAAGGAAAAAAGCAGATTTGACTTGTATATGGGCCACAGTTTTGTTGAGGGGCTAACCTGCTGTCTAAATTAACTTGGGATATATTACAAATCTCATCAGCCTCATTCAGAAATCTGCTCCACTGTACTAGGGAAGAAGATTGCCAAAAAATAAAAATAAAAAGAAATAGAAAACCAACCCCCAAAAAATAACCCAACTGGACATGTTACGAAATGAAACAATATTTCTGAGAACACTTAGTAAATCATATAAGAAAACATGCCTTTGAATTGCCCTGAAACATCACCTCACACTCCAGCATCTCCCTTGTCTAACTTGTTTAGGAAAGGATGTTTGCGGAGTAAAAAGGATGCCATATTTGCAGTTAGGGCAAGAGCAAAATATTAGAAATGGGAGAGAAAGGAGCAGAGCAATGAACAGACTGGCAAGCTGCCAGCTGTTTAATTCATTCATACAGCAAAACTAGTTAAAATAAAAACTGAATAAATTATTTGTAAATCTATCGATTGAATTATCCCTGCAATCTTTGCAGCTTGGTGAAGATATTACTTCAACGTTATTAAGTGTGGACATATTTATCACTAATTTACCTTTTAAATGTTATGAAACTTGCATAATAAAAGTCTTAAAGGTTCAGAAGACCAGAATATAAAAAGAGGCCACAACAGAGCGGCTTACTCAAATAAGTGCAAGTTATGCACTGTAAGCCACTGACAGCAGGAGAATTTAATAATCCTGACTCCAGTTGACTTATTCTAAGCATTCCCGGATGAATACCTTTCTCTGTCACTGTGTTTCCAGGCAAGCCTTTGAAAAGTACCTTTTAAATAACCTGTGTAAGGGCACCCCACAAGTAGGCAACAAAGGACAGGACTGGCTTGTCCACAAGCTCAGGAAATGCTCTAACTATGCACCCGTCTTGTAGCCCACTGTGATAATCTGTAGGAGCTGACAAGGTTTCTGGATTTGCCTTAAATACTTTGGAGTTGAGGAAGGGATTGCAGTGAATCCATGAGTTTATAGACCCGGATTAGAAAGAAGGACTTCTCATGCAGCACTCCTTTACATTTATCTGATTCTCCCAATACAATCCAAACAGATGTTAATATCTTCATCTCATTTTTTCTGGCAACACTTCTGGACCAGTAGGAATAAACACTAATGATTCTGGTGATGAGAACACTGAGAAGTCATGGGATGAATGGGGAAGAAAAATTAGAGGCACGTGAAGGAACAGTGACAGGGTGTAGGCTTTAACCTCTGTATTCTCCATGTTGCACCAAGAGCACAGGCTTGCCGGCATTGGCAGGTCCAACATAAAACTACCTTGCAGAAATGTTTCAGTGGAGAAGGAAGGTTAACAGTAGAATGTTCAAGTTTTTGAAAGTGGGGAAGCTGTTCTTCTTTTCTTAGTTTTATTCCTAACACAAACATTACCTTAAAGAGTAATTATATTTTAAAAAAAAGTAAAGATTGCCTAGGTTTCCAAGGAACTGGAAGAGATGGACATTGAGGGCTCCAGAGGAAATTGGAGAGCATATTGCAGAGCAAAATGCTCCAAACTGCCCTGAACCTGCCTGACAGAATACTTTATGACTGTGTTTAACAGGTAGTTTGGAGTTGCAGTTACCCATATTTGTATTCCCCAGTAAGTGCTCCATGGCTCTGCTATCCCACTGTGATTTTGAGATATGAGGTCTTAAGGGGAGTTGGATCAAGTAGTGTCTCACAAGATCATCTGCACTAGGCCTTTTTTTCTCTTGGTTATAATTTTTCTTATCCTTTCTCGATTCTGAGCCTTCCTATTTATTTGTTATAGGGATAACCATCTGTGTTAGAGCTAGAATGAAGGATCATTGTACATGTTACATTTGTATTTGATGGACTCCTTCTAGATAAAAATACAGTATGTGGTTGTACACAGTATCAGACTGAAAATACAGAAGTTTGTTTTCTTTCTGGCTTTGCAGTTATGTAATGAGCTTGGAGATGAGCTTCATATCCCCGAATATTTATGGCTGCACTCTCCTGAGTGAGAAGGCCTTGACTATGCTCTAAAATTCTAATTTCTTTTATTTCCAAATTCCTTAGAAATGAATGGTTTCCTTCATGCTAGCCAGAATTCTCCAGGAATCTCTGAAAAGAACAACCAAAGCTGCCCAAATCATTGAGTCATTGAGTTCCCACAAATTAGTATTTTCAAAACATACTCTCCTTTTGGACTTCTCAACAATTTTTTTTTTAATTCAGCGTCTCCCAACCACAATTAGGACTCTCAAAAACTCGCAATATCAGAAATTAGTGGTATTTTTAAAAAAACTTTT
This sequence comes from Drymodes brunneopygia, assembly GCA_013400955.1. NCBI lineage: Eukaryota > Metazoa > Chordata > Aves > Passeriformes > Petroicidae > Drymodes > Drymodes brunneopygia. The sequence goes on along the minus strand of VZTZ01051299.1, from coordinate 193,081 downwards.
CCCCAAGCCATAGGTCATGACTTTTCTGTTTGCAAAGCCTTTCTGTCTTATTGGTCCTCCTCCTGTTTCAAAGCTGAACGTTCAGCAAAAGGTGTCTGGTTTGAATTTGCAAGGTATCTTCAAATCAACTGTTGCCTGTAGAAACTTGCAGCTGAAATGTGCAAACTCCAGCCTGTTAAAGAAAGAAATGTGAAGAATGCAAATAAGGTCAGAATTGTACTGACAAAATGATAACACTCAGAAAGCACTTGTAAGGTTGTGCAAAAGGTCCACACCTTGAAGCTGAATTTTGAATACTTGCCCTTTAAATTCTATTATAAGTTTAAGGCAAACCTCCAGGTTTCTTAACATTCAGTTTTGACAAGTGAATAAATTACTAAGAGAATATAATTCATTGGTTTAACAGAAAAGGAGAATAAGTTAGCATGGAAAGACACTAGTAAATGATACATTACAGACACCATCATTGTGTTGCTCACATGATAGTGTCCTGGGGTGGAAGATTATTTATATATTTTTACCTAGAAAAGAGTCAAGGACACAACTTCATTGGTTAAAAATAAATAAATAAGTAATAATAATAATAAACAAATGTAGTGAACACACCGCAGGCCCATATGGCATATACACTGAGTAGGGAAAAGAAGCAAATAATTGCATTTTAAAACCAAAGTGTTGCTAGAATTTTTACTTTGTCTAAAGGTCTCCTTGTGTTTAAAGGGTTTTTTTTGTTTCAAATTCTAGGGTCCCATTATTAGCAGAAAGGATTTTCTACCCAATGTAAAACTGTGTGCTTTACTATTTAACACGGTTTACATATCTGGGGCCACTCCATCTTCCTGGATTCACTCTGCTGGTCAGACTTTCAGGATACACTTGGGTGTAACAACCAGTGCATAAAAACCAGTTGATAGCACTAGCTATTAATCTCAGAGTGCTTCATAAATTAGATTTTGTAATCTCTTGGCTTTTACATTTTAATGTACTTGGCATATAATGCACTATAATATTAGTTTTTAATCTGGATAACATAAACCACAAATGCTCAGATGTTCCTGATCACCTGGATGATGAGAAAATAGAAATACTCATTCAAACTTCTGGAGATGAAATTGCAAGAGTTGCAAATTTCTGAGAAGCTCTGGCACAATCTGAGGATGTGTTTAGCTAGTGCAGTCCACCATGCATCCCCACAGAGGGATGTTCCCTCTGCAGGTGGTCAGCTCAGGAAAGGTTGTGCAGTGGTTACAGAAACCCAGACACCCATTCCTACAACAGAAAGTTTCTTGTGTTACTTGTACATGCCTGATGAAATTGGAGCTAAATTTACTGCCTACAAATAGCTCCTCCTGAGAGAGCTAGATTTGGGGGGCTATGCAAAGCTTTTCCTTCATAAGCGTGTTTGTTGTTAATTGAAATAAAAAAATGCTCTAAATCTTTAAATAGTTCCTTCCTTTGATATTTGTTTGTGGAATCAGAATAAATATTTGGGGTTCCAGATTGCTTTTGCCCACCATTTTCCCCTATCCTTGCCCATCACATAGCTGACTAAACATGAAAACTTACCAAGAGACCAAACAAAGAACTATAAATCTTTCTAGCTCATGGTAATCTCATGCATTCCTGGCTCCCAGCTGATCTATCAAGAGGTCATTTGGTTGAAAGCCAACTTGCCAGACCTCCTTCTCTTGTCACTGTTTTAATTTCCTCTTTTGCTTGCTTTTTTCTCAGTACTGGTACATTTTAAAAGAAATAGCATTTGCATCTTTACAAGGAATGCCATTTTAAATAAGACATTCTTGGGCAACAACAAAAAAGACTCTCTGTCTCTGAGGATGTGTCTTGACAATTTGGTTTTAGTGTTTGGGAACACATACCATGTTGTTCAGTTCTGTACAAGCAGATAGTTTCAGACTACTATTTAATACTACCCCAAGGAAAAGGAAAAAAAAAAAAAAAGCAAAGGGAATACAAATCACTGGCTACTTATCCCAAGCCTGAATACTTACTGTAGACAGCAGTCTTCTCCCTGTCTGATGGCAGAAGTATTTTAAAAACACATGTAATATCTTCTCTTGCAGATTTGTGTATAGTCTGACACACAGAGAATCAGACACAGGATGGGGGGCAGCAGTCTTCCAACATTGCAAAGGACAAACTTCTTGCCTGGCTGGTTTTCTTTTAGCTTTTATAAGTGAGAAGCACATCTTGGCCATGATTGATCTAACAGTCTGGTTTTGGCTTTCTAGTCCTTGGTCTCTTTCCCAAGCTGGCTGTTGACAGACTATGGGGTATTACACATGGGTTTTAATCTTCAGGAAACATAAAGCATATGTAGCTGGCTCCAAATCACCAGTTCTCCCATACCACAGAAGAGGAAAGATGGTGTTTAGGGGAAGGGCTAGACTACAGATGGGTGGGAGTAGTGGAAGCTTGCAGAGTATTCCATATAACCCCAGCCACTGCCATGATTCCGCTGAGACTGAGACAATTAAAATTATTTGACCAATGTTTCAGCTATCTGAAGCTAGGACGGGAGCTTCTTGGTCCCTACAAATATCAGAAAGATATCAAAAACGCAGCATAGTGTTGTCTCTTTCTCTCCTCAACTGCAAGTATTTCCATTTACGCTCAGCTGGTGCATTCAATCTAATATCATGTTTCATTCTTACCTGAGATGCAGTTGGAAATCAAAACAGTCCTTCAGGCAGAAAAAAAAGGAAAACTTTTCTGCAGATGATGTCACTTCTTTCTCTCCTCTCCCAGCGTTTGTTGCTGTTGTTCTTTGTGATGAAGGAAAAAAGCCCAGAGAACTCATTTGATTTGCTGCCAGTCAGAGGATGGAAATGCTCTAATTTGATCACATTCAACCCCAAATTCGGGTGATGTGAGTTGAATCCTGTCCCAGATTCTGCAGCTCAGGCCTTTTCTAGACTAAAACTCTCTCCAGCCAACAGTGCCACAGCCCAGGGTCAGTAGCACCACCAGCCCAGCAAAGACCACTGTCGCCTCCTTTGACAGGCTCACAAAACAGGGACTCTTTAGCAAGTTACTTAGGAATTTCCCTGTATCTAGGCCAGCCTTTGACAGAAGAATTGCCTGTGGATATTTGCATCGGTCACAACACATTTGACAATATAATCCAGCAACTGGCCCAGACTTTCTGTAATTAGACCACAGTAATCCTGGCTCCCACAAAATCCATGTCCTTTCTCCTTCAGCAACTCAACAGGTGAGGAACAACCTCACTGATCGAATTATACCTCTGTCCTACTGTTATCTGATAGCTTTGGGGAGGGGGAGAGGGGGAATGTCAATAGTTTTTAAGGGCATTCCTGGAAGAAGAAACCAGGAAAGAAGAGATTTGTGGGAGTGTCAGAGCACTGTCAGATCAACTACATGTAGGATAGGATTTCGTACCTCCAGCCGGCAAACACACCTTAAGACTTTTTCACCTTCATACCTTTATATTGTAGTATTATTACTCTTTATAGTTTAATAAGTTTCCCCATTGTTGTGACATATGACAGCAGCACCCTTGTTGGTGGATGAAGCAAAGTGGGAACAATGCCTTGTTTGCTGTAACAAATACCTGTCAATTCTGGATTGACAATTTCTACTTAAGATAATTTACAAAAGGAAAGGTAAAACACCCTCTCCTGGGGTATTATGAAAAGAAATAACAAAACACTTGATATATGCTTTTACAAATGGAACAAAACCTAAAGCTTTATATTAACAGCATAAAAGAAAATAACAGAATGAAAAAAAATTACATATGACCTGATTGACAGTTGCTACCAAAAAAACGTTTTGTATCTATGCCTTTATTCTTATCTATAAAACAAATGTAATAATCTAGAATCTGGATGAAAATCTTTCTCTCTCTCTTCTGGAGTGACCTAGAGGAGCCACAAACCACACCAAAAGCCATGATCTGTAGGTGATAAAAGTGGCTTTGGCCTCCAGGACCAAGCTGTTACTGATTCACTCACTCACTGAACACAAGGCCATACATGTGGTTTCTATCAGTGCAGCCAGCATGTTTATAGCATTTACCAGAGCAGAGCAAAAGCTCTTGTAGAAAGGGCTGGATATTCTTCAGAAAGGGACTGCTTTAGCAGTGCCCTCCTTCTTTTCACTGCTTTTGGGGATTTGGTGATGGAGTTTGGCTTTCTCAGGATGCTGACCACCCTCAACTGGACCCAAAAAAGGAAAAAACTTTATGTGTCTTCCTCCGGACACGCTGTACTGTCTTGGGCAGTAGCAGAGGGTGCTCTGAGGGAATGAGCCCCCTTTCCCTGCTGCCATATGCACTCGAGCACCACGCGCAGCGCGGCAGAGCCCGCAGTGCGCGCTGTGGATAATGGAGGCATTAACGGGAGGCCGTGCTTGCTGGAATGCGGGCAGACAGACGGCGTGCTTCCAGAGTGTGTTCTCTTAAACACATCACTCCCCTATTCCCTACCTTCGGCAACTCACAAAATGGGCCTTCATTAATGTTATTCTAGACAAAGAGCGGCAGAGAAATGTAACGTTAAAAAAAAACCTGTATTTTTAAATTGAGACAGACCAATTACAAAAGCTATAAACACTTTAATCATTTCTCTGAACATGTGGAAATACATACATTGGGAACCCTTTTCATAGGAAATGCTGAAATCCTTTTCTTAATGGCACATTTTCTTAATGGCTTTACAGTTTCTCAGTTCATTTCAAAGGGCTGTTATTTGTTATGTGGACATAAGTTTAGATTATGGTTTAGAATGCTGAGAGATGTTTGAAAGAATTATCTTGTGGATGGTGGCAGCTACTTTTGCGTTGCCTTCTGTTCTTGCTTTGAAATATATGGGGGTGGAGATACAAGGGGATGGAATGTCTGTGTGCTAAATATTCCTTATAAAAATGTGGGGTGAAATCCTGTCCCAAGTCAAATCAAGAACATGTCTAGTATTTCTTTAACTTTCAGATTTTATCCAGGAATTTTACTTTATTAAGTACTAAAATAAAAGTTTATTAAAATGGTTGTATCTATTACTTGCAAGTAGCTATTTTTACTTTATGCTATGAATCTCCGATCTTTGGGGGCATAACGATGACATGTGCAAGACTGAAAGAAAAAATAAAAACGTGTTGTATAAAAAGAAGTCATGACAGGGGTATTGCAAATGATGAAGTCAGAAAATTAGAAAACATTGATAATTTCTGGAAATGGAATACTCTTCCTAGAAGATTAAATGTGGGCTAGATGACTGTCTTAGAATGATGTGGAAGTCTTGGATGAAATCCCAGCCCTGTTGAACACAATGGGAATTTTTCTTTTCACTGTAACAAAATCAAGTTCTCACTTGCCCCTCACTTTAAAAGCATGTGGAGGCACACTGAAATTTCTCCTTTGGAAACAAATCTTGTCTGGTTTAGACATTTGCACTCCTTTTCTGTCCTGCACTCTGCTCCATGTCTTCCAGAGCTCCAAGCCTGAGTTCCTTCACTATTCAAGTATCTCACAGAAGGAAATTCTCGCCCTAAATCAGAGACTGTACTCATTCCCCAAACACCTAATTTATACAAATTTCATTGAACAACTATCGACACCCATCTACCTTTGGTAATAAGCCCATTCCAGTGACTCTGAACACTTAAAAAGACTTGGAAAACCCTGAATTAAATTTTTGGGAGGTCCAGAAATAAACTCATGTTAAAATCCTCTTGTCCATACTTAAGTCTTGCTGGAAACACGAGAGCATTTAGGGGTCTTTGGGAAGGGAAAAAGCTAAAAATGAAATAACAACAGCACATTTGATGGCTAAATCAGCCTCAGTGTCCGGATTTGCCCTTACTTCAAAGCATGTAGGGATTGCTAACACAATTCTACACAGTGCTTATGTGAAGTGAGAACTGCAGCTTCCTTGGAAGCCTCTGAGCTCAAGTGGGTGCCAGTCTTCACCATCCTCTGTTCTGGTTTCAATTTCACTGAAAGGAGAAGGAATGTAATTGCCAGAGAATCCTAAATGTTTGTAGTTCTCAGCACTTTAAGCACAACCTATAAGACATCATTTCACTGTTACAGGTATTTTGCTTCTGTTTGTTGATGTAAAGGAACACTCTGGGTCATTGATCTGATATCTTCTATCACAAATCCAGGTATTGCACCAACTTCTCTGAAGTGACAAGGCAGGTTTGACGTGACCTGAGGGATACACCCTGTGAGGCATCACCACTTGGTCCAAACCACAGACAGTAGAGCTCAGCTGATGTGAACACAAACCAGTTAAATTTTTGGGTTTTTTTTTCCCCTTACTACTTTGTCTGATTTCACAAGCAACAAAGAACTTTATTTGCTGAAACACTTAAATCTGTAATATTTTTTCCCCACCACTACACACACACAAACTGGAAGTTCACATGGCATTTGGAAGACAGCTACACACCCTCCATACTACATAGTACTGTGGCAGATTATATCCCATTGCTTTTTTTGTTTTGATCAAAGTCTCACATTACCTATTCCACTTGCAGACCACAGCCCTTGCAGGACTTATTCTAAGCAGAGGTAGATGTAAATTGCCTCCCCATCTGCATCATGGATTTTTGCTGGCCACATGCAGGCTTTCCACATGCCCAGTCATCTCAATTACAGTGTTGACAGGGCAAACATTACCCAAAAATTTTAGGATAATTCATATAATTTGTGCAATTAATCTGCAGTTTACACAGTGCACAAAAGTGTTGGAATGGTCTCACTTATTGGAGGATAGCAGATAAATTCCCCAAATGTCAACCCCTAAAGAACACATTCAAACAATGACGTTGTTCTTTGTCTCTGGGGGTGAAGACTGAGCCTGGAAACCAGATGTCCACCATGCTTTACACCCAGAGAAAGAGAAGGCGTGTGTTTGTGTGCGTGTGTGCCCAAGCATGTATGTGTGTGGGGGGGAGAGAGAAAATCTTGGAAAGGAAGAAATACTCCCATCTTTTAGCAAAAAAAAATAAAATTTGAGGGTGTGCCTCACATTGAATAAAGCATGCTTAAAATATGATGAATTTGCCTTCCTCATTTAGCACAAATTATTCCTGTATTTTAATCCCAACCTGTATAGCAGGATATTTCAATGAATTTTCTTAGCTGTTTGAAACAAGCTGGGAGGTCTGCAATATTTCATGCTGCAGTTCTTCCCAATAAATTTGAAGTTGGATTGCACATTGCAGCTGTGGGTTGCACCTCTTAACAATTATAACTAGTGCAATATGAACTACTTCAAAACAATGTGTAAATGGTGCCTGAAGAGCCAAAAGCTTCCTCTTAGGCATTCAGATAGCTTGGGAATCTCTGTGAAAAATTGTGACTGGAGCAGCATGCAACTCATGGAGAAGTTACAGGGAGTTCTCAGCAGTGATTTGATGGATACCACTTGGAGAGAGAAGGGGGTCCAGTGGTTGTGGAATGGGGAAAGATTCTCATGCCATCCTGTCCTGGGGCAGCACTACCAGTCATAATTTGGTGCATGAAAGCCTGTGCAAGACAACTGAGCATTAAACGTTCATGTGAACACTAACTGAGCCCATGCTCAGTCTGCCTCTCAAAGTTGAGGAGAGCACCTGGCATCTTCTAGGAAAGGACCAGCATGACCACATCCACCGGATTCAACAAATCCATGCTTCCTACCTGAGGGATGATGAAACGAGGCAGGAGCTTTATGCAAAAAAAAGGAATGTGCACCACTCTCATAGTAAGATTGGGGCAGTAATTGAAGTCTCAGGAGGGTCTGTATCCGTGGGACTTCAGTGAACATCTAGAAATACTGTGCACAGCCCAAAGACAGCTTTATCAATATACAAGAGTAGAACACAGAGCTCCTCATGTCCAAGAAATCTCCATAGCCATCAATAAGATTGGATAGCTTTATTGCTTTCATTAGCCAGTGTCAGATTTTTATGCCAGCTGAGGCACAGGTAAAGAAAGGATTGGCTTGCTTAAGATATAGTGCTCATCTGATTAGCCTTTCCACCCACCCCAGCTCATGATGCCATATGTACTCACATGACTGTCTTATGGTACTGCTCAGACACTACAAAACCTGTAATTTATTTCTTCCCCCTAATGTCTCTAAAAAGCAGGGAAGTGCCATTTTACCCATCTTACAAATAAGGAAAAAAAATCACTGAGAAGCTCAGCAGACAGAATCACCCCAAGAATTCACCCCGGATGAAAGAGGGTGCTAGAGTTCCTCCTAACAGACTGGCCAAGCCTATTTCTTCTTGACATCTGTGTATGATTTGCTATTATTCTCAGAAGCGCAGATGTTACAACAGCCTTCCCTTCCACCAGTTCGCAAGCATGCTGGGAGGCCCTTCCACTTTGAAGGTTTCAGGTCACATTTAGCTTAAATCCATCTTTTTGCAATCAAACAGAGAAACACCTGTCAGTTTTGGGGAGCACACTTCAGCTTTAGGAGGTGAGGGACACTGAATATGGAGAGAAGAACAAAAGAACATCTGCTGGTTCTCGCCCCAGGGCAGGAGATCAAAGATCACCCTTTTTCAAAGGTGGTCATACTGTCCAGGAACATGAAACAAAAGACAAACTGTGATTGATAAATAGATTCTATCACTCCATAGACCCCCAATAACAGAGAAAATATTTATTTATATTTTCTATATCCCTTTACATATTGCTTCTTTCCTCTCTCAGCCCCTGTATTTTGATTTCAGCTTGCTTATTATTCTTTTTCATTATTGCATTCCTTACACTTTGGATTCTGCTTTAGGTTCAAATTTTTGTTTTACTAAAAATGCAACATCCTGTTGGAATTAAAACCCAAATTGGATTTAGAGTACTGCTTAATTTGAGCTCCGGTGTCCCAGATGTTGGTTAGGTGCTGTGAATACTGTAAAATCTAATAATATTTTTCAGCTAAAAAAGATCCATTAATATAACACTAGGAATGAAATGTGCTGAGATCCAATGGAAGCCAAAAGAAATCTGAGTAAATGTTGTCAAAGTGCTTTTTCTCCCCTCAATTCCCACCCTCTCCCTGGGCTTTAGGTACTGCAGCACATGTGGAAGGCCCTTGTAATACTAGGATATGCTATACAGTTGTGATTTCACAGAACAAAACAAATAGTCTTACCTCCTCTAATATTTAATCCAGATTTGTAGTTTCCCAGTGCACCGCTGTAAAATCACCCAGTGTGGCGGGGTCCTTCGATAGCGCAGGAGTGCCAAGTCTCAAGGTGGCTGAGCTGAGGGTTATGTTTCAATTTGGCAGTGGAACACCGTTTCCATAGACAAATTAACATTGTTTCATTTCATTTTGACACCATAATGTCTTTTCCATAGACCTTCACTGACACTGTCGTGAAATCATTGCGTCCCAATCAAGTGAATGGGAAATTAGCACCATGGCACAAAACATACTGAGAAAGTAACCACAGCTTAGTTTATTTGTCAAACTGAAATACTTCAGCCACCTTCAAATGCATTTTCTGAAGCACCAGAAGACTCAAGTGTAGGATTCAACACGAATAAAACATAGCCTGTTAAATATGTTCCTTTCATTCAAAATTTAGGAAAGCTGATACAAATTGTTGGTCCTTACTGCTGGCTCTGCATATTAGGGCTTATGCCCTTCCTCCCACCCTGTCTTCCCCTCTCTCTTAGCATTCCTCTTTGGTGCTTGCATCTGAGCTGAGGGTTTGTAGTTCCAAGGAATCAGTGTAATCCCTGTGTCCCTCAGCTACCCATTGTGCTCAGTGCAGTGGGTGCTGGGAAACTTTTCTGTTAGCATTTTGATGGGACTTGAAATGGTAATCATCTTGAGATGTCCACAGCTTGAGCTTGAGAACGTTGGTAATAATGATACCATTGAGAGCTAAATTTGAAACCACAAAAATCTCTGTTTATATGTGAAACGTCCTGTTTACTTTAACATGGAGAATAAGCAGGAAAGGAAAAAAAAAAAAACCAGTAGCCCAAATCACAGATTTCTTAAACTTTTTACTCTCAGATACATCCTAACAATAGAAATCACATCCATCTTCTGGTCTATTAATGGGGTCACATATCCAATATTCCTCTATGCTAATGATAGTGCTAGAATATCAACCTACATAGCAGTTTTACTTTCTCTTCATTCCATTCACACGTATACACAAATATTAAAATAAGTCAAGGTTGCACAGCAAGCACTCAAAAATGTCCAAATTTGCCTCTCTCGTGCATATCATATGCTCTTACTCCACTCTTGATATCTATGCCCTTTTTCTTTAGTGCCAGTCCACCACAGCAGACCTTTCCCAACTCACAGAATCTGCTCTCTCCTCATTTCCTCTCCCAAGCCCTTCCCAGTGCCCCATTGCTTCCCCCACCTCTGTCTTGCACAACCCATGCATCCCATCTGATTCAGGAAGCATCTCTACAGCCCTGGGCTCAGCTTCTGTGACATTAGCTGGTGAGAGAACTGGATGACAAAGAATGGGTTTTATTTTGCCACAATCATATATTTTGGGCTTTTGGCCCACCACTTCCCAGACTCTGAGATTACAGTCCTGTCAGCAGGACTTTGGTTCAGTAAGGAGAAGCTTTCAGATAAGGGGAAGGCAGTACAAGTGGTGGTAATCTGCATCTTGTGTATCAGCTCACATCCTGTGCTCTCTTTTGAGCGGGTGGGACCATAAACATCAGCATTTAACACTCATTCACCCCATCCATGGACCCCTGCCAAGAAGGTACCCCTGAACAGAGTTCAGCCAAGCTGATGCCTAAGTGGGACTGTACCATAATCCTCTCCCTGCAGTCTGGCCCCAGGCACTTTTTCTTGCTTATACTTGTGGAAAGGGAAGGAAGAAACAAAAAATGCAGGCAAAAGGTTAAAAAAAAAAATTAATATCCACATTCAACCACAAAGCAATTTTGTTTCTCTCCTACCATCTCAATCTACTCCATTTCGCATATGGAGGAAGTGAATTAGATTGAGCCAAATTCACTCTTTTAAAAATCATCTAGGCACTGCCTTTCAATTTTCGGTGTCTTTTCCTCATTGATGTGTTCATACAGTTTCCACTTACACTAGGCAAGAATCTCAGATATTCATGAAGAAGCAGCTGGGCCAACTCGCCTGTCACTTCACTCTCTTTCACGCTGTCTTGACAGCATGAAGCAGATGAACTCTAGTGGGTATCACCCTCTGGAATATTTCTCTTGCCTGATGGGAACCCTCTGTTGTCATCAGGCTGTTGGCCAAAGCACTGACTTGGGAGGTGTTTGCCTCTTCCCAGCTGGTATCAAATTACTGTAACAGCCTCTCGGGTCTTCTAGAATAAGTAGGAGTTCAGGATTAAACTCCTGCCCTGTTCGTAAAGACTGCATCCAGAATTGCATATCTCATATTCATCCCACCCCTAGGGTGAGCACTCAGATGGAGCCAGGCCGTGTCACACTGTGGAGATTCATTTATCCCAAATGCCAGCCCTAGGTTCATGGTGCTGCCTGGGTGTCTGGAAGCACCTAGCCGAGCAGCCCCATACCCAAAAAACATGAACGTGTTCCTCTCACTCCAAGCAGAAAGGCAATCTCTGACTTTCTGGAACTACACTTGCACTCTCAATTTCTTTTGCAGACAGAAACATGGTCCATAGTGGTCTGTGGACAATTTTACCCCACTACAGTCTTTTTATGCAGTTCTAAGTATACAGAACAAGTGGACAGATCTTGCTCCCAGACCTTGCCCTGACTGCTGTATGCCAGTTTGTTCAAAGTATTAGGTGGTGAGAGACCAATTAGGGCTCTAAGTATAATTTCCAGTTCCTTCATTCCTTCACCTTAGCAGAATCACTCTTAGTTATACCATATTCTAACTTTTTTGCATGGAGAATAAACCACAAAAATCCAGTCTGGCATTTGTGATTGTTTTGAATTGCCTTTCCAGCATTTTTTATTCTCAAGTTTATGCTTATTCAAATTCTAGTTAGTCTGTTTATCAAAATCCTATGTGGAAAATATGCTAATTGGCAGAGTAGCCCTTTTTTCAGTGTCATCTTGCTTGCACTGGATTCCCTACAAATGGAGCTGCAGTTTATTTTACAGGCCCACAACTTCCTCAGGTACCTCATGCAAACCAAGATCAGCATCCAGCTAACATCCTCCTGGGCTCGAGCTGATTCCTGGGGTGAAACCACACTGTGATAAGTGCACTGAAAAGATTAGTAAGGAGGAAGCTTCTCAGAACAGGACTGTAAGTCATCACTGTGCTTTTGTTTTAAAAAATCTAACAACAGAAAGTTGCCACATTGATATAACTCTTCCAAAAATTGGCACATGTCTGTTCTTCAGGACCTGTGCTGTTACTGTGTTGTTTGGCTGGTAGCACGCCTGTGGAGGGACAGAGAAAGGGAAACAGAGAAAAGCAAAAAAAAACCAAACCCTAACTTAGGAATCATTTCAAGGCCTGAGATGTGGACAGGTTTGCCGAGAGATATCTTGGAACTGTACAAGGTAAACATGGTCTAAATCACCTGCTTTGGGAAGATAAGTACCTCGAGTTCTCTAAGCTAAATGTACACCGCTGAAATTTGATTGAAAACTTTGTGATGTGAAGACTGAAAATCACAAGAAGGAGGCAGGCAGCGTTTAATCTCCTGTTGGATGACAATTCAAGATAGACTGATAGAGATACCTGCTGCCTGATAAACCAGTCAATATTGTAGATGGTGGATACTTGCAGGAAACAGACACTGCAAAGGGGGAAAAATTCTCAGTATTTTTATATTTTCATCCTGTTCTCAGCTCCCTGCTAAGCAGGATGAGACTTGACTTTTCCTCTATTAAGTTATTGCACTTCAAATGCTGTGAGCACCCCAATTTCTTTTCAAGGGCATGTTGTTTAAGGTAGAGTAACATGTGTACAAAATGTAAGCATGAAATCCAGGGAATTCTAAATGCCTGGAAACTACAGCATGATAGAAACCAAAGGTGACAGATGCAGCCACGATTCTGTACTAATTTTTTATCTTGTCTATTACAGAAGAATTATTTGCCCACTAACCTACTACAAACTGAGTGGTGGTGTTTAGTGCAAGCAGCAGGTATTTCAAACAAGTTTACCTAGTGTGAGACCAGAAAGGAAAACACATGAAGTTTTAAAAAGCATGGGGAAATCACAGACAAGCAGAAAACACTATTTACACTTCTCTTTGAAAGGGCTTGGACAAGTCACTGCACACATATTCTCACCACAGCACTTCAGACTTTGTGCGCACCTATCCTTTGCGTTATGTTTATTATGAGAGCTAAGACAGCAGGCTTTCTAGCAGCTCTCTGCTGCTGCTGTCTTACTATGATTTTCCTATCTTTTAATTAAAAGTATATTTCACAGCCAAGCCAAATGTTTCATAATAACAAGAAAGAAATGCAGAGAAACAGCAAGGAAAACTTTTGACCTGCTGTGGACTGAACATACTTCTTCTTGCCATGCAACTAGACTAAATCATTGCATGTGTTGCTGATGGACATTCATCATTATTTCTTCCCAAACTGAAGGCATATTTCATTTTCCTGAAGCCTGGATTTTCTCCAAGTTTTGCAGGGAAATGTTGCTGCCATTGGAGCTTGTTGCTGTGTGTCACCACCTGCTGGCAAACATCAGTTGAGGGTTTCTGTCTTTATTGTGCAGCTAAAACAGTGTAGACAAGGACTTTTATCTTCCTTGACAGAAACAGATAGGTGGCCACAAACAGAACATACGTTATTTAAACAGATTTTTGGTCTTGAATGCATATATGCAGACCAAGCCTGTTTGTATAACATGCAGTCTGGATCCTGCGAACCATTACTCAGGTAACTACTTCTTAATACAGGAGAAAAGATGCAATTGCATAGGAAAGATTATCTGTATGGAAAAATGTTCACAGACAAGCCTGAGCAGAAAAATAAATAACTAAAAAATTAAATATACATGGCAAATGCTGCTGCAATATTTAATTGAAAATAACATGGAGTGAAAACTTACTATAACCTTCTAGAGACAGTCTCAGGTTTAAATTTCCTGATCTATGCTATTTATTTTACAGGTTTAATGATTGGAGTTTGGGCTTTTTTCTTTTTTTTTTTCCCCACAGATATTTTTAGGAAATCAGACCTTTGAATAAGAAAGTATATTTTGAAGCATATGATATTTATTCTATCCGATCTAACAGGTAAATGTGCGTTGCAGTATAGGCTCTAATGCTGATAATTCATATCATTTATCTGAGAGATCAGGAGCCATTACGGCCTGTTGTGTAAATTCATATTTTGGCACTCTTTAAAAAGTGGATTATTATTGACCCAATAGACCGTAACAGCTCCAAAGAAGCCATTACTGTCTATTGTGTAAGTCCTTCATGGCGCATGTTTTATTGACCCTTTGGAGCCATCATGGTCTGTCTTGTCAATCCGGATGCCATACGAGTGTATTAAGGCTGCCTGCGTAATATCCGTACGGCGTCATAGCCGCGGTATTGACGCGTGCCCCTACAAAATTACATTTTGAGCCACATCGTCCAGCTGGTTCTTTCCTCAGGTTCCAAAACACCTATTGTTCTGGTTCGCATCCTGAACTAGAGACAAGGGCTACAAAAATCGCCTGAACATAATGAAGGCATCACTCTTTTTTCCTTTAAAAAAAAAAAAAGTGAACATCAGACTCTCGCTCATCAGGAAGAAAAGAGAGATGGCTGTGGGTGGTCTTCTCCATGACCCCTTCTCGTCTCCCACACATACAGGATGGCACTGTACAAAGGAAATGTCCTTTCCTCTCTAAATAGTCCCCAAAAGCCACCTCACTGGACAGCAGAGTGTCCGGCTTGCCTGTGCAGGGGGAAGGCAGGCAAGGTTCACCACTGCAAAAAAATGACCACTCTGCACAAGGAGTCAGCAGGCTTGCACACAGCTCTGGGCAAAAGGGCTCATATGCACCATGTGCACTGAGGGGCCTGGATCTCAGGACTTTAATGAGAAACAGAAGGGACAAAAATGAGACCCAGTAGAAAACCTGTCCAAAGGGAGTGCCTACCGCTGCTTCCAGGCTGGAAATAACTCCCTGGCCAAACCTGCAAACAAAACTCCTGCATATCCTTCCTATCTGGCTGACCCCTCCATTAGGCAGCAGACAACTCCACCCTGAGTATCGCTCTGCCCAGCACACATCTGTCAAGGCAAACACAGCCCACTGTCAGGAGCCTGTAACCTGCAGACTGTCTCACTCCTTTTCTTCCAAACAAAAACCACACAGCCTGAGCCACCTCCAAAGCAATGTCTTCCTGGGGCCAGTTCAAATTCAGCTGAACAACCAGTGGGGTTAAGTTCAACCTGCAGCTGCCTAAATGCTTGAATTATTCCCATGCCTGGCATAATAAAGATCTAGTGTTGGCAGTGCTTGCTTGTCTTATACATTCATAAATATTTATCCAAATATTAATGAGCAGAAAAACAATTTATTTCTTTTTTTCCTAATTGTTACATCAATTCTAATATATTTTGTTACTTAGTCACCTCACAAGTATATTGATTTTCTTATCCACCAATAGGTATTTAAATGTTTTACAAGTGCATGCCAGGATCCTGAAATCAGAACTGTGTTTGGAACTCAAAGCAGTGTTGGTACTTTTAGATTTATTTGGGTTATTTTCCTAGCACAGTGGGAGCTATGCAATAAAAATTCAGCATAGAGGATGGGTAGTGGTTTCATGCGATGTACATCTCTGAAGGCTTCTTCAGACAGTACACAAATGCAATGTACACATGCACAATGCACATAGTGTTGCAGATGAGTGTTTGCTCCTACTGTTCTTCTACACACATTGTGTTTCTCCTTTCACACCAACATACACATACCCCACTCTTGTGAATAACATTGATATAATTTACAATTTCTGGTTGCAAGTCTGAGTATCTAAGTTCCAAGACAGCATTCAAGAACTTTACTTGTAATTTGGTTTCAAATTCAGCAGCCTGCTAAAGCACATGGCTGGCTGCTTGCAGGCAGAGTCCCAGCAAGGCCAGCTACCTGCTTAGCTACCTTGCTGAATTGAGGCCTCACTTTTGATAGATCTCAACAGCTTTTCATCGCCCACCTAGATAATGAAAGATGCAGGTAATCTGACCTTGCATAGTTACTGAAAACTTTTTCAGCTGTATTACTTGTGACAGCTGTATAATTCCTCAGAGGGGAAGATAAAGCCTTTGGTCTCTACAATTCACTAAAAGAACACTTTATTAGTTCAGCATTTCCTTGTGTATGGCTGCAAAATCTATCAGGTGATCACCAATGCCCTACTGTGCATTGATGCAGAGGACCACAGCAAATAACCCCTGGTGCTGATAAGAATTAGTCATGAAACCCTCTTCTTTCTGCATAGGTACCCATAAGCTCTCTAGGTGGCATGTACAAAATATGGAGATTGTCTGACATTAATGGAGTTCCATTTCTGATCAAAGAGACTCATCTATTTCAGGCAGTTCAGAAATGATTCTCAGTGCCCTTCCAAATAATTTAAAAAAAAAAAAAAGTGAAAAGTGGAAAGTTTTGTGTGTCTTTTGTATGGACATATTTTGTCAATGCCTTTTATCCTGGTAGTAGTTTATTTATCATTATTGTGGCAAAGAGAATAAAAAGGTCTCCTGATTTAGTCAAAATATTCAAAATCCTTTTGCCTTTTCCTTAACAAGATCAAGAAGAATTTAGGTAGAACTGGTATTGGTAAAGTTCATACTCAGGATACAATGTTTACCAAATAAACACATTTGTTTTATAAATGGTAGCTTTACTTCTTTTCTAATTCACTTATTTTTAGAGATAGGAATTGATTTGTTCAGAGGGAAGAATAGCAACTGCACCACCAGCTTCAGGGGTGCTATATCCAGTGCACTGTGTTGTAAGCACAGGCAAAATTTCAACCCAGTATCCCTGGCTTCAGGGCTCCTTTCCTTCTCCTCACAGGTTTCCAAGACAAGGAACAATTTGAAATACTGCCAAACGAAGCCCCTACATAGAGAGGGCATGGGAATTCACCAGAGCTCAAAGTCTATGAGAGAGCCAGGCCTTAGTTTAATTCAGGAGTAAGGACTGCATCCTCTGGGCATATTATGTACATCTCTCTGGTCCCCACATTAGGTGCAAGTAAGGGAAACTAGACTAGGCAGCTTCATCTCAACACTGCAAAAAAACCAATTGCACTTATATAACGTCCCGACAGTTCAGATGAGAAAAATGCACAAACACCTTCAGCAACCCTTGTCATGGGTTATAGTAGAAACTTCCAGGATCTGATTCAGTATTTTATGGAAAATAAAAAAATGGTTGGGGTGTTGTATTCCGTATTTCTATTGTGGTGTTCCAATTCTGCTCACAAAACCATGGACAAGCAAGCCTTTACCTGACTTTCTCAGGGCACACAGCTGATGAGCTGCCTAAAACAGCAGGGCCACTGAGGAAAAAATACAACCAGAATGTTCAGCATCAGGATCGCCTCACTCATAAACTCCTGACAGGCTGAATGCACCAGGGCTGGAATTACTGGAAAGATGATGATTTACCTTTTTCCCAACTGCAGACAACTCTGAATCCTGCCACAAAAGGCAAACAAAAAACCAAGAAAATATTTGATGACTTTGTGTTTTTCTATGACAACCAACATCATTTATGACCCATTATGTAATGACATGAGCATTATACATTGAAAAGCTGTCTAGAAAGACGTTGTAAATAAACATTTCTGGTTTGCAAACAGGAAGCCAGAGATATTACTGTGGAAGCTGAGAGGATGGGGTTAGATTCTTGAAATGTGAGTGATTTGTTTTTTCCTTCCATCTCTCCCAAACTCATGGTGCAGTCATATTGTTATTAGCTAATGCGTGTCATTTTCTCTCCACTGTTACAGCTAAAATATAACCTGGGGGAAAAAATGAACAGCAATAGAAAGACAGACTCGATAGATACAAGACAAGAAGGAAAGTGGCAAAAAGCTAAAATAGGAGGTATAAAGTATCTGAGGCTACAGGGATTCAAATCAAGTGCTGAAAGAGTCTAATCTCCAACAGTGTCCCATTGCAGTGGCTTCAGCCAAGGCACAAAATCACCAAGAATTAATATTCTGATGAGAGAACATCTTCAAATTCCACATATTGCATATGCAGGTATGTTCTGCCTTATGGGAGGTGTTTTTCAGATGTGAGTAGTCATCATGGCAGTTGGAAGGGTACAAAGAAAGGTAATACTTTATACTAGCCTAAGTATTTCTGGGAAAAAAAACCCAGAGTTTGGGTCTCAAAACTCTTCTCTGAGGCTAAGCCAAGCAACAGACTTCAAGATAGGTTTTGCTTATTCCTTTTCAGACCTGAAGAAGGGTTTGTACACTGAAAATCCTGTCTGGTTTTTGAGCTATATTTCTCAGTGCAGTAACAACCTCTCCACAAACCCTGCTTGGTTCCTTAAGCCACTACAACTACTACAGCACTTCTAGCTACCTGCCCCTGGCTTCAGTGACTTAGCAAACTCCCAACAGCAATAGGTTTTAGCTGGCCAAACCACACATTCTTCTCCCTGCAGCCCACACAGGGGGTCACACTCCTGCCCAGCCTTCCATGTCCTGTGCAGCATGGCCTGCCAGTTGACATGGGAGTTAGTGGAACTTCACCACCAGCTTCCACCAAAGCAGGATTAGGCCCTTCTGACATATTTCAAAACATCCCTTTTTTTCTATGCTAACTGCTCATAACATTTGCCCCATCCAGGCACCAAATAAACACTAGGTTTTTTTATCCTGGCTTTGGTGTTATTGTGAAGGAAGTTTTCAGTCAAACAATACCACTGAATAAAATCTTTTCTCCTACTGATGTCATGTGACAATTTTTCAGTTTTTTTTTTTTTTTTTTTTTTTTTTTTTTTTTTTTTTTTTGCTTTAACCTGAATTTCTAACCCATTTTAAACCTGCCATTTTTTCACACATTAATGGGAAGAAATTTTTTTCTTTTTTTTTCTTATTTCTCTGCCTTTTTCCCCCCTTCAGTAGATGAACTTTAAATGCAATAGTGCTCATCCTAAGTGACCCTGCCTGCTGGGAGTAATTGTCTAGAGGAGAATAGAAGAATATAAGAGCTTTTGTGCAAGGGAATAGAGAAGACAGACTTTATTATGATTCTGAATTGTAAGCCTGGTCTCTTTTTTTTCCCTTTCTCTCCCTTTCTTTTTTTTTTGGGGGGGGGGAGGTTCTAACAGCTGTTTCCCATCACAACCAGTGTTTGAAAGACACAGCAAAATTGAGTGTATCAGTATCACAATTAGTTTCACAGGCGGCTAATAACTTACTTGCCAGCCATGCCTGATTTAATCAGGACAGTCCTGATTTATGGTTGTTTGTCCCACTGTCCGATTTTCTCTGCCAGTTCCAACACAAGGAGATGCATGCAGCCTGCTTCTGCACTCCGTCAGGGCCACCAGCTCACTTCAGTGGGCTCGCTGCACTGGAGGGGAAAAAGGAGGAGGCAGCCGAAATGAGAAGTCTGGAGTCCTCTAACACAATGCAGGAAACAAATTCTTCTTCGTGTGATAAACAGAGCAGCTCACACTGGTGCAGGCGTGCCAGGCTGACTTGTAGGGGCCTGTACATTTATCAAGGTATCTCACAGTGGCCTGCCACCCCCCTCTTCCCTTGTGACCTGGAGGAACCTCCTGGGTTAGGGTCAAGAGGTGATTTTAGCAGCACATTATCTCAAGCCTGCAAGGCCCTGAGCTGCTGCGAGTGAGTCTTCTGTCAATGGTGCCAAATTACGCGTGGCTCATTTTTGCAAAGTGATCTACTGCTGCTGCTCATTGGGGACAGAGCTGAGACCATCCAACTCATTTTTCTTAGGACTGCAAGCTGGTCTGGAGGAAGTCCCAGCAGCAAGAGCCCGGCTCATGCCTTTCTCACTCAGCAACTCTACTCCTCAGAGCTGAAAAAAAATGTCTGTGAGAAGACATTTAATGGATCAGTTGTAGCACTTAAAAGATGAGATCTGAGGCAGTCTTGCCTGTGGCTACAAAAGGGTAGGAAAAAGGAAAGAAGAAAACAGGTTTGTAGGAGGCTTTTGGCTGGGTTGGCTATACCACTGTTCTTCCAGCTTAAAGGAAATAGGCAAATCTTTTCCTCAAAGGATACAGGAAGTAAGAAAAGATGTGTTATAAACAGGCATCTGAAATAACACCCACAGGGCTCTTCAGGGTTGCTTTCTCCACAGTCACCTGCAAATTGCTCCAGAGCTCTCCTTCACATCTCTCTGCAGTGCTCTCTGCACTGGATTGTTACAAGACTAGAGCAGTGACTAAGCCTCCACTGAGCCAAGCCCCCTGCCCACTGATGTCTCACTTTCACCTTGGGCTCCCCAAAGTATGGCAAGGTAAAAGATATGTTTATATTCACTGTTTCTCTCTCATCTTTTGGTTTGGTTTGGTTTGGTTTGGTTTGGTTTGGTTTGGTTTGGTTTTCCCTGTATTTCTGAAATGGAGAGAAGGCTGAGGCCCAAACCCATAGCTGTGGTTTCTCAATGCCACTACTGGAACAATAACCTTTAGGGATGTCTAATGAGGAGAGCTGGAGCAGGTTCATGTCAGAGGGAGGCTCTGCACTGTGATTAAGAGTGTTTTCAACCTGCGAACAGAGGGATTTTGCTTTAGTTTGAAAGATTGTCATGGAAAATCCCTTGTGTCACCTGTTTTAAAAGGCATGCGTTACACTCCTATAGTTAGCTCTGAAACGTGAAAGACAAGATGGGCCTTGTCATCACCTTCTTAAGTCAGGGATCCAGAAATCTCAGTCCCCTGGTTTGAAAGGGGAGGTGCCAGCAGATGCTTTGCACCTTCTATGTATGCACTGGGGGATCACACTGCAATGGCACTGCTTATGGCTGCCATGCAGTCCTGGTCCTTGCCCTAAGTAGGTTGCAGCTTGGGTAGAAAGGCTGCAGTCTCACTGGGAGGCTTCAAAGAAGCCTGCCAGTTATGAGGTTTTTTTTATTTTCGTCTTTTAATACCTTTTATATGGCGTTTGGCAATGCAAGACAGAGAGCAATCATCTTGGTTAGTTGGTATCTGAAGCATAGCAGCTAACCAAGCTACCAGAGAGAGTACTGATTATTTTCCTAGAAGACAAAACACGAGCTGAGGCCGCAGTACCTGTTTTCCTCCAATTGAAAAAGCTGAATCTACATTTGCAAGGTCCTATTGCCCTAAGGAGCAAGAATAGGGGCATCTCAGTTGCAGATTTCACTTAATTTTAGGTAGAGTCAAAATGCAAATTTGTATTCAAGTTTTGTCACTGAATAAAAGGTGTCTTGCACAATGCCCTTGACAGGAGGTAACTGTAAATGCTGCTTCACCTGGAACATTCCCGTCCACCTCCTGAGTTTCCTCCCAGCTATTTCTAGCTGGCCATCCCTTGAGTATGGAGACATGCTGACTTGTCCTACAAGGACCTTTCTCTCTATAAGGTCCATTATTGGAGACTTAAGCCTTTCTCAAAGGCCTTTAAAGGGGACTCTTGCTTTTCTTTGTTTCAAGCTAAAGGGGCCTTGAGGCAGTCTGGAAACCTTAACTGAGGCAGAAACCTCATATTTTAGGTTTTACACTACTCATCTGAGGTCCTAAAGCCGAACCTGGGCTGAACATGTCCATACAAGCAGGTATACAAGCACATGGATTTGAGTGTTAATGTCTCCGTCATCTTTCAGAAGGACAGACAAATGTTTTCTCATCAGTGGAGGCAGAAAGTGGGACTGGAGCTGCAGTAACTCCAGTAAGAAATCCAAACTCGGGATTCCTTCCTGCCGTTCTCTTTTCTCTCTCTGTTTACACAAAAGACAGACCACATTCAATGGTATCAGTGCAACCCAACCATGATACCCATTGAGCAGTTAACACACACGCAAATACAAAGAGAAAAAGAAAAAGAAAAAGTGGCAGTCTATCCATCTCACTTGGCATGTTTATATGTCCTTCTTAACCATAAAAAAGAAGCCTGTTTACAAAGTGGAGTGTCAGTAACATTGTGTAAAGGAACACTTATCTGAGAAACTTTGATCTCCTTCTGAAGAACCATTACTCTGAGACTGAAGGGCTAATGGCTCTTTGGGTGGGAGAGAAAGTTTTTCAACAGGAAAAGAAGGAAGTTTATTGTGCTATCTAGTGGACACATTTAGAAAATCTTGCTCTTTGGAAATAAGTCGTGGGTGTATCACCGGCAGCATTATCCCACATTGCACAGGCTGCTGAATGGGGGGGAAAAAACAAGACATTGAGGCCTCCTGTAATGGGATAGTGGGGAAGTTGTTACTCTAGGGCAGGCCTGCTATCTCACTAATTTAAGTAATGGACATATTAATGGAGCTGAGAGCTAAACCAGACACAGAGCCCTGCCTATTGGAGCAAACGTTTTCCATTTACAGACTCCGGGACGCATTTTACCATGCTGATTCACATATTTAGGTCCTACTTGGATGAGTAATCATATTGGCTTTGAGAACACAAGCAGAACACTGGGCTCAACAACAGGAGTGAAAACCACTGCCAGGAGAGTGATGAAGTTGAATCCTGAAACATCTAGTTAGATATCACTAAAAATAAAAATATGATTTTTTTTTTTTTAAGGATTGAGAATTCCTGGAATGCAAAAAGCAAGTTGAAATACATACATGGGACTCAGGTAGATTCAGTTTCAGATATGCCTGAAATCCCACAGGAACAACATCATTCACCCTACTGCCTTTGCAAGAATAGCATAAAATCTTGCCCAATCCTTTTTTAATTCCTAATTTCAAGTTTTCCAGGTCTCCCTTAAGATGCTGAGCTTCACTTGATGCTTCACTGCAGTCAGAGATCTGGGTATCTCTAATCTTTTCTGCAAACACATTTCTCTAAAATGTTTGTTAAAACGCACTGTCAGATTGAAACTTAACAGCACAGACCTTCCTCGCAAACATAAATAGCACCTCCGGAGGCTCACACATCACTGCTCTTCGCTTGCATCTGTCCTGCTGCTCTCCATTTTATTTCTCCGTGCTGCCGCTTGCACTTTTCAACTTCTTCTATCTGTCGCTGAGTCCTTCATTCAAAGACCACTGAAATCCTTGGGAGCCCATCCAATACCTGCCGCTGGCTTTGGGCCCCACCACAGCAATTCTGCCTTGCCAGCACTGAACACTTCCTTCGAGGCACTGAACAAACCCATTAACTAATCTCGTTAAAAATACTCCTTCGCTAGGCGGCCTTTAAACAGTGGCGTCTATTGTATAAACGTGTATTTCTCTCATAAACAGTCCTGGGGAGACAATACAGAGATAGGCTGGAGCTGCCTTTTGCCAGTCGCTTGGCCTGTTGAAACAATTAGCTTGAAAGACAGACTTTAAAAGATGAGGGGTTTGTGCCCGCAAAAGAAAAGCAGCAGCTTCAAAAGAGTGTGATTTATTCGAAAGGGAGAAAAAAAATAAAAGGAAGCAGAATAGTTAGGCTCATTGAGTTTCCATCCTGTAGTTTCCTTATTTTGCTAGGCTGTGAAAGATCGTGGCCAGGCTCTATAGAGAGTGCACATTTGAACCCCGATTTACTAATGACTGATACGGCAGTCACAGAAGTTCAATTTATGTCTTTCTTTTCCCCAAAAAAACAAGGCGTTTGTAAGCCACCGTATTTTTTGATGGGAGACAAATAAGGTAACTGTTATTGCAAGGTTTTTAAAATAGATAATACCCCATTTGGAAACCAAGATGAAGTACCCTTCTATCTGGCATAGCCTTGAAACATTTACAGAAAGCCTTTTAATGGAGATTTAGTGCATGTATAATAATAACACAGAATCTGATACCCTCTAGGAAAAAACTGCCTGGTGCTCCCTTAACAACCACAATTACTGCACAACTTGTTATATCTAAAGTTAATAAACCAGAATTAAGGTTGTGAATAAACTTTATTAACCAGCAGGAACCTGTGTCTTCTGCCCCTTGTGACTGTCCCACAGGCACCAAAGACCCTGTGTTTGTCCTTTAGTTTACCTTTCCTGGGGTGGGTTTACCTTTCTAGCCCTGAAAGCTCTGGCAGTGACTGAGACATACCGGGGCTGAGGAAAAAAAAAACAAAACAAAACAAAACAAAACAAACCAACCATAACAAAACAAAACAAAACAACAGCACTAACAAAAACCCCAAAACAAACAAATGAAAAAATCACATTAAAAAATGAACTAAAATATTACAAAAGGAAAAAAGGAAAGGAAAGGAAAGGAAAGGAAAGGAAAGGAAAGGAAAGGAAAGGAAAGGAAAGGAAAGGAAAGGAAAGGAAAGG